>JACYXH010000068.1:705000-1270000 GCA_026745465.1 Lota lota | reverse complement strand
GACCAATAAGGGGTCATTGACATGTGGGGGGCCACGGCCCCCAAATGACGTCTCATGTCAGAGTTTAAGCCAATTAGCCATTTTGCGCTTCATTGCAAACTTTAAAGTCAACTAATTCGATTGTAACAATCACCACATTAAATGTCCTTTAGAGGGACCCTGTGAAATGTCCAAGACAATTTTTGTCAAGCCTTCAATAAAGGTAAACTGTCGTTAGCGAAAATGTGAGACAAGTAGGGTTAATTGACAAGTGACAGATATACGTTTCACAGACATCGGACAGGCTATATTAGCACAGGCTAGGCTTCCAGATAAAGCCCATCATTAAGAAGGCCTATTAGAGGTTTTAGTATTTCCTGTTTTTTGTAATAAATAATTGACCAAGTATAGGCCTACATGAAAATGATCCATTCAATAGCAAATTAAGACAATTCAATATGATTTCATGACATTGATTAAATTTAAAAGATTAGCTGTACAATGTTAAAACACATAGGTATATTATATATGCTCACCATTCATTGCATTTAATTCCGTTACATATCGTTTTCAGTATGAAAAGGATATTTGTATGTTTGAATGTCAAGATGACAGCTCGGCTTGAGTTGAACTCAAGCTGCAGTGGGCATATAACATAACTCGCTTCACATTAAATACATCTTGGCCTAGTAGGCGATTGCCCTACATCAGGCAACCAACTCTAAAGTATTGCCTGCAAGCGTTACAGTGCCGACTGGCGTGGTGGTGATGCTACAGGATAATTAGGTCATGCCTCTTAAACAGAAGACAATTCACCAACCAAAAGCTCAGCAGCGTTGACTACCTCATCTTTGACCACAACAGAGAAAAGTCTGCTTGCGACTTACATGACAGCCTTTACAGACTGAGCCTGTGTGTGCCTTCAGCCTCTCATGCAGGAAGTAGAACAAGATCAGAGCATTCACTTTTGCATCTTTTTTGTATTCTTAATTTTATGTCGTGTGTAGCGATATTCGCTGCATTATTTGATGACAACATGCGCACTTATTAATTACTATACTGGAATCAGCTGTAATTGGTTTAGTTGAGACAAGCAGCAGTTATGGATTAAATTAACCACATTCAGTTGGGTATTGCCGACTGGCTCTTCAAATTTCAGACCTCTTCGTTTTAACAAAATGTTATAGCTGTGAGGCATTATGCAAAACCAGTTCTACCTGTTTAAGATCAAATTAGGGTAAAATTACAATTTTGTATTTAAAATGTATGCAAATTATAGACCAGTTTCGGCGTAAACAAACGGCAGACAACGGGATTTAGAGTTTCTTAAGCATTTCCATCAGTGAAAGAAGCAATTACAGAGCAGCGAACCTCTTTCATTTTATACCCATAATATACACTAGCTTTCTACATCCACCATCGTCACAGATATCATAGTCTTCCAAAGCTTTGGTTTTCCGTACACAAAAAAAAACCTATTTTCATTCAGCTACAACACCGACATTTATTATTAAATAACATTAGCATTAATGACACACGTGAGGGGGTTTCCTGCTCCCTAATTCCAATGAATGCAGTTTTAATACGATTGTTTTCCCATAAAGTGACTATTTATGCTATTCCCCCACACCACCACCACCACCACCACACATCCACTCACACATCCACCCGGAGCAGCCGGGTAGTACTCGTTCCCCTTTATGAGTGAGCTATTGTGCCCGAGGACAGGATCCCACACACAATCTGAGGACCGAGCCAACAAAAACAGGGGCCTGACAGACAATGCCTCGCTTCACCTGCTCGCGCACTGTGCATCACAATTATACCAAGGACATGTACAGTTAGGCTTCATTCACCCGCTTTCAAAACAACTGCCTCAGAATTATACCACCTCTGTCTACCGGGGCCCCCAAATCATGGAGATAATAAATGTAGCCGCTATAGTTTGAGCGAAGAGATTGGGAGGAGGGAGACGTAGGAGGATAAGGAGGGGGTGTTTATCTCCCTAGTGTTGCATGCTGAACTAGACAGAGCTGGGGCGCTTCAAGACAGCGAATAGGGGGAAACGAAAAACCCAAGAAACCACAAAGATGCAGGGATCAACAACGATTCAATTTGTAAGACAATCATTTTGGGGCTGAGCGCTACGCCATCCAGTAAAGACTGCAAATTAAACTCAATTCAGAACTTATGCAATGACTTCGGCAACTGCTGTCTGCACACAAGACGAATGATGACATATGATATGCATTCGTAGCCAGGGTGGGGTAAACGCATATAAATGCACCTGACTAAATAGACAATTAAGCAATTAATTTAGCGGTAGAGTGAATGGATGTAAATCAATTAGTTGCGTAAGTAGTTATTTGGGAAGCGTAATTTACGCAAAAGGGTTTCGCAAGTTGCTTTCCATAATATTGTTGGGCAATATTATGAGGCCATTGATTACAGAATTGCCAACAGCTTAACAAACAATGTCATGCATGTTTTAAAATGAAGTCCCAGCAGCACAAAATAGCAAAACGCCAAAGAGGTCTAAGAGTCTAACAACCAAACATTACACTCGGGCGCCGTCTATACATCTCACTGATTTTTAGGAAGGGTTTCGCTGGAGGGCTTTAGCGCCGCACACACTTCAAACGGGAATATATTCATTGTGTGTCATTTGGCCTGCAAAAGAGTTGTTCGTTTCAAGAGAGCCCGTGCTCTGAACGAAAGAGGTTAAAGTTAGTTTTTTTGTATTATACTTGTGGGAAACAATGAGTTCAGCTGCTTATTGCAAGGAGCAATCGCCAGGGGAGACTTAAACTCAATTACTGTAACCATAGTGAATAGTAAGAAAACGCCAAGAACAAAAATACATGCGGGCGTATCAACAATGAATAAAATAAATTAAAAGCTATGAATAAAAATCGACATGAAGCGTATCAAATATTTATTTTTTTCTGGGCAACAAAGGACTATAATACATTGACAGGCATGGGAACTATTGCCAGCACGTGTCTATACAATACAGCTAAAACCGCCTCCAATTTCGGACATAATCGGACATAACAATATACCAGGTGGTCCCAAAATGTTTTTCAATGTTTGCAAACATTAAAAAAAGACAATAATCAATTTATTGCTTTTATGGTGCTTCGAGGAGAGAACGAGAGGTGAAACGTATTCTGAATGGCACAACACATAAAAGCTTGTATAAAAACAACAAAATAGAAACACAAAGACATTTCTTGGCGGGGTCTCACGTATGCTCTTCCTCACTTAAAAAAACTGAATAAGGATGATATATATAGAGAGAATTGAAGTTTATTTTTATTAAATTTGTTCACTTGCTTCAATGTCGCCTCAACATGCTACAAGAGGGCTGAATTGAAATATCCCAGAGAAAATACCCCAAACTTCAGTTTTCTAAGAACCATAAAATCACATGAAGAACTAACCGAATATCCAAACCCACTAAAACAGGAGGCACCAGATAAATAAAAAAGAAGTTTCAACAGACGCACCATATTTACAATTCCCATTAAATTACACATAAATAAATATATACATACATGAACACTGATTCCCTTATATAACCGTGAATCGTGTTGAAATTCAAAAGTTCAAGTTGGTGCACTTGAAGAGTGTGAGTCTACAACTTATGACGTGGAGCTATGGAGAATTTCTTTTTTCAAGTTTATTATTCACAATACTGATAAGAATTCATCCTCTTTTGCTTTTTCTTTTTTCTTTTTTGTCATACGGCTACAATCGTAGAATTGGGGTCTCTGTGTTTCAGTCCGTTCGTTGTAGCTCATAAAAATAAGGGGAGTAGGCCTACATTAAAAAAAAAGTCTTCCGGATGTTGCAAGACACCTTTCTCCCACCATGTAGAAGTTCCTCTGTGACGTTTATTATTTTTTTCTCTTTTTAATAGGCCTGTTTCCTATAGGTTGATGGCTGGAAGAAAATTCTTGCTTCACATCCTCATGAATCCAAAGTAGAATGGCCGTATAAACAAACGTAAATCTGCGCGAGACCAGGAAATGGCACGTTCAACTCGATCAATAATATGTTTGATGTATTTATAATATTTATATTGGATGTAGCGGGGAACGGGGAGGGGGGCGACTGGGCATTGGCAGGTGACTGGAATCACTTTCTGTGCTTCTCGTCTTTGTCTCCGCCTTTCGACCCGCTATCTGAGTGACTGTTTGGGTTGTTGTTGAGGTACATTTTGTCCATAGCCTTTACAGCCTCGGTTAGGTAGTTCTGGAGGGCAGTGAGGGCTGCACACATGGCAGGGGTCCCGAATCCGTGAGAAATTAGACTGAAATGGGTCAAACAGCTCTGAATCCCGGGTTCAAGAATAGGCTGTGGTCGAGAATTCCCCAACGGCGAGCGGTCCTGGGAAAGCAGGTCTGTGAATTCTTTGCAAATTTGCCTAAAGGAGGTGAAGAAAACGTCGTGTTAATTACCAGTCAGAGAGCTCAAAAAGTCCAGCTCATTATCGAGAGCTTTGATCGACCAAAAAAACATTGGCACCAATGGTGACGAAACCCGCTGTCATAATAATTGACAGCTGTTTAATTATCAGGGCCCATCATCAATGTTGCAGGATGGCCAAAAAGTAGGCCTATGTGTATGATGTTTATTTTCGTTAACTGATAGGCTAAACTAAACTATGTTTCTATTTGATCCAATAGGGATTTGAATGAAAAGTGTTTGCGTGAAAGGCTTCATTGAATTCAAAGGCTGCATATGTGTAATGCTATAATTATAGTTTGGCTTTATTATAATCATAATAGCCCATTATTGCGCCGATAATATGGTTCTAACTCGGCTAGGCCTACTTGTGGATTTGTCGATGTAATCGATTAATATAGGCCTATATTAATATAATAATTAAACGGATATGACTGAAAGATACTTAGGCTAATAATAGCTAGTATGGGGATTTCAAATACGGGCTGGCTTGTTAAAAAATAAATTATGTTAAGTTATCATAGTCAAATATCTGAAAGTTTAATAATAGTCGTATCTGGTTTGAAAGCTATTCAGACCAGTCTGGAATATGCTGGTTTTGTTAAACTGCATCATGAAACCTATTTACAATAATTCAGGCAGTTATTATTAGTATAAAATGTAATTGCAACTGTGTGTGTGTGTGTGTGTGTGTGTGTGTGTGTGTGTGTGTGTGTGTGTGTGTGTGTGTGTGCGTGCGTGCATGTGTGTGTGTTTGTGTGCGCGCGTGGTTGTATGCGCGTGTGTGAGTGTACGTTCTGAATTTGATCTAATGAAATGGTGATAATATGAGTGTAATAAAATGTGATAATAGCACTTACTTCGTTGCCAATAGCATATTTTTTCTTTGGACTTGTTCGTTTGGGTCGGAATGCTGACGGTTTACATATTCAGCTACTGCCTTGGCTGGAAACTCTGTCTCGCATACATAACCAAAATCCCTGGCAAGATGTACGGCTTCGCCTGAGAAAGGAAAAATCGCAATAAGTACGTCTGTGTGTCATATAGGCGCTGTCCCGATGACCAACTGACGAATCTAATAAAAATGCACGGGTCCAAAGGAGGCCTTCAAACCATGACCTATTCTGTCAGACTGATAAGCCACCACCACATTTAGACCTTTCCAACAATAAGCAATGGTATAAAAGAGATCTGCAAGTTGTCAATATGTGTCGAAGCCCACAGTAGCCCTAATTCGTTATATTGTAGGTTGTGTAACATATTAAAGTAAAAACAATATCAGTGAATGAAATGCACAATCAGATGGAACGTCAAGTCTAACCCCATGTCATTGATTACCAATGCTTCGTTGCTTACATTATTGTAAATATTATAACGCATGCTCGTATAATCCATTACAAAAAAAAAGTAGGCTATCATTTTCCCATTAGGCCAACATGCCTCAGCTATGAACAGACTCCAATCCATCGGAGTCTTTAACAGAGTCCAAGTCTAGGGGTCATTCTCTTTTTTCCAAGTCTTTGCCTTTCATTTCCTGAAACAGTTGAGTTTTTTTACTGCCGGGTTTCCTGCATAAGCCTGTACCCCGGAAGGACGCATGCGCCAATTAGTCTCAAAGCTGAGGGCCAGTGAACTCGTTTCCATAAAATTAAGTGGATCATAAACAATAAAGGGCCTTCAGGAAAAAATAAAGATATATCCGTTTGTCTTCGTACACCCCATTCACATTGGCCAAAAAGCATCACTATACATTTTCACAACAACAACAAATATCACATAACACACAGCAGCACCACATTTAAAAGAACCACAATGAGCGGTGTTCGTCTGCAATAATGATTAACAGGGACCAATGAACCAGCACAGCCGTTCACCTTTAAAACCCACGACACACCAAATACCACCGCACTGAATAATATGCTTCAACTTTGCAAGCAAAATGGATTTATCCAGTGGTGGAAAATACATTTTAACACAACGACATAATTGAGTAATTTATTCTTTAATGTGCCCATATTATAAAGGCTTCTCAGTAGGTCAGCGTCACACATTAACATGCAACCAAAAATAAGCACCGAAATCCACAGCAATCTGTCATCAGGCCTCACTGCTATGAGTTTTGTAATAGAAATATAACCGTTTTAAGCCATCTGCGATGGATATATATACGAATATCTCACACATTGCTGATAAGTAAGCAATACCCAATCATTAACTTGATTTCAAATTTGACCAAAACAAAAGTATACACTGAGCAAGTAATGGACACATGCTGTAAAGGCTTTACAATTATCAGTAGGCCAATAGCATTCTTTCTCTCCAAACACACATATCCTTCATGCATTATTACTTGCGAGGCAAAGTCAGTCCAAATTACACGGATGAGCGCATATGCTGATTTCCAGCGCTCTCTGCACTGAGAAACCCCTTCTCACAGGCACCTGCTATCGCGGAACCGACCAAATGAAGCAATTCACAATGCAAACAATAACTTACCTTCGACTAGTGACGTCAGCAGGGTAACGTTCGCTGCCTTGCGTCTGCCAGCAGGTAGATTTAAGCCAATTTTATCCAATTTCTCCCTTAAGGATCTGCCTCCATTCTTAGACTTGGCCCTATGATCAAAACACACAAAATGGATATGTAAGCATTTTAATAATCTCCCAGGAAGAATAATTTATAATATAGAAGGAACGTATGCCTACTTTTCCTAAGTTTAAAAATATGTGTAAATTGATGAATATTCTTTAAAATAGATTATTTCAAAATCAGGCCGTCTAAAGAAAAACTATAATGCTAAAGTCGATTTGAAATGAGTTAACCAACCAACCCCGCTGACAAATAGGCCTACATAGGCCTTTATACTATTATTAAATGAATACTTGATGGTAACAGGCCTATTTATACAGACTGCATATCTGCAGCACTAACAAGTACATTGGAGACCTATGTTATCATTTGTAATACCTTCACTGGGCCTATAGAGCTGGGGTTGAAACAGACTAGGCCTACTACATTAGTTTGCTAGCTGCTACACATGAAGAGCAAGAGAGAGAGAGAGACTGAGAGGAGGGGGAGGGGTGGGAGAAGAGAGAGAGAAATTCAGTGCGCCGAGGAAGTTAATATGGAATTTAACAGACCCCCCTGCTTTAAATGCAGGAGCTAGGTGTCATGGTTGGTCGATTTTAATTATTCTTGGTACAGAGAAAAAGAGAGTAGAGAAAATGAAGGGAGTTCAGTGGGGAGAGAGAGAGAGGGAGCGAGAGAGAGTATGAACCAGAGACAGAGAGAAAGAGAAAGAGAGAGCGAGAACGAGAGAGAGGGAGAGGGAGAGAAAAAAAGAGAGAGAAAGACAGACAGACAGAGAGATAGACAGATAGACAGTTAGAGAGGGGAGGGGGGGGGGTTTTCTAGACCGCCTCACCTTCTTAGCACCCCTCCCAGCAAAGAAGCGTTGAGGCACTCGGGTGGCGAGAGGCGTCTCTGTACTTCCGCCACAGTGACCTTGTACTTTGATGTAGAGCTGAGGAGGGAGAGGCGACCTGGAACCGAGCAGAACACCTCGTTGGGGTTCACCACACCGCCGAAAAGACCGTCCTTATTTATCGGGATGGCAGAGACGTTGTTGTTCTTGGATAGAGAAACTGGACCTAGCAAGGAAATGGAGGGAGCGTTGGAGGGGAGGGGGGAGGAGGGAGCAGGAGAGAACGTGCTCTGTGAATTTCATGCAATGCAAATCCTTAACTAACGTAAAGAGCGATTTAGGCCCAAGACCAGGGTTCAGCAACCCACAAGTAGGCCTAGCTACAGTGTATAATAAATAATTTATAAGTAATCACCACAATAATCACCACAATAATCACCACAATAATAATAATAATAGTAATAATAATAATAAATAATGTTCATAATCCTAATAACAATAGTATAATTACAAAAACAACCACAGGCACATGAAGATATACACGACTGTCCTAATAACCTCTCAGATATTATTCATATCGCTACATCTTAAACGAAAACATTGCCCAGAAACGCGCGTAGCCCTATTTTGTCCATGGCGCCCCCGATGCTTGAATCGATTGTGCACCCGCAACAGCGACGTTGAAGTCTACATATTTTGACTTATCCTCAGTTACCAGCGAAGCACCGTCGCCCGTGTTATTTCACATCGGAGGGCTACAGCGGGCTTTACACCGTTTTTGTGCGCAGTAACCAGAGACAAAGGGGACTGTGCGCCTTTGGATAGATCACTTGTGACATTAATGGCTCAGGGGAGCCTAATAGAGACAATAGGAGTCAAACGAACTCTTGAGATTACTAATATAAGAAGCCAATTATCATGTTGATGTGGGGAAGGAAAGAAAGAGCATCTCTCAAGATCTATCTCGTGCGCATCTAATTTGACCTGACAAAAGGCTCGCACATTGCACAAGGCCTTACATCTGACCGTGAAAAAGGGCTACTTCGTGTTGTACTCCAATCAATCAAATTCACCCTGAAGTTCATATCTCAAATAAAGAGAAAATGAAATACACAATAATCTATAATGGACCAATATGTTTTTATTCATACTCAGAGCTGGATCGTTGTGGAAATGAGTTTATTATTATTATTATTATTATTATTATTATTATTATTATTATTATCATTATTATTATTATTATTAAATGTGTACATTTTGTCTTGGCTTCTCGCGTGCTTCTCTATGCTACAGCACCAGTATCTTCCATTTTAGATTCCACCATGGAACGCGAATAGCCATTGGCTTCCACCATAGATAATGTAGCCCACGCCTATATCTTTGGCCATCCATGCAATAAAGCAACAAAGCCCACCACCTCTACTCATCTTTCGCTACTCTGAAATGCTGACAGTAAATTCCATCATCGAAAAAAGGTGGACGAGTTTGATGCACTTGGAAACCATGTAATGAAAAATAGGCTACTGCGTATTAGCCCCCGTCAGATCAGTCAGGCATTACCGCATTGCATCGAGTTCGCTCGAGCAGAATCGTGTGTGTGTGTGTGTGTGTGTGTGTGTGTGTGTGTGTGTGTGTGTGTGTGTGTGTGTGTTTGTATGTAGGCGTGTGCGAGAAACTGTGCGCGCGTGTGTGTGTTTGTGTTGAATTTGGAGTGGGGTGTGCAGCTCACTGAAACATGCTTGATATCTTGAAATAAATTGCTTACCTTTTTTAATTACTGTCTGGTCGGGAATGTGGATTCCTTGGTCCTCGACATGCTAAGACAAAAACGCAAAAATGGACAATTTTAGGATGAAATAAAAATGAATTGTACGCTCATTTATGAGCGAATGCACGCATGGGTACGCTGCACGAACAAGCCCGGAACCATTAGCGAACACAATTATCCAACGTCCAGGCTCTCGGCCTTCGTGGTGTTACTGTCCATAAATGTTTGCAATTAATTCGACGGCAAACTATATAATTACAAACAAAAAAACTAGATTGAGAAAAATGTTGAATGTATCACATTCGATGATTTTCATACAAACACAGATTTAAATAATAAAGCTGTGTCGCCCCATAATATTGACCTAATTTCGCCTTTAGATTGCTACACTAGCTTGGAAACTACTAATCTAGATTGGAAAGTAATTGTGGCAGCTCAGCCTATTAAAGGCCTATGAACTAATTAAAAACCATTGGTGTTTTTTTCCGTCTTTTTTTAATAAAAACTCCCTAAGAATATTTCCAATTTAATCGGGGATTGTTGAGGAGATAACGCTTTATAAATGATGTCCTTATAACCTATTAAAAATCACAGTCACTCTCTGGTGTATTTTTAAATATAGTTAGTGCCTCGCATTAAACATCCTAACCAATGATTATTTTTGTTTCTGTTTGAATAAATAAGTAAGTCCTACAATTTAAATCAAAACACATTAAAACAAAAACATTTACAGTAATTTACTACTTGGTAGGCCTAATAATAACGTAAGACAATATCAAGCGTTTATCGTCAATTAGGCCTAATGATGGAGTAAAAACTGCTCTAACGTTTAAAGATAACTGATAGTTTTTCCCATTACATTTATTTCGTTTTTAAAATAATATGAGAACATAAGCAGATTCATGCAGATTTTTGGCCAGCTCCAAATAAAAGAATAGTAGCATAATAATAATAATAATCATAATAATAATCATAATAATAACAATAATAGTTATAATATATTTTCATTAATAATAATGGTACAAATTAGGCTATACACATAAGGTCAACGTATTTCATTTTAAACGCAACTACGAAGAGCCATGGATTCTTACCTGAACGTCTTCTAAAGAATGAGGTATTCCATGAATAGGGATAGAATCTGACAGTCCCGAATCAAGTCCGTGGCCCGAAGGTAGGAGCACCTCCCTGCGATACTCTCGACACAGTTGGTGGGGCAAGCCGCGGTGCTGGTGGAGCAAACTGCTCTCCTGGCTCTGCCTCTGGCCCGGCCAGCCCGGGTGCTGGGGCTGCTGCTGGGCGTGCAGGGAGTTCAGAGAGTACGGGTCGTTGACGTGCGAGTACGGGTCCTGAGACTGCGGGTAGATGGGCTGGTAGGGTGGCGGGAAGTATGGAGGTTGGAAGTCGGAGTTTGGCGTGTGGGAAAGCGGCGGGGCGCTCGTGTACGGACTCTGGCCCACGCCGCCCAGCTGAGGTAGCCGAGCTGTCCCGTTGCTGGTGCCGTCGTGGCGGTCCTATTCGGGGGAAACATGAAGGGGGACGCGTTTAGGAAAGGGTCCTCCTTTGGAGGTAAATTGCTCAATTTAAGATTATTTTGACACTAAAATTTACTACAGAGCACAGTAGGCCAACTGAGGCGTTGCACGAAAATGTTTAGCAGTCTCATATTTGGCCGGAATCCAATAGGCTATATGGCCCAAGAAGCTTACTCGAAATGGATCGAGAAGCCATATGGACGCTATACAATGTGTTATCATAACAATTATGTCGCAAGCGTATTAGAAGAATCTGGGAGGACAATATCCTTCACTAAAGTGCATAAGATGTCAACATAAGAGAATTGTTTAAGCTTCATGTCCATTTGCAAATATCCTAAAAGTAAACAATAACAAGAAACACTACACAGTTTGAGATGACCAAGTCTGATACAATTTTAAACACATTTCGAACAAGGCCCACTGTATGTAGCCAATTTATATTTTACAAAGGGTATTTTAGCGACAATGCTGACAAAAACGTATTTAGATCAAAGTATCGGTCACATAGCCCTGCAACTTACCATCGCGGAAAAACTGTGCACCAACATCTGTAATGGTTTTCGTGCGATTCAAAAAAGAAGAAATTTAGTTCAAAAACGTTGTAAAAACAATTAGGGATTTCTGAGCAAACAAAAATGAAACCCCCAGAAATCGGCTTTCAAACTGCAAGATCACGGTGCCCAGCGGTCAGATACGAGCCACGGCAGGACGATAATCCATCAGAATTTGGTTAGATTCCCACTGCCCTTCATTTGATACTAAAATCGCAGATACGGACGTCTGGTAGGTTTACGTTGAAAGTTTTCTCGGTATCCCTTTTCCCCCCGATCTCCCGGTTCTATCACAGTGTTGCCGTCCCCTCGCTTGAGCTCATATTAGAAAAGATCTGCTCGTTCTTCCTCTTCCTCTGGACTCCTAATAGAAGATATTCATGACTATTAATATTACACGAATGCTTAATAAGGAAAGAATGGTCGGAAATCGAGCGTGAAGCGAGGAAAGGCAACTCAAGGCAGAGTCTGCACTAAATGACGTCCATTGAAAGAAGAAATCAGTATATCTAATCAGCGATTGGGAGAGAGAGAGAGAGAGAGAGAGAGAGAGAGAGAGAGGAGGGAGAGCGAGAAAGAGGGAGTGAGTAAGTGAGTGAGTGAGAGAGTGAGTGAGGAGGGGAGTCGAGAGAGGGAGACAAAAAGAGGCACATTCTCCAGCTCTGGACGAATCAGAGCGAGGGGGGAACATTTTAAAAGGTTTGAGGGCAAGGCGAAAAGTGAAAGAAAGACAGAATGAAGGAAGGACCAGAGAAAGAGGAAGGAGGCTATAGATGGAAACAATGTACACCTCTCAATTGTGTGAAACTCCAGCAAACGCTATAAGCACCTAGACGGGCATGTTTTCTGTTCTGTTCTGCTCACTCACTTTTTATTTTTTCAATGCAGAATCCGTCTGCTATTGCTTCCCTCTACGGCCCTCTCTGCAATATATCTGCGCGAATAATTAATCCACAATACGCGACTTCAGAACCAGGACATGCGAACCAACTTTCTTTCCGACAAAGCAGGAATATAAATTGAAAACCCTTCTCGAATCTAGTAGCCCACTTTAAAACGAATACACACGAATTTTACAAGCAAACATGCAACAACTCAAACCATTAAAGGGATTCGATCTTATTTAAAGATTACATCGTGAACCCATAGGACTATACGATTGTAAATAATTATTAATATTATATTTGAAAGCGTGCAAAATAAATCTGCTCGTGGTGTCACTGCGATGCCCCTCTCTGTACACGAATGAAAACACGTTGAACTTGCACCCTGGACCTTAGTAATATTATTAACACGTGTAATATTATAATAGTATATACCATAATCATCGACACTTTACGATACGAAGCACTCTGCTCGCACATGCAAAATCTTAAGATTGTTAAGACACTGAAAACAACGTTTTAAAGGAAAGATGTCGTGCGTATGTATTAATACACAGTAATAATATTTTCTCCACACTAAACCCATGCTTCGTTAAAAAAAGTAAAATGTATATTGTTAAAACATATTTTGTTTAAATAATATACATACAAACATATAAATAAAAAATTATTTTATTGAAAAACACTGCTAAAAACTAAATTATGAAAACATTGTATAGTTGTGTAGTTTTGAAGATTATATTGTAACTAGCGTTGTTATTGTTAATAGTAGTTTATTCTTACATTTGGTTTTATTTTTGGGCTATTAACCTATTATTAATTGTAGTATGGATATTATTATGATTAGGTCTAATTTTGTTAAATAGCATCTGACCATTCTTTAAATAAATGTGTCACTGTCAAAACTGACAGGCTACAAAAAGATATACTCTTACTCTTAAAAAACACCACAATCATATCTAAGTATAAAAATAACCATACAAACAAATCACAAGTCCCTTACCTCACATTCTTCATATTTAATGTTATCAGTTAATTTCCAGAGCATTTTCATGGATTGCTGAGGTGGATATTGAGTATAAGTATCGCCTAAGCCTCGTTTTCAGTCAGTGAATAGGGCTCCCGCTCAGAAAAAATACTATTTTTTATTGAAGCTGTGGACTGTCTCGCGCTCTGAGGTCTCCCTCTAATGGTAGAAGTGAACGACTCGCGCAGCACTGTAATAACGCGGGCATAGGGCCTCATTAGCATATCAACAGCCGTTTGATTCCCCCCATCTGCTGCTCACAACACCAATGGACAGCATACAGGTAAAAACTATAGCAGCAAGACAACTATTTAGCAAGGAGGCAGCCTACATGAGCCATGACATGGGTTTATATTACTACCCTTAAACAAACGAAATACAAGTTCTATGCAATGCTTTCATCAAAACGGAGTGAAGATAACATGTGTAGGCCTACTATGAGAATGCGATTATCATTTAAAACATGTTTTCAGAGTTTTTTTCCCACACAATGGATTTTTAATTGATCAAGCCATTTTTGCAAGAATTGAATCACGACCGAACGGGCCACATGTAAACCACATCCCGTCCCTGCTCTAACTGATGGGGCCGGCGATGCTTTACTATTTGTATTTTTATAAACCTGTTATTTTTAACCCATTGAGACCGAGAGTAGACCTTGAGAAGCTTTCAGTGTTATGTTAAAGAGGTGAGCCATTCTAAGCGGCTATACAGGTCTATTGGCTACCTGTAAGGACACAGGTTTGGGGGAATGTAAATAATTAACACAACAACATGGGCTCGTTTCATGTGAATGAGCGGCTATGGGGAGCTTGGCTCAGACCTGTCGCCGGACCAGCCTTCACCTCAGCAGGTTGGGGGTCACCAGACAGGTCGCCGACTCTCTTAGGCGTTGGTCTTTCGTTTAAACCTGGATTACCATTTTTGGTGGGGTACATTTACAACCAGTGTAAATGAATGAGAACCGACGCATGAAACGCACAACTACAGAAGGGGGGGGGGGGGGGGGGGATGATAACTATCTCGCCCGTCTCAGTGTTGTATTGATGGCGATAGCTTTCTTTCGGGGCAAGTGAACCCCAATGGATTGACTTCTGTTAAGTTTGAAAGTAAAAACAAATTGTAATAGCCTTTTGGTAAACTTTCAAATCCCCGACCCAGCCTCGCAAACCCATCGACACCACTCCAAATACGAGCCCTGTAGGATTTTACATTTAAAACTCGTCATGTTTGTGTTCCAAAGTCTACAAGTTTTGATCCTAAATTTGACCGTGCATGTATAGGCCTAATTCATGGCATGTTGGATAGTTCGTTTAATTATAGGCTATAAACCGCAGACTGCTTTTAGGTGTGGCCTAACTCGAACACTATCAAAATATTTATTGGTGTTAGAGAAACGTGCAGCCACTATGACATAGGCTTATGCAAAAATATGTTATATTTTGACAGAAAACACCAGAGCACCGATAAACACAAAGAACAGACGACACTTTCACCAAAACAAAGCAAAGCAAGGGAACGCTGGTGTGTGTTATATATTTGTAAAGAGGCATATTAAATCACATGTATTGCCCATAAATGATATACAATGAAAACAAATACTGCACGTACGGGACGGGAGCAAAACCAACTTGTGCGGCCCTCGAAACGTGTACCCTAAAATGGATCGACAAGTATGACAGCGAACGAGTTTATTTTTCGTTCATTAGTTTCAAATAAGCAGAACATAGCCTACCTGCCATTCCGCCATTTTGCCCATAATTGACATTTTTCTGATACCTCGGGATGATCGAGCTACCTGCTATCTCAGCTTTACTCACAGAAGTTAGTCCTTACTTACTACCTGGACAGGATCAGCTCACCTGGCCATAAAAACGCTCTGGGCAACCTGGTGACGCATGCGCATAGCGCGTGTGTACACCGACACCCTTCCTGGGAGAAGTCGTAGTAAAAGCAAAATGATGACTAGAAGAAGTCGTTTTGAAGGCGTCATACAATTGCAAACAACTGACGGGAAATAAGCTAAAACACAAGAGCTCGAATAGGCCTATACGTTAATGCGGAAACTAATTAGGTCCTAATATCTTTCACCCAGTTTTTACCAAATGGACGGTGTGAGCATGATTATTACTGCAAATAAAACAATGTCAAAACAGAACTTGAAGGTTAACTGCCAAAATCATTGCGTTTACACAAAGGGTATACATACGTATTGTAAGAGTCATAATTTATTTATCCACTGTTTATTTCTAATACATACTTGTGTAGGCCCCTCGGGCCAAGAGCGAATGAGCTCAGATCTCCTTTTCTCTCTTTGCCCCCCACCCTTTCTTTTTCTCCACACACTCACACACGCACACACGCGCACACACGCACACATAAACACACGCACACGTGTGTTCGCACCGAAGTGATAATGGGTTGTTAGTCAAAATTCTTTGCTTTCAAGTCTCTAAATGACCAGAGACGGTTATCAAGAACACCGCGTGTATAGCACACCGACTGCTTTGGCAACTACATGAACATTTCGTTCTTTTCTTCATTTAATTTGGACACTATGTGAACATTTTTGAATCAACATATGCTCATTTAATTTTTAGTCGATTCGAGTTGTACTTTCCAGGCAGCGGTTTTATCAATAAACTATTTAGAACAAGCCTCGATTCACTTCAAAAGAAAGTGCACAATCAATAACGGCAGAACAGAATACCTGTCATGATATAGGCTACGCCTGGACAAAAGCGTGTGTTTGTGTGTGTGTGTGTGTGTGTGTGTGTGTGTGTGTGTGTGTGTGTGTGTGTGTGTGTGTGTGTGTGTGTGTGTGTGTGTGTGTGTGTGTGTGTGTGTGTGTGTGTGTTTGTGTCTGTCTGTCTTATAGTGTGTATGTTGTATGTTAAAGACTGTCATGCCATTTAAATATATTTCCGTTTGTCGAGGGCCAGGTTTGAAGCAACCTTGCGTCATAAGGCCTCCGGCAAAAAAAGAAGCTAGGCGAAGGTTCATAAAACGGGACGAATATGTGCGTTTGTGTCTAATAATAATAATAATAATAATAATAATAATAATAATAATAATAATAATAATAATTCAAATAGGCCCAAGTAATAATAGCTTAAAAATATGAACTCAATGTAGGCCTATTTTAAAAGGAATACTTGTTACTTATGCTTCATATAAAATTAGCGGAAAATATAGCCAATATGTCCAAGAACCATATGCTTGTATCTTAATTATTGATTGTTTAATCTTGCTTATTACATGTCGTAGAGATGGTAGCGTTGGCCTATAGGTGACTAGACTATCAACGATCAGAGGTCTAGCCCAAGAGGGAAAACTATACACCTTACAGTTCCAAATATGCATCCTAGGCCTACATTTACATTATGATAGACCCGACTGCCTAAAAGGCTTTCAAGTATTGGACCGTCTTGTAGACCTATTGAATGCATTTCGTCACGGTGGCTACTTTAATGGGCTTTTAGCGCCATCTTCCTTCTTGAGGCAAGCACAGATAATTAATTTCGGTTGGATTTTAGTTAAGGTGAATAATTCCCGTATTGAAACAGAACCAATGTACAGCCTAACGTAATTAATCTACACACATTATATCAGAAATGTACAAAAGTGACATAACTCAATAAACATAACCCCATGTCAATTGTATAATATTTTTTAAATGCACGTTTTAAGGCTATTTATCACAAATTGATCATGCATAGGGTGTATGATAAGATGTTCTTGATTGACGCGCGTGTGTGTCAATGAAGTCCGTGCACGCGCGAGCGCGTGCGGATACTCTGAGCAAGAAAAATAGTTTATGAAGTCCAAAGCGTATACAAAACAAATGTAATCCTGCAGCGCCATCGTGTGGTGATATAAATTCAAAACTGTCTTAATCTTTGGAAGATTTGCTCCTGATCCTTCTACTTTATTAATGTAAAATAAAATGTAATTCACTTTTGCATATGTAGGCTTAGAACCTACAACCGAAGAGTGTAGGGGGGTTCATGGTTTGGAAGCGCCTTTAAATATAGAGACTTCATTATCCATGGTGCACTTCTCCAGCACATTTCCGGCGGGGATGTGCACCAAAGATATGTGATCGGCGGAGAGCAAGAACCAGTGCGAAAGGACCAGTAAAGGACAAACTGGGGACTAATAGGTAAGAGTCAGTACGCACGTGTCTAAATGAATAATCTGACCTTGAGATAACTCATGCATCAATAATTAGCATTGTTGACTCAATGTAGATTGTGTTTGTGTGTTGTTCCCAGTGGCGGCAAGCTATTGCTGCCTTTTGTCACCTCATTGCTCTTACCACTTGCACCAGAAAGACCCTCCTCTCTGTATAACTTGAAATGGCTTGGATCACTGATATGGGGGTGCATTCTGAAAGCATTGTGTGTGTGTGTGTGTGTGTGTGTGTGTGTGTGTGTGTGTGTGTGTGCAACGATGTTACCCAATATCTTGGTTGCACAGTTGGTTCTCTGTAATAGCCCTGTGGTTTCGGGGCAGTCAGACAGGCTTATCAATGTTTTTGCAACTGTGAGTATATAACGTTAGTAGTGCAGCACAGCCCTTACCCAAGATTATTCAGTCATTTACTAATTTAGGTATAGTTGTTAATAATTGGCTTCAAGGCAAGAGTGGTTTGTATACATAATGGAAAGAAACGTAATCTCTTTTTCTGTTGACAGGTGTCAAACATGACTGTTGATTGGGTAGGCTATGGATACGCAGCCCTGGTCGCCTCCGGGGGGGTAATGGGTTACGTCAAAGCGGGTAAGTATTTATTTGACTTTGCAAACATATAACCTCTAATTATCTCCTTTTTTAAATAGGCCTTTTACGTGTTTCGTGAGAAAAAAACAATATTTTTTACATAATGTGTTCCTCTGAAGTTTGTCCACTTGAAGATCAAAGTGTCTCCTGCCTTGACTCTCCCCAGGCAGCGTCCCCTCCCTTGCCGCTGGTCTCCTCTTCGGTGGGCTTGCTGGCCTCGGTGCTTATCAGGTCTCCAACGACCCCACTAACATCTGGGTCTCCCTCGGTAAATAAGCGAACATATGTTCTCTGTCTTTTCAAAATCATCAACCCATGGTACTTCACTTGTATTCAAATAAGTTGTAATCACATTTCTTGATACATCTTTTTTTAATTTTACGTTATCAGCTACATCTGGAGCGCTAACAGGCGTCATGGCAAAGAGGTTCTACGGGTCAAGGAAGTTCATGCCTGCTGGTCTGGTAGCTGGAGCAAGGTAACCATGTGATCAACAACCCACTTAGTAGCAACCACTGATTAACCACTTAGTAGCAACCATACACATTGTGATTTGGTTTAACCACGATAAATATCACATGGGGAATATGTATGATTCACATGCATTTGACATGTTTATATTTCAATGTTCCGAGTTCTCATACTCTGCTTTTTTTTGTAAATCATATTTGGGTGCTCCCAGCTATACAGTGACTATTAATTGCTGCTTTGAAACAAAGTGTCACTTCATGGGACTGGTAATGTATGGCTCTTTGTGTCCTAAAATTAAATGTTGGTTTCATGTTTGATCAAAGTTTGTTTTGCTTTTTTTGTTGTTGCCTTAGTCTTCTGATGGTGGGGAAGCTTGGCATGGCGTTGCTTCAGAAACCCCAGGACTCCTAAAGTTTCTGATATGGAACGCATTGACTTGAAATCCACTCTGCAACATCTTCAGGAACAGCATGTCAACATAGCTAATTATTGTTTAAATGCTTTGCATGTGTTTTGTAAAAGGAAATGAATAGTTAATGAATAAACAAATCGTGTTTATATAATGTATGTATTTATTGGGTTAAAAAGGACACAAACTCCGGTATATTGTAAAATGTTTACAAAATTATGTTTATTTGCTGCATCATACAAATTAATATGCCATTATTTGAAAAGTATGTAATAGAACAGGAAATAATCACTTTAAAAGCAAAGATGATCTTTATGGCCTACATGTGGTAAACAAACCAACAGCGATACAGCATTGGTATGACTTTTCTCTGATGCCATTTGACTAGCAAAACAACAAAAACACCTTCAGATACAAAACGACCTTTGACCATAAACACAAATGTAAGAAGAATTTCTGGCCACTAATAGACTTCAATAGGCGAATCATGTTGCCTATCCACTCTCCTATTTAGATTCCCCCACCTAGTCTCCAAGTTGAAGATACGACCTAAGCACAGTCATAATTCCTGAAAACATTGTATCCAGCTACATCATAAAAAAGTGCCAGCATGTGAGGAAAATCATGTAAAGGACTTCCTCAAAAACATTAAAGGGCATCAATTGGGTGAAATATTCTTCGAATTTCTATGAAGATGAACGGAAGATTATGATTCAGATGTATATGGAGTTGCTTACATGACGTAATATCGAATCATGTTTCTATAAAAGTACAGTTAATACAATTTGGAAAATAATTTGGAAAATGTTTTATAAACTGATCCCACTCAGAGAATAAAGGTCTATTCAGCAACGCAGCAGGAATCCACCTTTCGTTCCCCCAAAGCGACTCCGACCTTGCTAAACCCCCACCAGAGTGTGAAGGCAGGCGGCTCATTGCATCAAGCCGACTCCATTTGATCCGTCGGGCTACCGATTTCCCCCATATTTGGATGTCCAGTCCACCCTGCCGTGGACCGGCTGTACAGTGGTGGCCCGGGTCAGGAGGTTTCCGGAAGGTTTCCCCAGCGCTGCGTAGCCAGTCCCCTTCATCTGAGTCCGGTCTGTCCTCCTCTTCCATCCCTCGTAGTCTAAAAGATCAACACCGGTCAGTCGATCAGTCAGTCAATTGAATCAATGGCACTAGACACTGGCTATAGTTAAGTTTGACTACTGTCCAAAAGGACGTAAACACTATATCTTAGTCTTTACCTTCATAACTTTCACTCAGAGAGGAGTTGGATGTGGGCTTGACCTTGGCAGATTTGCTTTGATCTTTTATTTTAATTTCAGGAGAGGAAGAAAGGTTTACTAAAAGAGGGTGAAGCAAGTGGAGAAATGTTGAAGTAAAGTACAGCACAGTGACAGATTTGAATGAGAGCTGGAGAATGAGTCGATAGAGAACAGTGTAAAGCTGAAAGAGTGGTCAGTGCTGCTCTATGGAGGTCCAATTTGAGAACAGCTAAGATCAACTTTAAACAAAAATGTCTAACTACAGCTAAGATCAGCTTAAAACATATGTCTAACTCGAGTTAGACATTTTTCTTGAATTAGCATTAAATATGAATGACATATGACATGGACCAATGCCATTTCTGACACAATAATCGCAGAAAAGTCTAAAGCCTTGAGAAGTTCGCTCTATGGCCACAGTTTTCTTTTGCGAACGACTCAAGAGATAATCATGGAGGAAGTGAAGGCCTACTTGTGTGTTGGCCAGCCAAGGGAGCCAGCTGAATCCTCTGGCCCACAGACCCCACCTCCTTCTTCTGGAAGGAGGGCATGTAACCGTGGGAGAGGTTGTACTTGGTGCTCACAAAGTTCCCTAAAAGACAGACAGGATTGGAAAGAAGCCTCTTCAGGATTAGGATAATTTGACATTTACTTATATATGTATATAAATATCTATAAATATCAATTTTAACATCTTTTTTAATTTAATATTTGGTTTAATGTGAAAATGTAATTCTAATATGCAAAACGAACATCATACATCCATGGGAGATTTGTAAAGTAAATACATGCCTAAACGCATATACACACTAGCGGGTGATTCTACATTCATGGGCATGAATCTTAACGCTTGACAGAGATAAGAATTCACATGAACCCCCTCGGTATGAGGGAGAAGCTACTGTTTGCCACCGTTTGTGACACTACTAATAATAAAGGCTTGACAGGACGGATAAACACGTGATTGAAGTCATTCAACTTGGTAAGCAACGCCTTCCATCCACTGTTGTGCACCGTTGGTCGTGGATGGTTATCAGTATAATTAGTCAAATGTGTCATTGTTCCCTTTGCGGGAGATTGAGATTCTTCTTGAATTTAGCCTCCATTTAGCCTCTGGGGTTCTTAGTTCTCGGCATAGCGTGTGTATTAGGGGTAGCAGCAGGGGTCTCCAGCACTCTGCCCCTCTTTCACATGTTAACCAGTTGTTTGAATACCCCCCCCCCCCCCCCCCCCCCCCACCCCCCTCAAGTATGTTACACCAACTGCCATGCCGGTTGTTAGTTTATCTCCCTTCGCCCTCAAGCTACCGAGGGCGCTCAATCAATACAAAGTTTGTTTACCACGGTTAATATTACCTCAACGATTCAGCCATGATGTTCTCAATGACGTCCAATGACACATGGTGTAAAGTTCATTAACATGTTGGTTTTTAAGCCGGTTAGCAATGGAATAATATAATAACAATTATAGCAGGTTAGTCATTAGAGGACAGGTGGGGAATCGTGCAACAGCTTACTATTGAAATACCTTTGCAGGGATCAATTTTCTCCCGTATTCTCTCCTTAACAACCATTTTCTCTGTTGGGCTTTCCATTGACTTACTGGCCCCCTCTTCTACCCTCATAACAACAACAGTGAGATGAGGCATGCAATGGGTGAAGAAAAACACAAGAAAGACAGAAAAGTAAATGCAAGACAACTGAAGGAAGGGCAAAGGGGGAATATAGGAAGCATATGACTTTTTATCAGAAACACTAAAAGGAATGCAATGTCAATTTTGAATGCAGCCCTCCCATAAACACACAGAGTGCATGTGAAACCCGTCCATCTTTTTCGCAAGCGCTGAAAGAATGTATTTGCCACACAGGTCTGTGTAATACTTAACATTAAAAATTAAAACGTGAATGAGTGAAATAAGAAATGGAATGAATGGGCCCACATCTAAAACAAACAGTGGTGGCTGAAGGGCCCGGGGGCCCCTGAAGAGACACTTGATCTTACACCAACAGTCTTAATCTCATGAATAAGAAATGGGGAGGGAGGGACAGAAGAAGAAGAAGGAGTAAAACAAGGAGCGGAGGCACGCAGACAGACCGAAGGAGACGCCAGGAGAAGGAGCACAGCATGGGCACATATTGTGTATCTGTCTACATGACAAATGAATTATACAGGTCTGCCATTGCCCCCAAAATCTCAGCCTCTTTAGGTGCACTCAAACAGCGCTTTGTTTCTGGCCACCTTTACCACTGATCAGTCAGCCCAACACATTAGCCACATCATTAGCATTTAGGGGACACAAGTGTCAAATTATTAAACGCTAGGTAACACTAAGAGGCTCGGCTTCGGCATACGATAGGGCATAGCAGGGATAACAAGGATCCATTCATTATTAACGTTCCTCGTAATGTAAAAAAAAAAGCTGCCTTCATAACCTGGACACCAGAGTGATGAAATAAATTGTGCTTGAAAAACCTGATGACTGCTGTTTGATCAACTTTCACGCAGTAGCTAATTATGTGGTAGTAGTAAAAGTAATGTATGGTGATGCTGTTTTTACAGAATCCTGCCATGCATGGCAATGGAATAAAAAATGTGCAGTACAAATGGGTTTTTCTCCACGGCCTTATTTTCATACACAGCAAATATCTCCTGTTTATTTAATTCAAATTGTACCTTACCCTGATTGGCTCTGTTGACCGATACACCTCCACCAATAGGAGCGAGAGGTTTGGTCACAGCGTTACTGGAGTTGTCCCATAGGTCCCGGAGCGTGGCCCCACTCAGTTCCTTGTCCACGTTGGAAGGCTGGTTCTTGCCTATCAACCCTTGAGCAACACAGGCCATGTGGTCATGCACCGGTTTCTTAACACTGAAACTTAACACAAGCTGGAGGCAAAAGTGCTTCTCAAGGGGAGAGTATTTGTTTTTAGGATCCATACCTTAATACTTCATATTTTGTGACACAATGTACACAAACTGAGAACAATATGTATCTATGGAGAGCTTTTTGGCCATTAACTGCTATATATGTCTGGCTCTATTTAGTCTATTAATTCAAAATTACAGTAGTAATATTGCATCATATTTTCAGATAATTTCCCTGAACAGAGATGTGTCTGGAATCAGCTTTGTCTACAATTGTGTTTACACACACCAGTAGCTCTACTATGGTCTCCTTACCTGGCAGGTATCTTGATTGGCTGAGATAGTGCTGTCGTGCAGAAGATGCGGGGACACTGGAGTCTATTTGGCCGATCTTGATATTGCTGGGTAGCTTGGTTACTGTGCTGAAGGAATACAATGGCTTCTGCTCTTTAGGCCTGCAAGAAGGAGAAAAAACAAACATACTTTAAATCCATTCATCAAAATCTGTAACCACTCAGGGAAAAACAGCCATCAGAGATGATGCTCATTTACAAGCACTAGTGCAGTGCCCGTTTAAAACATGCGTGTTCGAAACAGGCCGATGGCTCGGCCTCCGGTATTGCTGCTTGCAGCTTCCTCAAGAACCGCTCATCCAAACAACTACACACTCGACACTGAACTTCCTTGGGTCATCAGCAATACACCCGCCAAGGATGAAGTCGATAAGGTGAACGGTTGTCGAGAAAATCGAAGGAAAGTCTGACATATTTACAGGATCTCCTCTAATTAAACATAGATGGTCAGAGAAAGGTGTTAAATGTAAAATAAAAACATAGATGCAAAGAAAAATGTATCAGGAGACATCGATTTTTGACGAACAATGATCCAAAAAAAGAAAAACATCAGAGAGAGGGTGTGTGTATCATTAGGTTACTGTCATTCCAAGGATAATGTGTTCATTGGCATTTGTGTACGACCAACGACGGTAGACGTTGGTCCTAGATGGAGGAACTCACTGCCGGGGCTGCTCCGTCGGGCCCGTCTCCCCCTCCGCGTTCCCCAGACTGGGCCTCTTGGAGTGGGGGACGGCCGCCTCAGTGGGGTCCGACTCGTCCCAGCTGTCGGAGGCCTGGACCCCGGTCTGGCCCCAGCGCCGACGACCGCTCTTCAGTGCCCCCGCCCCGGCCACACCGCCGTTCTCACTGCCCACCGCCTTCTGGGGAGGACAAAACACTGGACTCCATAACCGTGGAACCTTCTTTATTTATCATGGCCGCTACCATTTTACAGTACAGTAAAGACTTGGGCCCAGGGGTGATTTTGATTCCACCTTTGGGGGGTCTTAGCCCCAAATAAGATGGACATTTCGTTAGGTCTGCAATGGTTTATGATGTAGGCTACTCGCTAGCGGAAAGAGGAGGACATCCAGGGTGATGATGTGAGCATCCTCCCCCTTATTTATCCTTTATTAAACTATACATCAAAGTCTCAATAGAAAATGACACTTCCGTTGAAAGATTTACCTGTTCAAATCCGAACCAATAGGCCTATAATGGCGTGGCTCCCAAAAATAACAAAGGAGCCCCTATGTTAACACCAAGCTAGAACATGCCCTGATGGGAGTAGAGCCGTACCGTATGGTGGCCAGGAGCTCCGTGTTTGGGCTCGGCCTGGGGTATGAGGATCTGCTGCAGGGGCTGCTGCTGTTGCTGGTGCTGGTGCTGCTGCTGCTGCTGGTGGTGCTGCTGGTGGTGCTGCTGCTGCTGCTGGTGGTGCTGCTGGTGGTGCTGCTGGTGGTGCTGCTGCTGCTGCTGGGGGTGCTGCTGCTGGTGATGGTGGAGGGACCGGGAGGAGGAGGTGGACGAGGTCTTGGACTCTGCTGAGAAATACTGCTGGGGGGTCACCTTGGCCGGCTGGGCCTCGTTCTGGGACGGAGGCCTGGCTTTGACCTTTCGCACCTCCTGGCTCTGGGGTCCCAGAACTTGGCCCACCTGGAAGTAGGGGTAGCGCAGCGACTGGACACACAGCCAAGTGGAGGGATTGGGAAAAAGGAAAGGGATTTTTAGATTGGGATGAAATACTCAATTCACATTGTTCAGCATGTTGGGATGGTGTCCATGACATCCATCCTTGTTGTGTGTTCAGTGTGCCCTTTTGGTTGAATAAACCTGGTGACGTGTACACAAGAGGAGATGGCTCCTTAAACACCAATGTTTTCAAAGTGAAGGTGAAGCCACACATCATTTTCCATAATAGTTTCTTTCTTGGAATAATTTGTGACTTCGGCAGAATTTAAAACCCCCCTGAATGCCATTTGCACACGTGATGTAAAACGACAAACAATGAGATCCCCGACGTCCACACAGAGCAGAAATTATGCAATTACAGCTTCTTCTATTTTTATATCCAATTGCTATTGCTATGAGTCACCGATGTTGATCCTGAGAACACCAGTTAACTCACTGGCCCCATGTGACCAGGGACGTCATGTGACCGGGGAGCTGGCTTAGGTTTAGGAAACACTTTAATTGATTAGCTTGATGACGCTTCTGGAAACAGGTGTACGTCTGACATAGAATATGGAATATGGTGTAAAAACCAAATTAGAAATGTAAAATGACATTTTACAGGTACAACAAGTAATGTTGTGCTGTAGGCCAATACTAGTAGCATATAGAAATGTATGTTATTATTGCTATTATGTCTAGAAAACGCAATTTTATTAAGTGTTTTTTACCACATACATACTTTTATTAGACCATTTGGAGTAACAACCAACCTTATTAGCAAACGTTTTTTAAGTGATGCAAATGATCCAGAAAAAACAAACACAATGCATTCTTTCGTATGCAAACGCCAAGAGAGACTTATTGTGTGTTTGTTTGGGCTACCCGCAAGGAGTTGTTGATGATACTCCCTATCAAAGGGATTCAAATGGTTGGATTAGCATGGGAATGAAGGGGCATTATGAGCGAAGGCCTATAATTTGCAGAGTAGCGCTGTCACTACATCTCCAACCGCCCACTTTGACAGCCAGCGTCCGTCTCCTCTCTCACCTGGACAGCCGTGGGTCGTTTCTTGGGGTCCCACTGCAGCATGTCCTTCATCAGAGAGATGGCCTCGTTGCTGGCATTGGGGATCAGAGTCTTCAGGTGGGTGGGCACGCATTGGGGGAAGCGGAAGCTCATGGCTGAAGCCAATTGGTAGCCCTCCGGCCAATCAGACTGCAGAAGAGAAGAAGAAAGTATTGTGAGAAAATATACACGCTATGACGATGTGTCATTTTCTGTTTATTGTTTTCATACATGTTTGGAAATCTTCTGTGGAAACATCCTTTGATCTATTTGGACTTTACTAGAGCTTGGCTTTTAGCTCATTAATAACTCAGAGATCAGAATTGTGTATCACATTTTACGGCACGGAAGACGCCTCTCTAGATAGATTTTCATGAATTAAATGTCTCTGATGAAACGTTAGTTTTCCATATTTACACGCCCCGCTGTATAAGCCATCAATCAAGCACTGTATATGCAAATTCATTGCATTAACATTATTCCTTAAAACCCTGACCATGGCTTCACCATGACCATATTTGGCGATGTCGTCCTCTGTACATCATGTATTTGCATCTCACCTTTCTTTTGACTTTAGCTTCAGTTTTTCACTTTACAAAAATGTGGGTGTATTAAGACAAACGCTGAAACCCCCACCTTCTTGACGGTGCCCAGGACCTGGCAGATCTTAAAGATCTCGTCCACCTCGCTGTTGCCAGGGAACAGAGGTCTGAGGGTGTACAGTTCGGCCATGATGCAGCCCACCGCCCACATGTCGATGGGAGAGCTGTAGGTGGAGGACCTGAGCAGAACCTCTGGAGCACGGTACCTGCAGAGAGAGAGGGAGGGAGGTAGAGGGAGGGAGGGAGGGAGGGAGAGAGAGAACCGACATGCTGGCATGATCAAACCAAATAACACTCAACTTATAAACCTCCCCTCACACACAAACAAACTAAACACACACACAAACAAATATAGAATTATTCATACAGCCTATTTGCTATGAGAAGAATTCTTAGCATGTACAAAATAACATGACATAACATGATAATGCGAACATAAATAACCTTTCCCACCTTGTCCATACCTTACATCCCACAGGCTTTAAATAAGATTCAAGTAAAATAAAATATATATATATAAATGTTGGTGTTTGGAACGATGCAAAGTGAAGCTCCATTACCATCTGGTGGAGACGTAGTCCGTGTACGGAGGCCTGGAGCGAATCTCTCTGGCCAGGCCAAAGTCTGCGATCTTGACCAGCTCCGGCCCCATGCACAGCAGGTTCTCGGGCTTCATGTCCCGATGGAAGAAACCTGGCAGCATGACGAATGCATTTGTAAAAAATATATAACATAACATAAATCTACTCAAGCTTAACAATTCAACTATGTTGACAACTCCACTTTGTGCCATGCTTACAACAATCTTAGTTAAACAACCAAAGCTGAATACACTCTCCATGCGTACACTTCACGGTCACACACTCTTCACACACGGACAAGTCAGGGAGACATCACAAGCAGCGAAGACTACTTTGCAACAGAAGCCATGCAAATGGAAGCATGCTTAATAGTGAAAAAAGATTACAGTGGCAAATGAATGACAGAGCAAAGCGTCTTACCATGCTTGTGCACAAAAGCCAACCCAGAAATCACTTGAAACATGATGTTCCTAATTTCATTCTCTGTGAACATCTTATTCTCCCTAAGCGCAGGCAGGACATCGGAGAGTAAAATAATAGAAACCGAAACAGAGAAAGAAAGGAAGAAGAAGAAAAAGAGAAAATAAAAAAGATAAATGAGTTAAAAGGACAGGGACAGTATGGGGAAAAGTGCATGCATATTCCATTAGAACATTTGGACCTTGACATGGATAAGGCAACCACAAGCTGTAATTACATGTTGTGTTCATGTGCAGAATTCACTTGCACTCGTTGCATAGGACAAGCTTTCATAGTTCTCCCTTGTGGTTGCATTATAAATGTGTACATACATGTGCGTGATCCACACGTCCATCCACAAGCGCAGTACCGGCCCACCTTCCACCCACAGAGTTAGGCGGGATTGCTGACATAAGAGAGTTGCAGAGGGTTCACCAACTACAAGACTATGTTAACTTCACCTGCACTAAGTATTACATAATCAGTCAACTGAGTAGCAGATAATGAAGCAAGTAAATAACTTGTTTTTTAGTTTGTTAAATATTGGTTTTATTGCAGTACTGACTACTTCTGCATAGTTTTTCTGAGGACTATATCTCCTCCTAGTGGTTCAAACAAGCTTCAAGCAGCGGACCTTAAGTATGTTTCTATTAAAAAAGTAAATGCACTAATTCATTAAAATTATTGATTGTACAGATGGTAATGCTTCCCCATTCCTTGTGAGAGCGTAATGAGTAAAACGGTTGGATCTCGTAATGATTATCTTATCTTGTAGTGTGTGCTCCCCACTCTCGTATGTCTGCGACAGGTGAACGACAGCGCCACCTACCATGTTTATGTATAAATGACAGGCCTTGTAAAATCTGAAAGCTTATGTTTCTGATCACTGATTCTGGGAACAATTTGTTTCTGCAAACATAAACAACAAATATTATAGATATCTTATGAGTACTATCACGAATGGGCCCATCAATTAATAGCTTTGTTTATAAGCATAAACGTGCATGCTTATTTGTGATTTATTGGCTGTGGTTGACAAGCAAAAGACTGTTTGCATAAGAAAAGTGACAGACAAAATGATTTAAAAAGCTGACGGGATCTTGGTTCATCCAACAGCTCCCAAATCAGACTCTTAGGCCATAACTGCGTCAGATGTAGATTTATGAAAGCATTATGATATAATTGTGGTATTGGATCACACCCCTTCTTCATTCTGAAAAGGGTGGGCAAATATACAGCCAACACGATAAAAATTATCTAAATTAAGTTGGTAAGTTAATTTAAGTGTAATTTAAAAAGTGTGTATTTCATGCCTAAACATTAATGCACTTTGGTCTTTTGTCTCCGGGAATTGACTAAAGTTAGGTTTAGTGTATTCTGAAGGAGTGGTTCCATTTTTTATTTAATTTTACCTGTCTTTCATGAGCTGGTAGAGGTTCTCCTTCATGTACTCAAAGACAAAGTAAAGGTGGTCGTTCTCTCTGATGACCTCCTTTAGTTTCACCACGTTGGCATGGTTCAACTTCTTCAAAGACTGCCACACAGGAAAATTCAATTCAATGCAGGTCACTGGAAAATGTTACGCAATACTCAGAATAACACTAATATATTACTACAGCTATCATTACTACTACCACTACTACGAATAATAATGATAGTAATAATAATAATAATAATAGATAAAAAATAAATTAAGATAAACATAATCAATCAAACAGCAGGCACAATTCCACAATTAATGCTCCATTTCGCCATAGCTTCCTACCTTCACTTCTCTCAAGTTCATGCACTCTTCCCATGAGTAAAACTTCCTCTTCATCCTACACAACACAGAGGCCATGATGAACACAGAGCGTGGAGCACATACATCACATTCTACTGTACAGTACATGTCTTTACTAAATGTCATTGGGCCTCCTCATCAATAATAGAAACACAGCACCTCGGATTACAGCTTATTTCTTTCTTTTCATCAGGAGCATTCCCGGCGTTGGGTCTCCCTGTAACTTGAGTACGCGCTAGTCGTGTTAAACTGCTTTGATAACTCAATGATAGGTGTCTCTTTCATCCAAAAGCCCTGACAGCCGTGACCAGTAAAGTAAATCTGCATACTAACATTCAAGTTTGGTAAATCTTTTCAATGAATTAATTATTTTTTTCAATCATTGGAAAGATTAAAAGATTTAGTAACCAAATCATATTTATTTTCAGTTTTGTGCTGGTGAAAGGGGTTCTTGGCTGAAAAAATATATTAGAAGAGGTACACTGGTAAGAATGGTTTGAGAACCACTGGTATTAGGTCGCATTGTGCGAAACCTAAATTGGCCTCCATCTTTGGAGTAATGCAAGCGCTACGGAGCACGACAATATCTGGTTCCTGTTCTCCGGGCAGCCGCCCAGTGGTGCTCATCTCGCTACACACACACACACATATGCACACACCAGCAGCAACCCAACACAAGCTGGGCTGTACTTTCACTCCTGCTCACACCCCTGCAGGTGTAGTCTTACACACGAAGCAGCAGCTTACCAGTGAATTGGAAGCACTCCCACCCCCACCTCCACCCTAAGGTGCCTCATCCATTATGGAGACCCCACCCTGCCGGACGCATGACGTCCACAAGGACCCCGTTGAAATAAACGCTTGTAAACTGGAGTTAGTTTTCCGTGGTGACGGGAGGGTGTGTGTGTGTGTGTGTGTGTGTGTGTGCGTGTATGCGTGTGTGTTTAAATGTGTGTGTTTGATTGTGTTTGAGTGTGTATGTGTGTGTGTGTGTGTGTGTGTGTGAGGGAGGGTTAGGGAGGGTTAGCTTAACACTTCAACAGTGTTTTGAGATTTGTTTCGTTTTTGTTTCGTTGTTTCGGAGGAGGCTAATTATTTTGGATGCCGAGCGGTAAGGCACCGTGTGCCTGGTCTAAGCATTGTCTAGAGATAGACTACAATACTGAAGGGGGGTTGCAGCTTTTCTAGTTTCAAAATCAATTATTTGATTGATATGTTATATGACATGCATTTGTAATGAATGAAACAGGGAACAAGATCTTTTTAAAATAACGTCATTGGTGGGGACATAAACGAGAGCTAGTTGTATAATTAATCAAGGTGCTGCTAGGGTCAATCCAGTCTTCCCTAGATGTGAGTAAGGCCAACCATCAACCAACCTGACCCCAGCAAGGAACTGTATCTCACAATGTAAACAAGGACAGACAAATCTTCTCTTATCAGTTTAGTTGGGCTGTCGAAATAGGCTTTAGCTTTGCTTCGGTCCCAAAGGTTCTCACATCGGGGTATTGCAAGGGTCTTGGTTCTGGTCTTCACAGACTCTACAACATAAGGCCGCTCACCTCTTGATGGCCACCAGCTCTCCGGATTCGATGCTGCGGCCCATGAGCACGCTGCCGTAGGTGCCATCCCCCAGCTGCCTCAGTGTGGTGTAGCGGTTCATCATGGCTCAGGCCTCATTCGCTCCACGCTCGCCGCTCATGTGAAAAAGTGCCTTCGGAAGAGAACTAAAACGGTTTTGGTTCATTGGCTGTTTGTTTCTTTTATCTGTCGATTCTGGAAAGGCCCATTCCTTGCCACTTTCAAATCAAATTCAGCTGAGCCTTTGTCTTGTGGGTCGGGGGGGCGGGGGTTTGGAGTGGATCAGGAAGGATGATGAGGTGTTCTTGGTCTTCACAATGCATCTTGGATCGGCAACGGATCCATCGTTTCCCCCCCCCTCTCTCTCTCTCTTTCTCTCTCTCTCTTTCTCTCGCTGGAGTCTGGGAGTTGTTCAGCCGACCGTTGACTCAGAGTCCTCGCTACCCTTTGAGGGAAAACGAAAAACATCAGCCACAGCACACAGAGTGAGGGAGAGAAACAGAGTGAGAGAGCGAGTCACACACGATGAGAAAGAGAGAAAGAGAGACCCACGATGCGTAGATAACTGGTTACCACTAACCAGGAATGAAGATCCACAAAAAATAACCTGAGTCAATAACTTTAAAAGGTTTGGGCTGGTTATCCTGCATTAACTCCATGTAAAATGGATTATGTGCATGTGAGTGAGTCAGAGACTCCAACATGGCAGCCCAAGGGAGATGACAGAGCAAGGCCCAGGCGGATTATGGCCTACAGGAGATGTAAATAGAACATTACATCACAGCCATGCTTACCAGCAAACTTGCCTTCTAATAGCTTTCCTGGCAATAGGATTTGATTCATGCCATGAGCTACAGTAATCGTGCTGTCTAGAATGAAACATTCAGCAAACAACCCTGTGTTGAAGTACACGCATTTGTTTGCAATTTTTATAGTAAAAACATTTTGTAATATTGCACAAAACTATATTAATTATTTAATGCCACATTTTTTGTAATATATACAAATAACAAACTTTGGTTTAAAATAGGATATATATATATATATATATATATATATATATATATATATATATATATATATATATATATATATATATATATATATATATATCCTGGTTTGAAGATTATGTTAGGAAAAACATTGACAGCATGTCTTTTAGGGACTGTCGATTAGGTCCTGAGGGTATTTATTACTGTCTCTGTAAGCATTTCCATTATGTAATTATTAGGCTACTCAAGTCTACTGGGAAAGGAACCTTTTCGTATAAATTAAAGCAAAGTCATTATTTAATAATTAAACTATCCCAGAGTTGGACATGCAACTTGTGACCACAACACTATCTGGCTTGTTTTTGTTTTTTACTGTTATACATTTGTACCATAGTACTAGTTAAAGATTGTATTGATCTTTACACATTTGTGCTGTTTCTATCAAATGAATTGGACGAATGTAAAGGCCTAGTGATAAAAACCAGTAGGCTTATGAAGCCAGCAGCCCAATGCTTGACTACACTCTCACAAATGGCAATCTGTTGTCAAGGGATTAAAAGACTTAGACAGAATTACTTGGGTGTAGCCAAGACACATGGCAATCAGAAGATATACAAGGTCAATTAAACGGAAAATAAGAGTGTATTAACAACATAGGAAGAAATTGGCAACCCAGTAAGCCTAAATATAATTACTCTATCATGTAAAGAGTTAGAAGTGACACATTTGATGGGTTGTTTAGCCTAAACATTTCACTGTTAAACAAGATATACAATATGTATTTAAATCACAGATTGTTGATAGAGCACCACAAGAATGAGTCATATAAAACAAAAATCAATAGACAAACAGTAAATTGTAATCATTCATGTTACAGTGATATACTTGTTGAGGTCTGCTTATTGACAGAGCTGCAGCATTCAACTCCTCAACGTTATGTATTCGAAGCAGTTTGACAAAACATTTACTACAACTCACCATTTCCGGGTGTGGTCCCTCTGTTTGGCCGTTGTCTGTGCCCGGTGATAATACACGACCCTTCAGATAACATAAATGAAATTATTATCAGTGACAGGCGTGTTGTCTGACTGTATGGCTGCTCTCCTTGGAAACGTACACACAAGCAGGGGAACGGGTTGGCTGCCAGGGATGACCACGTGACCAAGGATAACTGGGTGTTGTGGTCCATGGTTGTAGTTCTACTTCAGTAAGTGGAAACCTTCAGTTTGACCAGTAGGTGGCGATGCAGGGTAGTTGTAGACCAACGAAGGTTGACGTCGTCCTCGGCCGTTTGAAATTAGGCAAATCCCCTAGACTTAAAAAAGATATCTGAATGTATGTGAATTAAATTTGGTTATGTTTTGTCGTTTTAAAATGAATAGCCTACCTCAGTTTGAATGAGCTGTTCTTTAGTTTTATAATAGGCCTATAGTAGCCTAAACGCTGTCTTAGATAGGCTATCTGTAGCTAAGATACAATAAATATATTTAGCCTACTAGAAAGTAAATTAAACAAAATCAACATTCGTTTAATTTAGCCTATAGCTACAGATCAAAGTAGTTGTTAAGAGAAATGTACATAAATCATACCAGAAATCATTTATTCAGCCTACATTTTACAATTCAACCTTATTAATTCGTAATTGTCTTCTTCGTTGTTTTAATTATTATTTATTTATTCATATTGTATATATTAATTGTATCCATTTTATTTTTGCACTTTTATGTTTATGTGGGAAAGTATGGACAAATTATTCCACTACGGTATTAAAACAACCCTCCTATTTGGGGTGCATGCAACACACACGCACCTGCATGCGTGTGTGTTGCATGCTTGTTTAAATCACGTACCAAATCGAAGCGTGAGGGTGGGGGTGGAGATTTAAGCAGATTATCAAAGTCATTGGCCATTAGCTTCTCGTCTAGTTCCTCGGCAAGACGCACTCGGGTATCCGTATTTGCGCGATGAAACCCTGTCAATATTAGTCCTACCTGTACCCTACGAGATGCATGCTTCCCTGTTGCTATTCTCGAGGAAAGGAGGATTGTGCAAATAGGAATAATGTTGCGAGGAAATGTCGTCACCGTGCAGAGACACTGAAGATTATTGTCCCCACAGACATTCTTTTCTTCCATACCTGTCATGAAGACACGACCTGCGGGCATCGGCAGTTCTCGTGCGGACTGGATGGGTTCGCTGTCCCCAAAGCTCACTGCTATGCCCCTCAAATACCTCGCTGTGCCAGGTAAAACAATCAACAATGTCGAATGGATTGCAGAGACTGTGGCCCCTGCAATCCAGTAGTAATTTAATAAAGCTAATGATTTTGTGTAATTGTGTTGTGTGTCTAGGTGCCTAAACAAACTGAAACAATAATATTTTTAAGATTAAGTTTTATTATAAATGATAAATTATACTTATTTGGTGCCGATTCCAACTCATATATTTAACCTCTTAATGTAATGGTTTTGCGAGATGAATCATGCATCGACCATTATTGTCTTTAGCTTAGTTATGGACATATGTATTTTGATTTGTGTACGTAGACCTTCATTGGCACCAAACACACAATCCCCGCGTTTGGCTGAGATTTGACCAGTGCAAGGTCAAATGTTTCATTAGAGGAAAAAAGAAAATGTGTGGCAGTGTGCATGAATTGAGTGTGTGTCATATTTTCATATTTTCACACTTTCACTTGTTTTAACCCCACCTCCTCATTATTTATCCAGATATGTATTCCCTTTTTATGTGAATATGTTGCATCCACTCTCTCTCGCTCCCTGGCAGGGTCCCACGACTCGTTTACATTCTGGGTGGACGTGAAGGCACCCGTGGGTCCTGACCAGAAGGCGTTTGTCAAGTACCTGGCCACTATCTTCAGACACATGGCAAAGAAAGTCATGGTGAAGTGGTCCATGACCCAGGTATTATAGTCACTCAAACAAACAAACTAAAATCACGTACACTGATTTTAAACAAAGAACCAAAGTTCCAGAAGTTTTGACTTTTTACATTATTTCTGATATTTCTGATCAACATCCTGCATAGTGTGTCCCTAAATGGACTGAGACATTCTTGAAAACAACGTAAAAACATATTTGTCATCTGAATATAATACATCACTAATGATTGTGAATTATGCCTGTTTTCACCACAATATTTGGATTCCCCACCCCTCTCTCTCTCTCTTTACACTAGCAGATACATGATTAAAACCTCTCCCACCCCCACCCCCCACCCCCTCTCTCTCTCTGTAGAACCTGACTTTTAAAGAGCAGCTTCACGCAGGTATTCGCTACTTTGACCTCAGAGTGTCTTCTAAGCCAAGAGAGCCAGGGAAGGAGATCTACTTCATCCATGGACTCTTTGGACACAAGGTGAATGGTGTTTTTATTGTCCATAGGTTCTTACATCATATTGTGTCCGAGTCAATTATAACACTTCAGCTGGATGAGATGGGAGTGAGAATCGCATGACTCAAAGTTTGTTTGATTTGTCTAGGAGATCTGACATATGTCAGAGTGACCTTCAGTGGTCTCTCTCTCTCTCTCTCTCTCTCTCTCTCTCTCTCTCTCTCTCTCTCTCTCTCTCTCTCTCTCTCTCTCTCTCTCTCTCTCTCTCTCTCTCTCTCTCTCTCTCTCTCTCTCTCTCTCTCTCTCTCTGCTTGTTTATCCTAAGGTGAGAGATGGACTGTCAGATATCAATTCATTTCTGAACAAACACCGGAAAGAGGTAAACAACCATGTAAAATGAAAAATGTATCGATAGACAGACAGACAGACATGGTTACTGATTGATTAATTGATTGATTGATTGAGTGATCCAGGTGGTGTTCCTGGACTTCAACCACCACTATGCTATGGAGGCGGAGCATCATGCCTACCTCATCAGCATGCTGCAGGAAGTGTTTGGCAGCAAGCTGTGCCGGGCCAGCCCTGTGGAGGCCATCACCCTAGACTTCCTCTGGGAGAAGAAATACCAGGTGACAATATGTTCTCATTAGTAAAAACCACAACTATCCCTCATGGTCAACACTGGGATTTTAATTTAGAAAGGATCTCCGAAATTAGTAATAAGCTAATATACTCATGGTATAACCATGTTTCTGTCAGAAATCACTCATGTCATAGATCTATCCATTTATTGCATGAAATGGGAGTACAGTTTAGTTTTGCAGCATGGTTAATGTATTTTAGGGTGCTCCTTGCTGTAGGATTTAAAGCATGCATTTGACAACCGGGAGCACAACACAACCCGCCGTATTAACTATCAGTTGTTAGGAGGCGTATGACTAGACTGTCCCGCCAGAACTAGCTACATGAACCCTCAAATCGGGTACCCAAGCATATCGGACACTGATACTGTTCCAATAGTAAATGTGATAAATGCGGAGGAGTATCGAGACACAATGAGAAAGCATCAGCATATTAGTTTCTTCTTTGCCAAACGTATACGCTAATGTCTAGCTTTAATTAATGCACAGAGGTCTATTACTATGGGAGTAAGACGGTCCAGCGTGCCATACACATGCTGAGCTATTTCTGTCAGTAAGCTGTAGGTTCACAGGTCTTAGAGGAGGGTCCTTACGAGATTATAGTTAGCCATTAGCTTGTTTGACTCACTAGCCTATATAAATGTACTTGTGTGTTTGGGTTTGTGTGTGTGTGTGTTTATGTGTAAGAATAACACATGCAACTGTGAATGTGTACACCTCAGATACTATCAAGTAATTTCCTGATAGTGATTTCAATAATGCTAGAAGTGTCCTACCACCATTCTGCACCCCAGGGCTTCTCATGTGATTGACAGTCTTTACCTGTCTCTCCAGGTGATAGTGTTCTACCACCACTCTTCAGCGCAGGGCTGTTCTGTCATTTGGCCCGGCAACAAGATCCCCGCACCCTGGGCCAACACCACCAAGCCCCACAAACTCATCCAGGTCAGTAAGTGTCACACACAGACACACACACACACACACACACACACACACACACACACACACACACACACACACACACACACACACACACACACACACACACACACACAGATATATAAGGATGACACAAAAGGTGTAATACATGCCATAATAAAAATAAGGCGAAAACAGAACAACTTTGTTTCAAGGGGGGACACAATAAAGTGAGATTCTTGCAAATACTTATTTTATTATTTAATAATGATTTTAGATGTCATCAGTCAACCTTAAAGGTGATTTATGAGTAACCAGAATTACTGCCAAAGTCCAAACAGCACCACCCCAAAGATGAAACACTTATTATTAAAATTGAGGTTGTGATTGGCTCAAATTAGTTCCCCGGTGATGTCATACACCTGTAGTTATATATTTTTATATTATTATCTATGAAAAGAAAAAGCGGGGATAGTGGGGATGACCTCTGGCCCAACACACAGCGGTGCTGCTGCTGCTGCCCTCCATGTTGTGTGCCCCTGACACGTGTGATGACTGTGTGTAGTTTCTGGAGACCACACTGCAGGAGCGGCCCCAGCAGGGCGCCTTCCACGTGTCCCAGGCCATCCTCACCCCCAGGGTCAACACCGTGGCCAAAGGCCTGGTCTGGGGCCTCCGTAACTACCTGGTGGAGAGGTCAGACCCCTGCACACGCATTTATACACACTTGTGTCTTTATGTATGTGTGTATGTGTGTGTGTGTGTGTGTGTGTGTGTGTGTGTGTGTGAGTGTGAGTGTGTGTGTGTGTGTGTGTGTGTGTGCGTGTGTGTGTGCGTGTGCATGCGTGCGTGTATGTGTTTGTGTGGTCAACAATGCAAAGTTAACTGAAATATATCTTTAATACTTCATAAGATAATAAAAAAAACTACTAAAAAACAATACATGGTATACTGTACATGTATATACACAATATGAGTAGTATTATGCAGATACATGAAGCAGACAGGTCTTGTACAATCACTTTTCTCACAGCAATCCTGACACAGCATTGACAACAATCAATGCTCTGTAGAGCCAATAGAGGGCAGTGCAGTAAGCCTTAAGAGGGGTTAAGGAGGTGTAAATGGATTTACATTAAAAAAGTATTGTGTAGTCTTACAGTAACTATTTAACATAAGATGTCACATCTATATACTGTATATTATATCTCACTTGTAATGGCTCTCATTGTATAATATAAAAGGATTCATTGTTGGTGAGGGTTTTATGAAAATGAACATCAATATTTTCATAGAAAGTGTCACCTATCATGTGAAAAGTAACTCTTGTTCTCATGTGTCCTCACTATCTGTCTTGAAAAAAGTGACAGATTGAAACTGACTTTTGTCCTCCAAAATATTTAATACACATTTATTTTTTCACACAAAAACTTCCAATTAAAGGTAAATAACTTTGAAGGCTTGGATCTGAGCAAAGCTATGAATGTATGCTTAGCTTAATGTCACCATTGTAGCGCTCTGTACTGTCAGCCTACTGGCAGCCTGTACCAAACCACAGCAAACACTGAAGACTGAAGTCCCGGAACGGATGCTGAGGCGAGACAGGAAGTCACCTAATTTTGTACTTCCGAGGAAGCGGGGATTGTTTATTATTGCTGGATAAACATTTGGACTTCCTGGTTTTGTTCTGCCTGCCACAGGAGCCTGTGGATGGTTTATGGGGCTCTAGATTCCTGTGTATGTGTGTGTGTGTGTGTGTGTGTGTGTGTGTGTGTGTGTGTGTGTGTGTGTGTGTGTGTGTGTGTGTGTGTGTGTGTGTGTGTGTGTGTGTGTGTGTGTGTGTGAGTGTGTGTGTTTGTGTGTGAGTGACAGTGTTTGAAATGGAAAGTTGTGCTGTTGAAGATGATACATATAGATACAGGAAAACCTGGAAAAGAAAACACCCCACCCGCTTTTGTCTTTATCCGTTTTCTGTTTTTTCTCTCCCGCTGTTACACATCGGCACACGTTCCATACTACCATTAGCGGCTGGAGATATGAGATGTGTGGAATATGCTAAATATTGATCAATATTGAGTTATAACTGAAAAAGTTGTTTGTTGATCTGTCGTGTGAAACAAAGTGAGAATTTTAGTAATGGTTACCATTTTTTGGTCATGGTTGCAGATGGGAAACAAATGGACAAAAATGACACTTATTTCATTATTGCATTGTTGCACTTTCATTGTAAACATCAAGAGGATGCACTGCTGGCGAAGAGTTAGAATAGTGAGTTAGCTCATTCTTTTAACTTATGTGTTGACTCATCGTCCACCCTGACCCGCCTCCACTTCCAGAAACCTTCCTGCCATCATGACCTGGGTGGAGGCCCAGAAGCCCGGCGTTGGCGGTGTCAACATCATCACCTCTGACTTTGTGGAGCTTACCGACTTTGCCAACACCGTCATCAGGCTGAACAACCTGCTGCTGTCTGAGAGAGACCGTAGCGGGGCCACATGACAGAGGACACACCCTGGGTGGGGGGGAAACTGACAGTGGGTGTCATTTAAGGTGGATGAGGCGGTGCGGAAATGCTTGAGTCCTTTGTGAAATGGTGAAGTCAGCAAGAGGCCGGGACACCAAACAGTTGTCATGGCAACATGTTTTTCTTTGGTTGCTGTTCAGCATCTGGTTAGAGTGACAATGAGATGTGCTTTGCAGAGAAACGACTAGAGTAGGAACAACCGAATGTGATTGAAGCCAAGCCAAGGACATTCAAACATGGATGAATATATGTCACACTATGGGATTGCAGTGAAAATTGATAGAAAGATATGGGTAGTAAAGAGGAAGTTGTACTCTACCCTACCTGCCTGGATATGACCCATTGCTTGTGCACACTGTGTTTGGTTGAAAAGTCCATGTTTAAAATTCACGTTTTGTGCTATAACTGTGAATCAGACGTTTTATCCAAACTACGGATAAAACGGACAACATTGGTAGGTATGCCAATGTTGGCGTGCAGTCTATGTTTATGGTACTGTACCCGACATTGCTTTAAAAAAATAATAATAAATTGAATGCCTTTTTCATATGTTAATCCGGAATTCATATTGTATACCACAGAGCTTTTCACACGGTTGGTGATGGTTCATCACTACCTATGATCTGTCAAATGTCTCTCAGGTACTGGATTACGGTAGAAATTACATTACCTACATTGCTGTTCTGTATGTATTTTAATAAGAAATGAGCTTCAGCTATTTGATGCACAATTCTTTTATAGCATTTTGAAGTATTCTACTGTATATTTTTGATATTGTCTGTGAAGAGTATTCATGGTTTTATTTTAAATTGATGCAGCTTAGATTTCATGTTTTCAAAGTAAAATGAACACTGTTTATATGGTAGAAACATAACAACCAAAAATGTACACACTAACTGAACTCAAAATAACATAAATAAAGGTGCTAAGTGTGACAGAAAATGATTAAAGATTAAACATAAGGACATTTCATAATAGCTTTTACATGGAAATTCCAACTGTTTGCGTCTGTATATTTTCTTTCCCATGTCTGGTATAGGTAGTGGTTAGCACTATGGCTAAAAGTGGACAGGCTAATCCATCTGTAGTACCTGGTCCCGACACGGTCTCCCTCACCGTTTTGTGGTTTGTCTGGATACTTTAGCTACACATTGTGTTTGAAGCACAGTAAAAGGCAGTTGGCCCACAAAGGTGACTAAATGTGTGTAATGTCTGCCACAATCCTCCACAGCGATAAACATGCTTACGCACACACAAAACACAGACATGAGCACACACATACACACATACTGGGAAGTCAACCTGCAGTTATATATGTGTCTATGTTTACAGTTTAATCACAGCACAAGGTTTATTGCACAAATTCCTTGGCAAGACATTCAGAAGGTATGTTGGAATCCTACAGAGGAGGGGAAACCACATTTTCTCATATATGGGTAATAAGGAATCAATTTTGCAATATAATACCTTCCTTATACACACATTAACACACAATGGAGCATCTTACACTTTATATACAATTATATACACACACGTATATAATGTTTGTATACTAACATTTTGTGGCGAACACTGAAATAGCATGCAACGATTACCGTGCATTGTGTTAGTGGACTGGCAGTGTGTGTGTGTGTGTGTGTGTGTGTGTGTGTGTGTGTGTGTGCCAACGCATGTGTGTGTGTGTGTGAGAGTCACTGCATTCCTTGTGGTCATGCCTTCCAAAATAAAGTGCGAAAACTGTTCAAATACGATAACGAAAAGAAAAGAAACACAAAGTTGATAGCATATCTTAAATATGTTGACTTAAGTTCAGGGAAGAAAAATTAGCTGTAAAGAGAGGAGGTCACTCCAGAATGTTCTGAAGTAGCTGGTCAGAAACTAAGAGAAAAGTGAGAGAGAGGGAGGGAGAGAGAGCGAGAGCTAGAATGTGAGACAGGGAAAGAGAGACAGATAGGGGGAGGAGAAATGACAACAGCTGCTTTTCACTTAAGCCTCATCTCATGACAAACTTCAATGTTTTCTTTTCATGTTCTGCCTCCCCTCTCCTCCTTTCCCTCCATCTTTATACTCACGCTTTTCCTGTGTGAAATATTCACAGGCTCTGGCCGGGCTGCGCTATCTACGCGTTCGTACCCTGGTCACACAGTGCCACAGTACACCCCTTTACCCACACACAAAGACACACACATACATACACACACACATGCTTATACACACAGGCACTTTAATTGCAGAGCAATTACGCATACCATGACAGGCAAGTGGGAGAGAACAGGGGCTCAAATGGATGGAGAGCAAGCCAAATTCCTCACTCTCTCTCCCTCTCTCCCTCTCTCCCTCTCTCCCTCTCACACACATACACTCTTATCTTTCTGGCTCTCTTGCTTTATCTTGATCGCCCCTCCCAGTTGGTTTCCCAGGTTTTAAAAGAGAAGACGGCTGTTCTATAAACGATGATGCATTGATTCAGCAGACCCTGTGTGCAACATAAATATACTGATATAATATAAATTGATATAGAATACATATCATATAGAAAATAAATGCTATTCGAACGCATTACTTTAGTTTTTGGACAAATCATCCAAGTCCTTTTTGAAGTAATGTAACATTAACTATGTGTGGTTCCTTCCTGTCTTTACTGCATGTTTAAACACATTTGTACACCATTTGTATACTAGTGCAACACCACCAACTTTTGAAGCATTTCCATCTCATCATCAACTTATGATGCCTCAGAGCCCATGAGAGTGGGAGAGAAGACTAGATTCTGACAGAATAAGATGGAAATAGGTATCGAGACAAGGATTTCTAAGCCAGCCAACAACACCCAAGTCCCAACCTTTAATGGTGCAAACAGTATCTGCTAGCAGTCTGATCAAGAATACTCATCTCTCCTGCCTCAGACAAGCCCATTTTGCACTGATCTAATTGCAGCTTGTGGATGTTTATCCGTGGAGCTCAGGCTATCTGCTGTTTAAAAAGCTTGGTTTTTAACAGCCCCCAAAATGCAGATAAGATGTCATTAGGATTTATAGAGGACTTAGCGAGAGAGATGGCTTATCTCAAATGCTTTACCATGGACCTTCAAAAGAGGACGGTTCAATCCTTTAATAGTAACCCATTGCCTAAGGATCTCTTCATAATACATTAAAAGAAAGTGTGCAATCCCTTCTGAGACCAGGTCATGCTCAGCAGCTCCAAAACCCTCACAGGATCACATGAGTCTTGGAATCTTATCTTGGGGATTGCTCTCACTACATTCCACCGCCATACCGAGTCTGCAGGGTCTCAGTTTGTAGATGATGTCACCGAGAAAGCCTTGGTCCGGCAAGTCAGCGACCGCGGAAACGCAAAAATGTGGTTGGCTGGTGGAAAAACACTTGACATGGGAGAGAGTTGAAAGCAGGTCTGTTTTGAAGGGCCAATTGGAGAGCCATTAAGGGAGAAATTACAGCCAATGCTTGTATCTGGTGGCCCCCAAGCATGATTGCACATGCATGTTTGAATGTCGTTCTCATCAAAGACTATCAAAGCAAGGCTCGATTACTGAAATAGAGTCAACATCATGATAAATGAAACAAGGGATGTTACACGTCCACTCAGCCAAAATAGAACAGCTTTTAATCCCAGAATAGAATGTGCATTTTTCACTATTTTCTAATGGGATGCTCCTGATTCCACTGAGATCAGTGTGTGTGTGTGTGTGTGTGTGTGTGTGTGTGTGTGTGTGTGTGTGTGTGTGCGTGTGTGTGTAACTGTTTCTAAGTGTGTGGTTACCATAGCTTCATTCTCACAGCCTGTTGAAAGTTTATATCCTTACACAAACGTCTTGCACATTTGGCCTTAACTGTGAACTGTGAGAGCAACTGTAATGTCATCTAAACCCCCCATTCATTGCTGATCACAGCAGCATACTGTACCTCTGCCGTTTGGGCTTGGTTAATCAGGCAGTATGATGATAATGCAGTATACCGTAATCTCACACATGCTACACACATAATTAGCCAATTTACGTTTTTACCAATCACATACAAGTCAGTTGTGTGTGTGTGTGTGTGTGTGTGTGTGTGTGTGTGTGTGTGTGTGTGTGTGTGTGTGTGTGTGTGTGTGTGTGTGTGTGTGTGTGTGTGTGTGTGTGAAATACAATTGTTGGATAATTGTGAATTGCTTACATACCTTATTATTTCAAGGCATATTGTCAAACATTTAAAGATACACACCGACCCACATTCTCCTTTTTTCTCTCTAATTTATCTTCGCTGTGTTCTCTGCTTTCCGTTGAAATTAGACGAGCGCCTAAGGTCAAGCTCAGGAGAGTATACTGCTTGCACCTGCAGATAGGAGCAGCGGTAAATAATAAGCGATTTGAGAGGGGGGGGGGGGGGGGGGGGGGGGGGGTGGGGGGGGGGGGGGGTATAGCGAATTCCCGCCCCTTGTTCCGTATTGTCGCATCTTTCCAAGTCCTAAGACAGCTGCTGCATGTGCATTCTACCACTGCGCGTCGCCGCTGGCGAGGGCTGTTGGTCGTTCAGTTGTGAGTCTACGTTCGTGTGCTGTGTGCCAGTTGTGTGTTGTTGTTGAAGGAGCTCGTCCGCAGATTTGCGGTGAAACCACAGGAGCCGGCGTCATCGTTACCTGTAGGCTAACTGTGATGTAGAGCTAAGACAATTCAATAACTGACAACTGAAATATTTTGGGAAACTGGACAAACAGGTACTGGACTTAACGACTTTCTACTGAGTGAGTCTTCGCCCTTTCTTCACGATGACAAAAGTGGTCAGCCCCACTTCAATAATGGTAGGCATTAACAGATTTTCAATATACCTATTCATGAACAAGTTCGTTTTAGATTTGCTTAATGTAATAAGAGTACCCTACGCAATTGTCACGATTTCACAGAAACGGAATTAAAAATGTAGTTTAACAATTTGAGATTCATCTTTGAATTTGTAACGCAATGAACCTACTTGCTTCTTACTTGCTTGGTTACTCGCTGGTATTCCAAAAACTTATCCGCGCTGAAACGGCATGTCTGTGCGTGCATGTTTTGACTCCAGGTCCTAGATGAACTGATCCTGATTAAAAAAAATCTGTCGGCCTAGGTCTGAACCGTTATGAAGAAAATAAATCAGATAGCGAGCATATATGTGTGTGTGTGTGTGTGTGTGTGTGTGTGTGTGTGTGTGTGTGTGTGTGTGTGCGCGCGTGTGTGTGCGCGTGCGTGTGTGTGTCAGTGTCTGCGTCTCTGTGTCTGTGGTGGAGAGAGAGCACGCATACACCAAATGAATTGAGGCTGTAGGCTATGCACGACAGATATTTCACATATAAACCAAACAAATTGCTATCTAGGAAATTAGGCTAAATGCCATTTTACTATACAACTGTCATTCATCCAATCATCTTGTATTTATTGGTCTAATAAAGAGCAATACATTACAACCATTAACAATTACAATTTGCAATTTAGTTTGAATAGGCATGAATGATATGAATGTAGAATACAAAGACTTCATAACTTGACTTTGACTTTGGGGAGACTCACCATGACTTATATGGCATCAGTACCCTTTATCTGTCTCTCACAAAAACGGTTTGTTATGATCCCAGTGTCTGTCCATCTCCTCTTTGTGTGTGTGTCTCTCTCTCCCTCTCACTCTCTCTATCAATCTCTGTCTCTCTGTCTGTCTGTCTGGCTGTCTCTCTCTCTCTCTCTCTCTCTCTCTCTCTCTCTCTCTCTCTCTCTCTCTCTCTCTCTCTCTCTCTCTCTCTGTGTAATGTGTGACTCTCTCACTCCATTGGACTCACGATACGTCTCTTCTTCCACTTGCTAATTTGTGTCAACATCTCATACCTCAGTGCACCCCCCCCCACTCCCCCCCCCCCCCCCCCCCCCCCCCCCCACACACACACACACTATATCCACTTCTCCCATATCGGCTTCATTGGAAAATCTAACCTAACACCAGTTGATCCCCTACATATGGAAATTTGGGTAATGAATGCTGCATTAAAAGACACACACACACACACACACACACACACACACACGCACAGTTGAACTGAAATGCAGCCTACATTTCCTTCATCTTTGACTCAGCTGTAAAAACAATGAATTGATATCCTGTGCGGATTCCTTTCTTTTTTGGCAAACATTAAGTATGTGTAATATCTTGAGAGGGAGAGAGAGGTCTGAAGCGGAGAACAATGCTGGTCTATGTTGTTGTTGTGTTTGAAGCAAGGTCGCCTGAGGATTGGGTCTATTAATCGGATTTAACAATTCAACAAAGAAATATTCTAACCAAGATATGCAAGATATGATGTGAGTGATGGGGCGGTGGACGGGGATGCCACCCAAGTCTTCGTTAGGACTGCAGCGGGAGAGGGGAAGAGGAGAGGGGAGGTGAGGAGAGTAAAGAGAAGGAAAGAGGAGAGGTGGGAAGTGGAGAGGAGATGAGAGCATAGGAGAGATGAGACGAGAGAGGTGGAGAGCAGAACACAGAAAGGGAGGGGTTGTGGAGAGGAGAGGAAATGAGATGGGAGCAGAGGAAAGGAGATGGAAGCAGAGGAATGGATATGGGAGAGAAGAGGAGTGGGGAGGGTGATGATAATTAATTTAAGCCCGAATAGAGAGAGTGAGAGGTTCTCCATATTAAACAGAATCTGTGACACAAAGCTGGCTTTGTCAGGTGGGAGGGGAGGGCTACACTGGAATGTAAGGAAGGGGCAGAGAGACAGAGAGATGGGGGAGGAGTCAATGAAAGAGCAAAAGTGCAAAATACCACCTTTTTTATTAAATTTGTTTATTATAAGAGGCAGTAAGTCATATTATGAATGACAATATCCCAAAAAGACTCATACATATAGTTACGTGATGGAACAGGTATTCATATGTTGCCTCATGAGCAACAAGTTTTGTAAAAATGGATTTAAAAGAGTCTGTCATATTGTTTGCTGGAACGAGGAGAGGTTCCATGGACATTCTGCCACCAAGGTGGTGCGGCTTAAGTATATGACTATATCCTTACCCTGACTATAACCATGTCCAACCCTTACTTAACCTTTACTTAAGCGTAAACATCTAACTACCATAATCGCTAGCCACATGTAGCCATTTATAACTAATCCTTAACTTCTGTGTCATATCTAACATTACATTTAAAATAGATTTCATCTTTTAGCTAGACTTTAGTTGACCTAGTGACAAACATAATGTGGCTCTGAGGACATCAACCATTTTTGGCAAAATTTGTAAAGCTATAACATTAGGTGGCATGTGGTTGTAGTCCATTTGGAAGATCAAACGGAAAGAGAGACAGTAGGTTGTGGAAATGTACAGTAGGGAACATCAAATGACATCAATTACAACCAGTTTCAGATTTTTGCACCACATCAAATGTATGCATGTACGCAGACACACACACACACACACACACACACAAACACACACACACACACACACACACACACACACACACACACACACACACACACACACACACACACATAGACAGACAGACACAAACGACAACCTTGACTCACAAACGACACACACACACTTTCATCTCATCTGTGCACCAGCTGAGATGGGCTGTCTCTCCACAATATTGGCCCTACCTCACATCTGGGAGGAAAACAGAGACAAACAGAAAGAGATAGAGAGCGAGAGAGAGAGAGAGAGAGAGAGAGAGAGAGATAGTGGGTGAGATTGACTGAGAAAAGCTACAGTTGAGTCAGAAACTCATAAAGCCAGGGAGACAGAACAGACCGTGGTTTCTAAGAAGTTTTTCATTTTCTCTCTCTCTCTTTCTCTCTCTGTCTCTCTCTCTCTCTCTCTCTCTCTCTCAATCTCCCTCTCTCTCTCCCTACATCTGGTCCCTATCTCATTTGTTTTCCTCCCCATATGTTCCTCCTTTCCACTCCATTCTGCTTCCCCCTGTCTTTTGGGTTGGTCACTCTCTCTGCATCCTGCTAGACCCCATCTTCACGCAGATTTAATTTCACTTTTGCATTTTTTGGTTTGTAGTTGAACAGATTTGGAACTGTTGAATTGGATTACAGCAAAGCATTCATGCGTTATAATTGTGCATCTGCTTGTGTATATGAGTGTATGTGTGTGTGTGTGTGTGTGTGCACACACGTGTGCATGGGTGTGTGTGTCCCTCCACGTATACGCTCGGATCACCTCATTGGCTCTGGCATTTTGATCCATGAACCCCCTGATAGGATCCGGGTCACAGATTAGACCGGAGGTTGCGGAGTACTCCTGGAATGTGTGATCCCAGAACCTTGGAGCCCCTGCTTCATATCTTCTAACCCTCAGGGAGGGAGAGAGAGAGGGGTGTGTGTGTGTGTGTGTGTGTGTGGTGAGGGGGGGTTAACACACTCCAGTGATCTTTAGATTCAGGGAGCGTGACGGGGGCCCAAAGGCTTGTCTGCACCTGCCCATAGCTCCTCTCACCTGGAGGAGAAGGAGGTGGAGGAGGTGTGGGTGGAGTTGCTGGATAACTATAGAGCATTGAAAGGCAGGGGTAGGCATGGGGGCGAGGGGCTAAGAAAAGATGGGTGGGTGGAGATGTATTAAAATTATTCTTGTTTGTAAAGAGAAACAAGAGAGCAAAAAACGATTGCTTTGCTTTATTGCTGTGCTTTTGGGATTCATAACTGTGGTGTTTCTAGGGGACTCTTTTAACCCAGAGGACCAGCACAGCCTTTTTATGTTGGCTTTCTTGAGATGCTGTTGATGATGACTAGTCAACGTGAAGAGAAGAAGAGGAGCAGAGAATGGTAAAAAGTAGAGAAACACCTTTCTTTAGTTACATGGACTGTGAAAATGAATAGAAACTCATTGTAGAAGGAATGTGTTTCTTCGATAAACCATGGAGGGACCTTTAGTGTTGGTCTTTCTCCAGCCACTGTTGCCAACATATTGTGTGTTTGCTTTGTCTACACCAGTGATGAAAAAGTCCTTCCATCTCCGAACAAATCTCTAAACGCCTGTGTGTGTGTGTGTGTGTGTGTGTGTGTGTGTGTGTGTGTGTGTGTGTGTGTGTGTGTGTGTATAGCTGAATGTAAAAGGCCCATATCAGTGTGATAACAAAATGAGCTGATGTGGGACTTCAAATGTTTGCGTTGAGACAGAGAACATGGTGGTATCTTGAGTGCAAAGTGTGTGTGTGTGTGTTTGTGTGTGTGGGGGGGAGGCAGGAAGTGACTGACTGAAGGGAGGAAGTAAAGGCTGAATTAGAGGAAGTGAGGCAGAATCTGACTGAGATTTCAGTTTCCTTTTCTGAGGAGAGCAGGAGAGGAGAGGTGAGGTGAGGTAGAGTGGTAAGGAATAGAGAAGAAATAAAACAAGAAGAGTAAATGATAGAGAAAAGTATTGAGAGGAAGAGAGGAGGAAACATGAGAAAAAACGATCTGGGGTCGTTAAAGATCAAGCTGCACTTTCCTGACATATTTACTGGAAGTAATAAAACAAAAGACAAAAACATGATGTAGAATTTATTAAACTACAAGGGTTACCATGAAATAGGTGAATGTGATTGAGAGTTTGGACGGTTGTGGTTAAACATAGTGTTTACCTATGGCTACATCACTAAAGCAGAAGATAACAGGGAGAGGTGTACACACAGTCTGTGAATATAGAGTAAGGAATGAGGGGAGAAAGAGGGAGAGAGCGTTTGAGGGAGGAGAGAGAGAGATTGAGAGAGAGGGGGAGAGAGGGAGAGAAGGAGAGGGGAAAAGAGAGAGGGAGGGGGAGTGAGAGAGAGAGAAAGGGAGTGAGAGGGAGAGAGAGAGGGGAGGAAAGGGGGAGAGAGAGGGGGAGAGGAGAGAGAGGAAGGAGAGCTGGTGGTAGGAGATGTGGTTGGTGTGGTTTCCCATAAGCTCTAATCATGTCTGTTTTGGTTCATCCGTCTGTGTGTGTGTGTGTGTGTGTGTGTGTGTGTGTGTGTGTGTGTGTGTGAGAGTGAGTGAGTGAGTGTGTGCGTGCATATGTGTGTGTGCGCGTGTGTAAAACTGAGTGGGTTTGTTTTTGTCACACAGAATTATAGGGTTATGGGTGGATTGTTCTTGGCAACACACACACACACACACACACACACACACACACACACACACACACACACCAATCTGGAGGTGTTTATTAAGGCCCATGTTTAATTTTTGTTTATCTACCATGTCTCCCTTCCCTCTCTCTCACACAAACACACACACACTCCTCTTCATTCTTAAAGTTTAATTCTGCTCGCACAGATAATCTCTTTGTAAAAATATTTGTATTTTCTTGCGCAGCTTTAACAGTTTGTAATGGCTGTCAACGTTTTTTTAAAGGTGCTAAAAGCACTCCTGAACCTACACACATACACACACACGCACGCACTCAATCACTCAAACACAAACACACACACACACACACACACACACACAGAACTTTCATGCAACATTACCACCAGCTTGTGTATGTGCCTGTCTCTGTGTGTGTATGTGTGTGTGTGTGTGTGTATTTGTGTGTGTGTGTGTGTGTGTGTGTGTGTGTGTGTGTGTGTGTGGTGTGTGTTTATACGTTTCTCTTGAAGTGGTATACTTAACCCCAGAACTCTTTCACAAGCCTAAGCAGCTGTGGACAGGATCAACGTAAATGTTTTATATGGAACAGCGTTTGATTCTGTAGGCTTTAATTGTACGTGTCTCTATTCCTTTTTCTGTACAATAGGACTCTGAGATGCTGTTTAAGCCAGAATCTGATCAAATGAGTCCAGTTGAACCTAAGGTTTGTAAAATTATATCAAAGCACACATCAACAAACAGTAGTGTCTAATTACACAGTTTTTTAATTAGCACTGACAGTGGAATCTCAACCAAACCGGCTGTCTTTAGTCTTTATATTCTTTATAGTCTACAAAGACTTTATACTCATCTCTCTATACATTATAAGCAGATATTTTCTTTGGTCATCACAGGTAAACGATTTGTATATATATAGACCATTTAAAAATGTCGAGACAATGTTGTCACGGTAACACCAACAACAGTCTCACAAATCAGACTTTAGCTAAATATCTAAAGTCTGATGGCAGACTAGCTCAAATATGGGTGAACGAGGCGCTTCACTTTCTGTTGCTTCATGTTGCTGGAGGCTAATTAATACAGGCACATTGATTGAGGCTGATGAGGAGACTTAGGAGACATCTAGAGGACAAACAACACAACGCTACACAACACTGTTAATAATACACTACAATGCAACAATATATGCCTACAAACTGATCTTGTCATCTCCGTCCTCTGCAGTCCCCGCCCCTCGACATGATTGACACTGGGAAAGCACTGAAGGTACAAACGGCCATGCCCCATCTGGTCAGCCTCGGCAGCGGTAGACTGAGTATAGCTATCACCCTGCTGCCGCTTAACGAAGGTAACACACACACACACACACATAGTATGATGGTATTGTCCCCTTGGTGATGTCATCTGGGTATCTTTGTGAGTGTGCGGTGTCTGCCATGTCAACAATCCACAGGTGTAGCTCTCGCACACACAAGCACACACACACTCATGAACACACACAAACACACATACACACACACACACACACAAATACCCCCCCCCCCCCACACACACACACACATACGCACACACACACACACACACACACACACACACACACACACACACACACAGAGCCACACATTGATGAGTGCCGCTGCAGGTGTTGCCTCATTACTATTCGTGGGAGCCAAGTGAACATGCCGACAGACGTGTCCAGAGCAACAGGAACACGGGGAGAGAGATCCAGGCACCAGATAAACCAGCTACAAAACGATACTCAAACAGATGTTGCCAACAAATAACAGATTAAACAGCAATACAATTGGACTGACAGGCAAGAGCCCCGTCGAACAACTGAGTACTTCGCTCTTGGCTCGTTGCCGATGTTAATTAGTGCTAAAGGGAAAGCAAAGGAAACATTTTCTCTCCTCAAAGAAACCACCAGAGAGAGACAAAGGAGTCCTTTTATTTTTTTTCCCAGACAAGAGCCAATTGAGTTCTTGTGAAATAGTGTGTGCGTCGTCCTGGGAAACTATTCCTTTTGCTCAGAGCTCCTTGGAGGGCCTGCTTAATTGTTGACTTTCTCTTTGTTTGTGTTTTTGTTGAGTCAGCTGAGCCATGAGATCTAAATATCTGGATAGATGAGAGTAATGCATGACTGGAGTACAGTCTCTCATCTACATTCCAATGCCCATGTACTCAATTGCAATCGGATGCTATCACTCTAAATTAGTTTACTGTTGCACCCTCACTGTGCGTTTGATTTCCAAGACTACAAACAAGTCTTTGAGGAGGAAGTGAGGGGGCTAACTGAATGAGAGAAACTGATTCAATAGAGAATAATTTAAAAGCATGTATCCCATGTCAATCGTTCAGCTTTCCTCAAATTATTTTGACTGGTAGTTAAAATGATAACAATGATTTTGAGTGATGGGTTAGTATACCAAATATTAGCAGGATAATTTGAGCAAGATTGTTTAAATATATATTTTGTTACAGTTGTCAAATGCTAGTGTTTCATATGCTGATGTCAGATAATAAATAATAATGTACTATGTAATAACCACACGGTTATTGTTTATAGACCTGTTGTTTATTGTATCTAAAAAAGTTGTAACTCATTAGCTTAGCCAATTAAGGCATTATCCTATTAATGTTTGAAATAGAAAGGAAATCAGCTGTGTACAGTTCACTGTAATGCCCTCAGACCCCCTAAGGTGCCTCTTAGGAGAACAATAATGTTATCAATAAAATCATACATAACTGATATATTCTACAGATAAGAAATGCTGGCCAGCCCGTACCTCTCTCTTTGTTTACAAGAATCGTACTATCGACATTCCTAGACCCCTCCCACTCATGCCACCAGCCAGCTGAGCTACGCTAGTTCTGGTCACACAGTTGCACAGCCCAAAAACTATTTTGAAAGTCTTCAGCCTACCGCAGGGAGGGGCTCAATCTTACACATTTCGACTTTAATTCACAATGAATTTACTGCCATAAAAGTGCTCCTTCAAAGCTTTGTCTCTTCATCCTACCAGGAGTGACCCGCATTGGGCGCGATGACGCCCCAGTACCCCAAGACATCACCATCCAGGGGCCCGGTATTGAGGCAGAGCACTGTCTTATCTTCAATGAAGGTTGGTCTTAGTTAGTCTTGGTCTTTCTGAGTGGAAAAGGTGGATAACAGATCTTTGTTTAAGCTATAGGTGCTTCACTGGGCCTAACTGTTGCATATATTAATTAATATTTTTTTGAGAAAAAGCTATGCAGAGCCCATAATAAATAGACTGCTCCTCCTCCAATGCCAACCTTGTTATCACAATATTAACACAGGAGGGGTTGTCACTCTGGACCCCTGCGGTCACCTCTGCAGTCTGGACGGAGTGCAGGTCACTGTTCCCACACCACTCACTCAGGGTAAGCACTCACATACACGCACACATGCACACCATCATGCATGTTAAACAACTCACACACACACACACACACACACAAAACACACGCAGCAACACAAATGCACACCCATACCACAAACGACTAATCACACAAAGAAAGAGAGAGAGAAAGGCATTATACTGCCATCTATTGGCCGATAACATAACATGTTCTATAAAGTTAGGTGGTGTTGCTTAGCGCAGTGTTTCAAAATGTTTTTTTCCTGATGTTGCCCCTCTAAGATCTTTTTTTCAGCCAAGCATCCCTTTCACCTGCACAAAACATTTTGTGGAGGGAAAAAACATGAAATTGGACATATATGATGTAGGTGCATGTAATTTATAAACATGAACATTACATGGATGGTGTGAATTTACTCACATGGACTTGTGTTTAATTTATGATTGTTGTCATTCACTGGAAAGATTGACCGAACTTGAATGTTAATATTTCCGATTTTGTTTTTTGGTGGTTTTCAGAGGTGGTTTTCAGATTCTGATTTCTTTATTCTGTATTTTATTTATTAAAAAAAACATCTCAGTACCACTTGCAATCCTTCAAAGTACCGCTAGGGGTACGCGTACCCCCCATTTGAGAAACACTGGCTAAGCGAATCAACAGTGAACTGTACAGCATGGATCTGCACACATACTTGCAGTATTTCATAATCTCAGTGTGTATGCGGGAGGTTGGTTGGTTTGCGGTTTGGCCGGCCGGCGTTCCTTAAGAATGTGTGCATGAGTCATGCTAGCACTGTAATATGTTGGAGACTCCAAATGGAAAAATCCAAAACGTGCCCAAAATGTACAGCCTAATAATACACTGATACTTTTTTGTATGACTGCAAATGTGCATGGTGTGCAAATGTCATATGTTGATGTGCTGTTGTTTGTGTGTGTGTGTGTGTGTGTGTGTGTGTGTGTGTGTGTGTGTGTGTGTGGTTTAAGACGTTACCGTAGTTTCATTAGCAGTGGTTAGGCTCTGATGAATCACAGCTTCCAAAAGCAGCACAGAAACACAGCAGTCTCCAGAACATTTCAAAACTCCTCTCAGCCCTACCACACACACAAGCACATAGACACATAGACACACACACACACACTCACACACACACACACACACACACACACACACACACACACACACACACACACACTCTCTCTCTCTCTCCTACACACTCCTAAGCTTTGTTTATGGTGTGGTCTTTCTCCTTTCTCTCTTATCTTTATTGTTCTTTGTCTCTGTGTCTGTCTGTTTTTCTTTGTCTGTCCTGTGTGCCTGTCTCCTACCCTCTCCCTCCTTTCACCTTGTGTCCTTTCCTTCCTCCAATGTCCCTTTTGTTTAGTTTAACAGTTGTACAACTGACACCCCATCATCCATTTTCCATTTGATCATTTTCTATTTTTCTTCCACTCATAAAACCTCGTAGTTCCATGGTTCTCACCTCAACCTTTCTTCTCGTACTGAAATGTTCCTTTGTTCTTCCCTTAACCCTTCGTACCCTCATGTTTACGGTGAGGTCCAGTCAATCTTTTTTTGTTAAATATTGACCACGCTGTTTGTCTCCCTTGCTCTGACCGGCTGATTCAAATATTGACAACATGACGGTGTGTGTGTGCGTGGGTGGGTGTGTGTGTCTGTGTCTACAAGCACACAAGGGAGGCCGTGGTGGGGCAACTGTAGTTGGGTGGGGGGGGGGGGGGGTCAAAGCGGGAGATGTATAAAGAGAGAAAGGGAGAGAGACAGAGACACAGGCCAAGATGGTTTGGAAAGTCATCGGGGGGTCAACCAAACTGAGGCCTTGGAGAGTTCAAGAGGGTGGAAGGGGTAAACTAATGTAAAAGATAGGAAGAGACAGAGAGAGTGAGTGAGGTAGGGAGACAGTGAGAGAGACAGAGAGCGATAGCGAGACAGGGGGCTTAAGATATGCTAAATACTGTGGCTGCAGTGGAGTAGGGTTCAGTGAGTCTGACCACACACACACACACACTCTCTATTTGTTCTGGAGATGATTAGCTATGTTCCTGATGTTTCTCTGATTTGAGGTCCACTGATCCCAGGTTTGACCTGGGATGAGGAAGACTTAAGTGCCACCGTTTGAAAGTTTTCTTTATAAATTGGATTATAGCAAAGCCAATACGTTTACAACATAGCCTATTAAATGGGATCACCATACAACTCACTCCAATGGATGGATAATTCCCTTGGTTTATCTCAAAAACGTTTATACCCTTTTTTGGTAGTGACCGTGTTGGTTTTTCCTAACAAAGAAATGATGCACTATTCATTGGGACATTTAGAGTTTACATACATGCGATTGAGTCCATCTTGACTTAATCGCATAAACACATGTATAACACAAGGGTTTGTGATGACCAATATATTTTGTTCCCATAAACAACAATCTCAAGACTTGAACCTTTGACCAATATTGAAGTGAGTCATGAGGATGGAAAGAAAACATAAGATAACATACCAAGAAAACGTAAAAATGCTCCCTGATGAAAAAAAAACTAAATATTGATGTTTTGTAAGACATTGATACCTTGACCTTTTACATAGTTTTGTCCTCTTATTCCCAAATAGTTTGTCTTTCTTTAGCTAGTTTCTCAATTTAAATTTTTAGTCCCGTCCCCCTTCCCCCACCTTATACTTGTTCACTGCCCCCCCCCCCCCCCCCCCCCCCCCCCCCCCCCCGCAAAACTACTCAATGTGACACGCTTTGACCACATAAAAAAAAAAACATATATAAAACCTTAGAAATATTCAAGAAAACAGTATTCATAGAAAATAGTCATCGTTTAAGCAAGAAACCTTCGACCAGCGTACATCCTTACTGGTATTGAGTTACTATGATTTAAAGGTAGTTCTAATGACCAAAGAAAAGTAGGTAGACAAAGAAGAATTGGTGGGGGCGTCCACAAAATACCTCGCTTACTATTAGCCTTTGTACCTCCCAACTCAAAATAGGGGTGGTATTGCAAACTTCGAGTATGGACAACGAGCCTCAGTGAAAAGCAACTGGTCCCTTTTGGCAATTGTCTGTATATGCGTTCTTGTCCACATTTCTGCTGCAAGACATGTGCAGGGTTATTGCTTTCTCGGGTTGTCTTTGAGCCGAATTCGCTTGTAAATCCTGAGCCCCCTCCCCCGTGTCGGGAAACTTGGTGCGGTCCTCGCCTCAGATTCTTGGATCGTGCACGGGTGATCCTTGGAACAGAGGGAAGACCAGAGGATCTTGAAAGTTTGTCAACTGAGAAAGGAGAAAAAGAATAAGGGACACACCGCTCATTTTCATTACCGGCTCATTATCTCACTCCTCGGAAATAACTAATCGACCCATCTCGCTGCAGGACAGTGGAACACAAGAAGTAATACAGCGACGATATTCATTGAATGGGACGCAATAAAAGGTTTGTAGTGGATCTTTAACAATACATCTCACGTGTGTCGCCCGGAATCGTTACCTTCTTCCCTTGCAAGAAGGCTTTGCTTGTGATGTTGTCCCAGCATCCGAGCACACACCTTTATTCTGTTAGCACGTTTTTTTTTAAAGCCCCATATAATAGGTAGGTCGCGATATGAGTTATTGCTGTTTGTTTAAGTCTTGGTTCCCTAAGACTCAAAGAGTTTTTAAGTGTTTAGCAAATGTTGAGTGGGTTTCAACATTAAGTGCCAAGCAATCCGAGACAACACATGAGAGGGTTTGCGATATCGTTGTCTATCAAGTGGGTTCTGTTATTTGTTGTGTGGTCGTTGTTGTTGTTGTTGTTGTTGTTGAATGAATAATAAGCTCCCATTAGTGTTATACCTGTGGTTGTATTTAACCACAGACGGCTGGGAGCAACAGCAATAATGTCTGCAACGATATACCTGACACCTGACCAACAATGCACAAGTTTATTGTGATTTTATTTCAAATACATGTTTCGTTTTATTATTCATTTTATTGAAGTCTAACGCAAAGCTCAGTTGTATAGCCTACTATTGTTGTTTTTAAAATTCCCATTTCACTATTTTCCTCAAATGTGTGTGTGTGTGTGTGTGTGTGTGTGTGTGTGTGTGTGTGTGTGTGTGTGTTATAGGATTTAGCAAGCAAGTGATAACCAGTGATAAGATAATCGACTGCCTATCAAACGTCCAGAAAACTGAATTAGCAACCTCCAGCTCCCCTGCAGTGCTGACTGCAACGTTTGTTTTTCATTGCATTGTTATTGGACCCTCTTGCCCCTGAAAGTGTAAAGTGTGATTGTTAAGGTACATTTACACATCCTATATCCCCTAGGGTACAGTCAGCCAGAGTGGTCTGTGCCAAAACATGAATGACTAATGAATGTTCCAGTCAATCACGGACTTTTACACATTTTCATAAATAAATAAATTTTATATATACAATTGAAAAACATTCTTGAAATGTCATCATCATCACAAAAAAAAGATCTTCATAGCTCATCTATTTAGCTTATTCTAACCTAATGGACTTAATTTTTGCAGTTCCTCCATTTTCATTCAACCAAACCAAGAAACGGTTTCAAGTTTCCATTCCCATAACATTGCGGCCAGCAGCGTGCATATGGATAGGGGCTGGGTGAAATTGGGTCCAGAAATGATACTGTGCGTACATCTGGATCCTCAAAAGGCCCTGAGGTCTGACTTTGTAGATTGCAAACTTCAAATTAGTACATAAATGTGTATAAACAGACGTGCGTGTGTTTTCAGTTGAAGGGGGATGACGGGAGGGGGTTATGGGTACACCAGTACAACCATCTCTGTGGGAGGCCAGCACAATATGAGCCAATAAATGAAGCATAAGATCTGAGCGCCTTCAAGTGAGGGAATGTGGTGGGGGGTACAAAGACGTTTCATAGTGTTGTTTACAAGGTTTCTCTTTCTTAATTCTTAAATCAATTAAATTTGAGTATTGAGGATATTACGTGGTTGTTTTCTGAAACCCCCTCTCTGTCTTTAGTTTTTTTATTTGTGCTGCCGATAGGAAACAGTGGACAGATTATGTGTTGTTAAAGAATTCAGAGGAAATGGCAGGGATGGGTGCTGTGAACAAATAAGGACAGCACACTTAATGCTCCCCTTTTAAAAGGGGCACATGGCGAGACTAATGGGAGCCGGCTGATTGGGTTTTTGTGTGTGTGTGTGTGTGTGTGTGTGTGTGTGTGTGTGTGTGTGTGTGTGTGTGTGTGTGTGTGTGTGTGTGTGTGTGTGTGTGTGTGTGTGTGTGTGTGTTGTCATGCTAAATACCGAAAGACATTTCGGTATTAGACGTGCATACCAAAATACTCTCACCCACACACACTTTAATACCTCTGGAATTCAGAAAAAAAGGGTTTTGGGCTCTTGCTGACTAAAGCACAAACCCAGACAACTCCTGTCTCTCCTTCTCTCCCTCTTGCCCTCTCTCCCTCTCTCTCTCCCCCTGTCTTGCTCTCTCTCCCAGACCTGCTGTAATCTTTTGATCTATGTGTGAGCCACGCCGCCAAACCTGTGGTGTTTGACCAAACCAGCAAGACGGTGTTTATGCAAGTGTGTGTTTTGGGGATGTTAGCAGTCCAGCTGTGTAGACTAAACACGCACTTAAGCGTGTGTGTGTTTCTGACGTGTTCTTGAGCTCTTGTGGCTTGTCGTTTTATTCATGAGAAGAGATCGCTTTGATTTAAGTGGGATATTCGGTGTATGGATCCGATACTCTCTTTGCAATACAGTACAAATATATTATGTAATGTATTATAAACAATGTAACTACACAAGGCGAAATAACTCAACATGTTACTTACATACAAGTGTACTGTAAATAAGAGGTTTTAACATTTTAACATGGCAGTTTAATCCTGGCGTTTTGAGGATGTTGTGCCATCTAAAAATCTTGTTTTGGAAAGAGGTGGGAGGCGGCGGAGAATAGATGGAGTGAGAGGGAGTTTTCTTTCTTTCCTTTCAGTTATTATTTTCCACAGCCTCTCTCCATCGTCTCTCAGCGGTTAAGGACTGACTTCAGGCACAAGGCATCTCTCTTCTGTAATGAAGCCGTTATGGAGATGATGTTCGCTTTATGTACACACACACACACACACACACACACACACACACACACACACACACACACACACACACACACACACACACACACACACACACACACACACACACACACACACACACACACACACACACACACACACACACACACGTGAACATGGTAGGTATTTACTGTCAATCCGACCCTATCCTGCCCCTTACAACGGTGGTATTGAAGGAACAGATAATTACAGCGTTGGGATTCTCTTGTGTGTTCTCTGTCATCTTCAGCCGTCCTCTGCCTCACAATTAGTGTTTTTGTGAATCTCTCCTTGATGTGCTCACACTTGCTCATTTTTTCTTTCTCTCTCGCTCTTTTCTCTGCTTCTCTCTGGTCACGGTCTCTCTCTCTTGATCGCTCCCCATCTCTCTCTGAGTCTCTCTCCCTCTCTCTTGGTCTCTCTTCCCTTCTCTCTGCCCTGGTTGCAGAGGTATTTGGACAGCTGTTGCTTTCTGTGTGTATTACAGAGGTTGTGACCCTGACATCTTGTTTAATGTCGGGCCCTCTTAGCTTAATTGATGGCCAGAATAAATTGTGTGTGTGTGTGAGAGAGAGACAGGGCACCTTTAATTAATTAATAGTAGTACTAATTGTGTGTGTGTATTTCCAGGTTACTCCTTGTGTCTGGGTAAATCATACTTCTTCCGTTTCAACCACCCTGAGGAAGCCAGCAGAATGAAGAGCATGCTTCCACCCAAGAGCCCTGTGTCCCCACTGACCTACAGCACAGGTATACTCACACTCACTCACTCACACTCTCTTCCATTATCTTTTTAGTTCTCCTATCTTTTCTTTTCCATCTTGCCTAGAAGCCCCCCAAACATTTTTGCCCCCTGTGCCTCAGATGTGGATTTTGGTCAGCTCTAGGTAGAAATAACTGCAATGGGTGTGTGTGGGTTCGCATGTCGACACAAACCAGGCTAAGAACTGTGCTAGAATATCAAGTTGACGTTAGGCCAATAAATTTGCATCGTAAACATACCAGCCTGACGCATGCACTCCTGAACTGGTGGAGTGTGAAATGTTGTTGTCATCTGGTGCCTCCCCCGTCGCCAAGGCGATACAGCTGGATTCCACTACGTTGCGGTGATGTGCTGGATGGGGCAAGCGAGGTGTGTCGAGTGTTCGTGGGCCGTAATTCATGGTGATCCATGCTCTTAAAGCGCCCAGACAGCTGGAATGCACTGACTTTCTCTCTCTGTCTCTCGCTCTGTTTCTCTCTGTCTCGCTCCTTCTTTCTATCTCCCTGTCTCTGTTTGACCCTGCTAGCTTGACCTGCCATCGTGTATACAGATAGCACCTTAGCAGGATGGCAGGCACATCTGGTATCAAACAGCCCTCTCAGCTCAGACTGACGGATCGGTCCTCACCCGTCTATACGCACTAGGGAATTCATCTTTCGGTATCTCACGTTTAGATTTCGGTTCTTCGTTTTGATACTAAGTCGATTCTCGATTCAAAATCAATTCTCGATTCAGTACAAAGGGGTGTTCATTTCAGGATCTATTCCAGTCCACTGTGCGCTAAGAAAGGCAGTGCGGAAAATTATGGCATGAATGCAGAGTAAAGTGGTTATACGGTTATGTCGTTTTAATATTTCATATTTTGAAATATAAAAACTAAAATAAATATTTTTGGATGTTGTGAATCCATTCCGAATCATAGAAGATAAGAATTGCGATTCTTCCGTGAATCGATTTTTGCCCCCCACCCCTGTTATGCACATAACCATCACCACTTATCGGATTTATTAAGTCAATATATATTTCTATATATTTGCCATTTAGAGGACTATCTCAAGAGTCTTGCAATACAATACAGTACCTTGAATGCATATATTCTTGGCATGGGAGGCTGTAGTGGGAATCGCACGCCTAACCCTGGCAGTCTCGATGGCATGCTCCACCTCTTGAGCTGCTCAGAACATTGGTCAAGTGATGTACCTTTTAGTTAAGTTACTAAGAGTGGAGCGGAGTTGCGGCATGGCCGTTTTTGTTACAACAGACGAGCGTAAAATGCTCGCCTAGGTGGCAGATGCATTCTGGGACGCGGTCAGGAGGAGGGGCCGGTGCTTTCACACCACGCTGACGATGCGTTGGAGGTGTCCTCAGCTAGCCCCATTCAACCAGTGGTTCTGGTGAACGGGCCCGAGGGAACCGTGGATGTGGCTCTTCTTGGAATGTTGGATGTGCGCGCACCTGTGTGTCGAGTGGCGAGCTCGTGATTGGTTGACCTCGAGACGCCAGATGTGAAACTGGGTGCTGGGTTTTCCTTCATGACGAGCCTGCTGTTTCACCCTGCTGTGTTTCAGGGATTATCTCCATTGGATGCCTTGTGATTGTCTTGAGAACACGGACACACACGCACACGCACACACTTTTTGTAGTTATAACAAACACTGAATAACTTATTTAGCATTAGAGCTGAAAAATGTGTACCGTACATTTTTACACAGCTGAGATGCATATGATGTTGCCGAAACGCACGCACACTGGCACGCATGAACACACACTTGAAAGAGGCTTTGAAATCCAGGCAGAACAACTTAGCACAGGGGGGAGAAGAGTTTTGATGCAAGGCAGAGCGTAAGCATAAATCTGCCCATGTATGGAGACAAACACTGTGTGTGTTGGATCTTATGATGTCTTTCGTTTCTGCGCAATTTACCTCCACCATTTAAGGTTTGAGATTTGGCTCACACGCATTCATATTCATAGCTCTCTCCCTCTCACAATATCTCATGATACTCACTCACACGTTCACCAAGACTACCCCTCAAGTGAAGATATTGTTGTTGATACGTGCAACATACCTCCTACTTTGTTGTTGTCTAATGACGCCCATACTTGAATACACTGGAAAAACTTGAACTGTTTGTGAGCATCCACGCACACACACACACACACACACACTACATTAAAGAGTCCATGTGTGCACTTTGGATGGGCATTGGAAAGTAAAAGTGTGCATTTGCATTAGGTAGAACCACATGTGTCCGTTTTAGCGCTGTGTGGTTGTTAAACGCAGGGTGGTCTTTGTTTTAACACGGTAACGCGGTTCTTTTTCCATAGTAAAAACCCCTGATGCCTTCCTTCTTTTGTTTTTCAAGGGCCAAATGTTGGAAAGTCTTCTATCGCCTGGTGATGTATGTGGTGTTAAATCCATCACAAAGCTGCTATGTTTGGAGCAGTGGGGCCCTCTGCACTCCCTCACATGGAAGGAGGGGCCCCAGGAACATTAATCTATGTTGCTTGTACTGCTAATACAAGCATCCGTATGATGGTTTATCACTGTTCTGCAGAGGTGTGTGGGTGGGTGCGTGTGTCTAAAAAAAGAGCATTAGTCTATTTAGGGTTTGCAAGTGATTTTTAGATACATGGGTTCAACATTTCTTTTTGGGTGGGGTTGGGAGGGTGGGCTTTTGTGGAAATTCCAGAGTATTCTGTGGTCGCTCTTATTACCCCGTGTTCCAAACTGGGAAACGTGACCCACGCTTGGCTGTCTCTAACTAGACGTGTGTGTGATTTCGTCTGGCCGGTGGCCTCGTCTATGAATAGCGTTGGCCTCAGGTACACTCTAAAGGAAAGAGAAACCTCGACCCCTCTCTTTACTGTTTCACACTTTACTACTCTTCTCTTCCTCCCTCTCTGTCTCTCTTTTCCTGCTGCCCAGCGTCTCCACAAGCCAAACAGAGAACGGGACAGTTGGTGTATGAAAAGTGCTTGCATTCTCCCTTTCATTGTTTCCAAATGTGTTTCCAAATTCTCCCTCTTTTTCCACGCGAATTCCACATTCTCACACCCATCCCTTGCCTCAAGTCTCAATTCAGCTTTTTCATTGGTTTTGGACTCTTGCAATCCGTTCTGTGTTTTTTCTTTTTAACAACACGCTAAAGATGCTAAATTACCAACTCTCCTCTTTATTTATGACCCACGCACACGCGCGCGCACGCACGCACGCACACCCTCTTTTCTCCAATTTCACTACAGGCTTCATTTATCCACTCCTCTTTTCTACCCCTCCTCCTCGCAGACTATCTCAAGTTCAGCAGCGACTACGGCCACTCGGTGGTGGGCGGGGCCAACAGTGGGCGGGGCATGCGCTCCGCCTCGGAGCTGCGGGACCTGATGGACACGCTGCAGCGCAAGAAGCAGGCGCTGGAGAACAGCCTGAGGGCCAACGGGGACGCCAACCCCTCTTACTTCAGCATGACTCAGGTGGGTGTTGGGGGGGGGGGGGACATTATCTTAGCGATGCTATCCAGGGGTTACTGATTATTGTGCTTGTTAGTGGCTTTTTTATGTGTTGTATGTTGTGTGTGTGTTTTTGTATATATTTTTTAAACCAGGGTTTACTTATTAGCTCAGTTTGCGTTCCGTTCTGGTGCTACGCCCCGTTAATTATGGTTAACCTATGGCTGTCCTGGTTTTGCCTGCACTGTCCATTACAGAGTACAGGGCTTATTATCTTGTGTTAAAGTCTTACATTATTCAGCCGTCTCTGTCAGTTGGTGGTGGGAGTGATGAGCCAGGGTTCAGACACAGGGTAACCTTGAGATTTCCTCCCGCTTGGTTTCCACTCTGAGGCACGAACTGGAAGAGTGTGGTTGTTTGTTTTATTTTACTACAGGGTCCAACAAGGACAGCCTTGAGCATCCTACGGTTTTTAAAACCACAAAACATTCTAAATGTAGGCCTAGCTTTATAACCACTTTTCTCCTCTTTCATGCATAATAATGTAAATGGTTAATTTACAATCGTTGTGTATATATTTTTTGTGTTTTTGTTTACAGTCTCCACCCACCACGCCCGTCACCACTCCTGCCGCGATGTCCTCAGCCTATCAGGAGCAGGCCAAGCGTTTCTACGGCTCCGAGCGCCCGCCCCTCTCCCTAAAAGGCATGGCCCCTCCCTCCCCCTCCCGCCGCTCAGACCCCTCCTCCTCACGCTCCTCGGCCAGCCGCAACCAACCGCAGGATGGCTTCCTGCTGGGCCTCGGCGAAGGTCGCCGGGCGGCCAACAACCCAGGCTCCACCTCTCTCCTGTCCACTTGGAACGGGGGGGGGTCCTCAAACTCTGTCGCCGGTAGCGACGGCTTCCTCCTCTCCCCCCCGGCCTCCTCCTCCTACTCCTCACCCCGCTCTCCCTCGTCTGGAGGGGCGGCCAGCATGCCCTCCAGCCCCCGCCTGGGCCGCCGTAACTACAGCAACCAGGAGGCGGCGCCCGTCGCCAGAACCAGGAAGTACTCTGCGGGCTCGCTCAACTCGCTGATGACGGCCGGCAGCCACAGCCGATCGCTACCGCGCCTCTGCCCTTCCCCCTCGCCCCGGGACCACAGTGGCAGCAACGGCGCGATGACCCTTACGGTGCTGCAGGCGCGGCGTGCCGACGCGAGCAACGCGTACAGAGCGTCCAGGGACGACCACAACCACAACGGCAACAACAGCTGCGGCCAAGCCGCACGGCACGGCGCCCAGACGCACAACGCAGCGCAGGGGGACGGCTTCCTGTCCATCTCCCTCTCCAGCCCCAAGTCCCCTCTCTTCCTCTCCTCCTCTTCCTCCCCGTCCCCTTATTCCCCCATCACCTCCACTGCCAGCAGCACCGTCTCCCCCATCTCGCCCACCCCGACCTCCGCCCCCACCCCGCCCGACGTGACCCTCCCCTCCAAGGCGGGGGGCTCGTCGTCCCCGCGCGTCGCAAAGAAGCTCAGCCTGACCTCCACCAGCTCCCTGGCCTCCCTCGGCCCGGGGGACTCCGGCCCCGCGGAGGCCGCCGGGGAGAAGGAGCGTCCGGCCTTCGGAGAGGGGAGGGCTTCGTTCGGGAAGGCCGGCCTGGAGGCGGGGCCTGGCTTGGGGGAGAGGAGGCAGTCGTTTGGCAAGGCGGGGCTGGGGTTGACACCGCCGCCGCCGCCACCCGGGGCGTTCCGGGAGCGGAGGGGCAGCATCAGCTCGCTGAGCGGGAAGGAGGAGCTCTCCGACTACCACCTGAGACAGCGGGACGAGCGGCTCCGTGAGCAGGAGGTGGAGAGACTGGTGAGTGATGTGTTTGCACCATCAGAGCCACAGGCGATCCGTTTGAGGTGATCCACATGCCGTCCATATGGCTCATGTACACGAATGATCATAAACAGTACTTCTGCTGCTCTTTATTACAGTCCTAATCCGATTCCCAGATGAGATTATCCTCCACATTTGTTTTGATGGAACAGATTAAACACACTGGAAAGAAGAAATACGCTCAGGATAGGAATGTTTTTCTTCTGTCTGACCTCTCTGGGACTTTTTAAAAACGTCCTTTCCTAACATGCACACACGCATCTGGAGTAGTGCCCACCAGAGTTTGGACCACTGAACGGGCCACAGAGCTGATGGCTCTGATGTGGGCCTTCTGGAAACCCAGCCCAAATTACAGGGCCCGGCTACACAATGGCAGGTGCATAAATACTGCAGTGCACATCGCTTGGACTGTGGGGATGTTATGTGGGGATAGTCGTCCCATGCAAATATATATACATTTTGTGAAGCTCTTCTGTGTTTTCTGTGTGGGAGAGTGTGTGTGTTTTAGTTTAACAAAACTACTTCTTCAACTTCTTCTGCGTTTAAATCCAGTTTCAAGATAATTAGGATCACATTTCGAGGGAACCAACTTGGTGTCACCATCAGCCCATGGAATACCACTTTATATCAATAAAGAAACCCTGATATCAACCATAGAAAAGACCTATCTAAAATAATGATATGTCCTTTCAAACCTGAATACGCTTGGATTTGACAGTTGGTGCACGTCTCACTTTGTTTTTGAGCGCTGACCGGGCTTTGCCCCGTAGTTGAATAAGCATGTGGGTTTGGAGCTCACCCGCTCTTATGTAAACTGGGAATCACAGTCCAGAATTTACCCTGTAATAAGAACGCTCTGAACGTTTTGTCTTTGTTTATTTTCCCCACTGATACAGATTGGCTTCAAAATAGGCTACCTTGTACATCAGGGATGAGCTGTCTGCCCTCGGTCTTCTCTTAATGGATAGGCTGTTGGCGTGTGTGGCCTACAGAGTTATACTGTGCATAATCAGAATTTTCTTGGCACGTCTTGCGCGGGTCTGCCCTCTAGTGGTTAGTGAGCTTCCAGATGACCTTCTGCTACCAGGAATGACATCTGGCCTTTGGGTGAATTATTACCAATATTCTCCATCCAAAAAGAATAGTTTTACACTTGGGTACATTGTGTCTTGCATGTAAAAGACAAAAAAGCCAGATGGATGGTTTTCAGTCAGACTGCAGCTACAGGGCCCAGAATAAAGACCTACTTTTACATTGAAATGCAGCCAAGAGTTTTACTACAAGAAGACTTAAGAGAAGAGACAGAGGGGATTCGTGACAAATAACTTCTACATTTCAAATATGGTTGGTTGAGACAAAACAGACCCTGTGTCCCTCTTTCATTAAACTCATAGCCGTAACGATAAATGGAAGAGAATAAAAGGGAAGAGAGATGAATGCAAACTAGAGTGAAAGAAGGAAATATGAATGTCAATTCTCCTATGTTAGGCCTCTGTGTGACAATGTGCCAAACCAACAGCTCATTTTTCCCCCTTGTAGTTTTCCATTCATCCCTCTCGCCTTCTCCTTCTTTTTCACTTAATCTTGACCTATCTCTACTTATACTTATCTGAATCATCTACTCTCTCTCTTGCTCTCTCTATCTCTATCCTTCTCTCTCATTTGACTGCTGATTGCTCTACAGTGGCTTGTCTCCATGAAAATAGAACAAGGTGACATAATTGGCACAGGCTCGCTGCACTACTGTCTCTAAAGGTGGTGTCCACCCAATCTGTGACATGTTCAGGATCGTCTTGTTTATGGGAAGGAAGCATTATTTGTGAATGATGTCCTGACGTGGGTTTGATTTGATTTCAAGTCTATGAGATTGAGGTGATCTATTCTTAAATGAGTTCATAGAAAGTGATACTGGTATATCAATGATTAAGCCTGAAGACATTCAGTCTTAATTGTTAATTCGATATTTTTTATTACATATTTTGTTATTCCAATTCATTTTCTGCATACTGACCTACATGAAAATCCTTCACACAGAATTTAAATCACAGTTTGCAGTTGTTGTCCACCTTCTTATTAGCAAGTTATACACACACACACACACACACACACACACACACACACACACACACACACACACACACACACACACACACACACACACACACACACACACACACACACACACACACACACACACACACACACACACACACACACACACACACACACACTAATGTAATGAACCCAGGTGCATGTGCATTGCAACTCCCACCAGCAGGGAACTGAGGGTAAAACCTATCGGGGTTATATTTTGAGCCTCTGCAGCCTCCGTAGTTTGAAGGGGGTGCACGCAACACACAGACAGTCTCAGAAGGTTTCTCTCTTGGGGAATAGCATGTGGATTACTCGGAATAGATATGTTATTTTCTTTACGAGGATATGTTGACTTTGTAGGTATAGGGTTTGAGGAGAGAGACTTTTGGTGGGATTTGCTCAGTGCCAGTCTTCGACAGTCCTACCATTATTTTATTTTGAAGAGTTAACTGCTGCAATGCTCCCACAGGTAACTTTGGAAACTGGAAATTAAAACGGAGAATTAGACATTACGTATAACTAAGTCACTGTCTACAAATAGCTCATATATGAATGAAGGATAAGGATAATAAATAAAAAGTTTACATATATGTATTGAACTGGTAAAGAATGAATTTGAATATGGGTTTTATAATACTGGAAGGTCATGCATAGAGTGGTACATGTCTTATTCCTGTCATGTAGTTATATATGTAGATTCATTGAAAACAAGCTCACCATTTGGACTTCGATATACAGTATTAATATAATACTAATTTATAATATGTGATATAATATCTAATCTAATTTTCTAATAATATAACAATGCAATACTAAACACTAAAAGTGAGCTGCCGAATTATACTGTAAATATTCTTTAATAAATAGTCCATCAGTCAGTCAGTCCTGCTGTGAGGTCCGTCAGAGGGACTTCAGTAGTTGGATGATCTGCGGGAAGAAATCCCTTCTGAGCCTCGCTCTGTCAGCCTTGAGGCTGCGTTGGGTCTGCCAGACCTCAACAGAGAGGAAACACAGCTGTTCGGGTGGGAAAGGTCCTGGATTATGCTCAGTCCTTTTCTCCGCCAGCGTCGATTTTAAATGTCCCCCAGGGACTTCAGCCCACCACCGATGGTGCGCTGGGCGGCCTGGACCACTCTCTGTACGTTTTCGAATCCGCTCATGCTCTGACCCATGCTTGACTCTGTGTTCACCCCAGGAGCGCCAGCGCCTGGAGACCATCCTGTCCCTGTGTTCGGAACTGGGGGCCCCCGACTGCGAGGACGAGGGTCCCGGCCCCGGCTCGGCCGTGGCAGACCTCCAGAAGATCAACCAGGAGCTGGAGAAGCTCCGGCTGTACGATGACAACAACGATGATGTCATCGACGACGATGACGCTGCGGTGTCCATCTTCTCCGATGTCTCGGCCATCAACGGAAGCGTCAACGGCGACCGTGGCAGCATCCTCTCCGCGGAGAACGGTTACTATGACGACGGACCGCGGGCACGCCACAGGCGGAGCAGCGAAAACCGCGACGGCAGGGTAGAGTCGCCGGCTGTCAGTCTGCGAAGCTCCGCCCCTTCCCCCTCCCCACGCACGCAAAGGACCAATGAGGTAAGAGAGATAACTGCAAATAGTTGTATTCCAACCAATATAGCATTATTATTATTATAAATATACCAAAATTATACTACATTGATATATTCATATGCATATCAATATGTCAAACTGTATCACATGTGCATAGAGATTTTAGTTGTCCAATTACCTTGTCACTTTACAATTTACAATATGCAAACTATCCTGTCAGAAGTCATGAAATCAAAACAAATACTACCTCCCTGAATGCTTACACACACAATGAAGCAGAGTGGGGGTGTGATTAAAGTGTAGAGAGAGTTGGGCTCATCACCTACCTACACATCATCATCACATCACAGTGTAGTATCACCTCCCAGAGTCTCCATCAAGGGCTTAAGGCTAACACTTAATGTGGCAATTTTCACGCTCTGAAAGAGGTGTGTGTGTGGGCACGAGCCACTTCTTGTTCCCACACACACAACATCAAATGCACCAGTATACTTAAAGAGAGGAGACACTAGCGGCCTTCTTATTGGATTAGAGAGAGCTAAATGTGACCGGAAAAAGAATGACAGCTGGTGTGTGTGTGTGTGTGTGTGTGTGTGTGTGTGTGTGTGTGTGTGTGTGTGTGTGTGTGTGTGTGTGTGTGTGTGTGTGTGTGTGTGTGTGTGTGTGTGTGTGTGTGTGTGTGTGTGTGTGTGCATATATGTCTGCACTACATGTTGCACAAATGATACAAATAGACGCATACATCCACACGTACCCATCAGTACCCAACAGTTGACCACTACCTCTCGCGAGTCACGGCCCCCACCCTCGGAAGTGGTCGGGCGGTGGTGGTCATTGTGTTGATGATGTCATAACACCCCCCCCCCCCCCCCAGATGGCGGAGGAGGCTGCGTGGGAGCGTCGGGCGCAAGAGGCCCGGCGGATAAAGGAGGAGCGTGTGCAGGTGCTGAACAACATGGAGGAGCTGGAGCAGAAGATCAAGGAGCTCAGCAACCAGATGGAGGAGTCTATCCGGGAGGTGAGGGGAGGCGGGGCTGCAGATGTTGGGTGTGGGTCTTCCCGTGCTTTTATTGGCTGAGAGCAAGTGACCTGTAAAGCCTAGTCATCCGGTGTGAGGTTTAATGGCTCCAAAAGTGGAAGAAAATAAACAAACCCAAACAATGGATAAGGGAAAGAATATTTAAATAATTGGAATGTCTTGACAAAATGTAGAAGATGAACTGTTTAGATCTTTAATTGATTAATTTGGATTTAGTTTGAAATGTTTGACCGTTGGATAAAAATCTATCCAACAAATTGGTACCACACATGGTTCTTACTGTGGTGTGTTGTGGAGGTGGAGGTGGAGCGCGCTCTGGTGGAGGCGGAGCAGGAGTCTGAGCTTGCTGCGCTCCAGAGAGAGAAGGACGGCCTGGAGGATGTCCACAGCAAGATGGCCCACCTGGAGAGCAGGGCCCAGACGGAGAAAGACAAGGTTGGTGGAGAAACTCAAACAAGCTGTCATTATTGTTCTTCTATGTAGGGAGGTTGTAGGAATGAGCCAACATGGACACATATAGACTCCAAAAATAAGGAAGAGAAGGTAAGAGAGAAGACGGTTCTTTATGACTGTGACACTGCAGACAGGATGTCCTGCACTCAAGATGGAAGACCAGAAAAAGCTGTCATTGTCACATGTATCTGAGGATAATGTTTTCTATTTATTGGTATGTGGCCCTGGTTAACAAGTGGCAAGACGATATAAACAGATGTCAATCCTTATCGGGTGGATGGAGGGAATGTATTACTGTATTATTAAATTAAGTTTCACTCAAAGCCCCCTCATAAATGCGCACATGCACTTCATCACACACACGAGTGTGTTCGTTGATGGGTCATGTGACCGGCCAATGGTGTTAATCCTTCTCCTGGCTGCCTTGGTCCAAATATACAGCTGCTAATACGGTACAGGCTGCAGCAGTTCTCAAGTGGTCCCGCTATGTCCTTGTGTGTGTGTGTGTGTGTGTGTGTGTGTGTGTGTGTGTGTGTGTGTGTGTGTGTGTGTGTGTGTGTGTGTGTGTGTTGAGTGTGCCAGTGTGTAGTTCAAGTTTGGCGCCTTCTCTGATGTTGAGTCTTGTGAAGACTTCCGTCAATGCGATGAGGCAAGACCCAACCATGTTGGAGATTTGTGAGGTCTTCTGTGTTTAGTGGCCGAAACCGTGACATGCTACTGGGCTGCACGGTTGTGTGCTTGAGCAGAGTGTGTGTGTGTGTGTGTGTGTGTGTGTGTGAGTCCATCCATATAAACATCCATAAAACAATGACCTCATGATTCCATGTTAAAACATTACGTTCCTCCATCTCATTCCTCCTCCATGTCTAACTCTCGTACCTCCTCTCCTCGGCTCCTCCTCATTACCTCATGCTTTATCCATTCCCCCCCCCTTTCCTGCAGGACCGTCAGGCCTCCCGGTCGCCGTAGTAACTAACTGTGCCTCCTGCGCACCCCCCACTAACGCAGCTATCCTCTCTGTCCTGTGTGTGTGTGTGTGTGTGTGTGTGTGTGTGTGTGTGTGACATTTTTGTGTGTGTATGCACGCCTGCCAATGCCTGTATGTGTGATTGTGTGTATGTGTGGACGTGTTTGTGGTCGTGTGCGTTTCTGCGCACGTATGGGGGGGGGGGGGGGGGGGGTGTGTGTGGCAGGCCTGCGCGGTGTTGAGCATAGAGAGGGGCAGGGTAGAGAGGTTGGCTCAGAGTGTGTGTGAACAGCGCACCCTGCTGGACAGCTGCCCTGAGGCCACCAAGGAGCCCCTGCAGGAACAGCTGGCCAGGGTCAGTACATACACACACACACACACACACACACACACACACACACACACACACACACACACACACACACACACACACACACACACACACACACACACACACACACACACACAATATGGGGCCGTGGATATATAATACAAATCCTATATTTAAAATACATCCTAAACAAATACATGTAATTTGAGAAATTATAATTGGCTTATGATTAAGTGTATGTTCTAATAAAGATATATAAACTTATTATTACACACACACACTATTATTTCAGTGTTGTTATTATTATTATTATTATTATTATTATTATTATTAATATTATTATTATTAATCTGAATGACCTCCCTCTCTGCCCGGCACCTAGTCCTGTTCACCCCACTTTTCTGCTTCATCTCTTCCTCATGCTCAAGTCACTTGAATGTTGCAGCTGGTTGATATGTTGTGCAGCCGTCTGAATCATCACTTTGCTCTGTATGTTGGTATTTGTTTGGGCAAACGCTTTTGAAATCATTGCCAATTATAAAACACATGGTTTTACTGAATTGTATCACTTTTATTTATTTTCTAAAGTGGATTATTGAGCATCTCTTTCTGTAGATGCTTAATAATGACATCTGTGGTTGCTCATTGTTTTTAGCAGATCTTACACACACACACACATGCAAACACGCATGCAGGACCCTGAAGGATACCCACACACCCACTATTGTGGGGGTGTGTGTGAGCGTGTGTTGAGGCTGCTGTGTGTAGGGGAGAAGGTTTTTATTCTATGCATGTAGACAACATTGTGGTCTTCTGTGGTTCTCTGCATGGCTTCGTGTTGCTGGGTAGAAGATCTGCGTGCATTTAAAAAATGACATGTGTTTCTCTGTCATTTCTGTCTGTTGTTTGTGTTTTTGGTATTTATTTATTTTTATGGAAGAATGCCAAACTAAACTTTTGTATTCATCTAAACTAATTGGGTATACTAATTTGATGTGAAATGTGCCTTCCAAACATTTGTTTGGAAGTTTAAGTGTGATGCACAGATTGTTTTGTGTGTTTACTGTATGTTGTATTAGTTGTATTTGTTTTGGCATGTGACTTATCAGTGTGTCTGTTCTTTCTCCTATTTTCAATACATTAGTGGCTATTCTACTCTCATTTTGCTTTATTTTCTCCCTTATCTTATATTGTGTGTGTGTGTGTGTGTGTGTGTGTGTGTGTGTGTGTGTGTGTGTGTGTGTGTGTGTGTGTGTGTGTGTGTGTGTGTGTGTTAGGACTGCGAGGCCCTGGAGGCGCAGTCTAAGCGTTTCGAGGACCTGGAGTTCCAGCAGCTGGAGAGCGAGAGCCGGCAGGACGAGGAGAAGGAGAACCAGACGCAGCACCTCCTCCGCGAGGTCGCCGACTACCAGCGCAGCATGGTCACGCGCAAGGTGTGTGTGTTTGCATGATTTAGCACCAATATCAGACTTGACATTGGAGAAAAGATGTCTGACATAATATAAAATTGTCAATATTTCTGCAAAATAAATGTCCATCACCTGTATGTTTTTATAAACACTTTTCTCTCAAATGCAGTGTTTGGCTGCAGTTCAAACCCCTAGTTTGTTTGTCAGTATACAATTAAGTTAAGTTCTATTAAGAGAGCTGCGTGAAGCGCAAAGTTGAATGCATTCTGGGAAAAGCCAAGGTAAATGCATTCTGGGTAAAGCCAAGGTAAATGCATTCTGTTTAGCGCCAAGGTAAATTAGTTCTGGGTAAAATGCCCTTCAATGGCAAAGCGTGGTAACTGCTCATTTGGGTGAAATTGAGCTATAACTCAAAATGAGCTTGGGGATATATGTTTTATCTTGAGACAGAGCATCTTGGTTCAATCTTGCTCTGTTTTGGAGATATATTTTTTTTAAATCATAGTGACTACAAAATCGACCTAAAAACCAAAGCAGACCGCGGTATATGCAGTTTCCTCATGCAGATACTGCGGGCTGCCTTGGTTTTCTATATACATCACCAATGAAGTGGCGGAGATTAGGCTGTTGTTGATAATAATGACGATAAAGATGAGGAGGTTAATACGTAACCTTGGTTTAACTTCATTTAAGCGGCTAATCCAACTAAATAATACTCTATAAACGATTAGAAATCAAATAGAATGGTAAGAAATTCAAAGGTTTACAAAGGTTTGCCTTGTGGGGTAATAAAGTCAAGTTAAATGCATGTTTTTGCTGCTTGATTGCAGGAGCGGTTACTTACCCTTAAGAAGCAGGCAACACAAATTACCCAGCAGGCACAGCGAGAGAAAGAGTGCTTCCTGAAGGAGAAAAGCAACCTGGAACAGATGCTGCAGAGGGTGGGTGTTTGTGTGTGTGTGTGTGTGTGTGTGTGTGCGTGTGTGCGTGCCCACGCACACTATCCACTTACAGGAGTAAATATATAAACATGCCCACGGTTTCTCAGGAAAGCTTTTGCGAGACGTCTTGAAACTTTATTTGACTCTTTGTGGTTGTGCCTGCATGTGCTTCGTTAGGTTATTTTGCTGTTGTAAACCGAGAACGGTCTCGTTCATTAGATCGTTGTAGAGTTGTTAAAGGATGGAAAGAAAAACATTAGTCTCAGTCCCTGTTTCTTGTTACTCTGTCTGCCCTTGTAGGAGAAGGAAAACCTCAGCAGTCTGGAGAGAAAATATGCTGACCTCACCGGGGGACGGAGCTTCACCTTGAAGGAGGTACGTCTGATCGATTGACAGCCAGTCAGACCAGTCGGACTCTTTACATCCACCCTAAGCTTTGGACCTGTTAGGTTGTCCGGTCCGAACACTCATTCTTAACGCCTGCCATTTTCCTTCCTTTTGCATCCCAGAATAAAGCCTATCTGGCTGACGTGTGTCGATCACCTAGCGACCGTTGTCTTGACAACGCTCTGTTTTCTCCTCCTCCTCCTGCTGACCTGCGGGCCCTTGCAACCCTTCTTTCCTCTCTTTCTAGAAAGAACGCCAAGGTACACCTTCTTCCCTTCCCTCTCCTCCGCCTCACCCCCCTCACCCCCCTCACTCTCTTATGTCTTTGTCTGGGGTTTCCTTTTTCTCATGGCATTGCATCTTGCCGATGTTTCTTCAAAACATTTCCTTCCTTTCCCTTTTTAGGTTTTTTTTCCACTTCTTTTATTCCCCTTCTTGTTTGAAGGAAATGGCATTGAAATGTATTTCGCCCATTTTTTACGGGATGGAAAAAAGGAATGACTCCTAGATCAAATTATATCAGGGTATTTCCTTGTGTCGACACCTGCTCCTCTCTGCTTCTACTCACACACACACACACACACACATGGGCACAGCTTTACATTGAAATGGCAGCTTCATCTTTCTCCCTCATGAGTCACGTGTCAAGGCCTTGTCTGTTCCACTAATGACCGAAATTAACTGTACGATGTTAACTGTTTGTTGTCAAATGTTCTACAGACTACTAAACTACAAACGCATTTTCTCAAACTACTAGTTTGTGTTTCATGTCCTTTATACCATCTGCAAATTTGCTTTGAAACTGAAATGCAGTAAGATAAAAAGGTTTTAATGTTTTAACAACTAATAACTAATAAAAAACATTCACCTTGGCTGAATCACTCCACACTATACCACTCACCCTCTTTTTCTCCCGTTTTCTGACTTGGTATGTTCCAGGGTTATGTCACAGTCAGTGAAATCAATGACATTTACTCTCAGCTCGGGGGGGACTCTAATCCCGCCCCTGCCCCCAATTTCGCCAATACCTCCCCCGAATCCGAGCTTAGCTCCTCCCCAGATGGCGGAGCTCCGAAATCGTCCGAGGATGAGGTGTGTGTTGTCAGTCATATTTTCTTTTTCATTTGAAAAATCCTTTGCTAGGAATATTCTTCTTTCACACATAGAGCACTATGTGGACTTCCTGTTTCCCTACCTCCTCCTCCAGTCTTTTTCTCTTGTCTGACAGCATTGCTCTCTTCTTTTCAAAGCTCTGTCACTTCCACTCGTCTGACAACCTCCCCCTCTCCTCTTCCCAACCGTCCTCCAAACATTCCTCCTCCTCCTCTTCCTCCCAACCTTCCTCCTCCTCCTTCTCCTCCTCTCCCTTCCCACGCCGGCCCCCCCGCCCTCTCTCCAAAATGCCCTCTGTTCACTGGCCTGAGAACATGGTGTCATACCGAGAACCCTCCCCCTTTCCCGACTCTCCTCCTCCCCCTCTCCCTGTCAAAAAACACCGCCACCGTCACAGGCAGGTAAAGTGTGTGTGTGTGTTTGTGTTGTTATTAAATAAATGGGTGGTGTGATGTACGTGTTTTGTTATGGGATGGTTTGGTATGTGTATTATTGCATGTATATGTGTATCTATGCATCCATAGGGGTGTTTGTGTGTGTATGTGTGGGTGGTGAGGGTCTTGGCAAAATGTCATCTTCGATTAGCAGTCGTATTCACGCCATGTGTGTTGCATTGCGTGTGTCTCCAGCACTTCCGACATCTGGAGGAGAGGAAGCGGTATGAGAAGGAGGGCGGGACTCACTTGAGTGACACCCTACCCAGGAAGAGAACCACGCCCCCCATGCCCGCCCAGTTCTCCTGCGCAACGCTCGGACGTAGCTTACCTAATAAGGTACAACTCTCCGCTCATACACTGAACCACACAAAACACAAAAATATTGGGTTGTATAGTTTGTTAGTTCCTGTGTTCAGTTTGTAGGCTGTACAATCTTCAGTTTTTTTTTTATGAAAATATTTTGAAACTTTTAACAATTAATTATTTCCTTGTTTGCGGTTTCCGTGCAGACCCACCAACCCTTGGCGCAGAGCTCCAGCTGTGGCAGTTTCCTACCCAGAATGCTCTCCGTCTCAAACAAGGAGTCAGAATCACGTCGTCTGCATAAAGGTAGTGTTTTATCTACTGCCGGATGAACAATAAATTACTTGGTGCCGTACACGATCATGCGATGAGTGCACATGTGCCTGTGCATTTTTGGGTGGATCCAACCGTATCTCCCTTGTTTATTTACGCATGTATTTTTAGCGGAAAAGATGTTGGAATGTGATTAGTTGAAGGCAGCTCTATTAAATGGCGTGTGTGTGTGCGTGCATGTATATGTGTGTGCGTGTGGTTCATACGCAAGCGCAACACCCCAGGTGCTGGTTGTTGTGTTTCCCACAGTCATCTTTATTGCATTTCCTATCCATCCGCTTGGATCCACGATGAACTCTCGCGTGCCAACCACAGACTGGGGTTCAAACGCTCAACACTACAACACGCTGTCCCGCCAGTCCAACCTCCTGCTCCAAGCGGTGCACATGCAGTACTCACCCAACAGTCGGATGCTTTGTAATCCTTTTGGATTTAATTCATGAACCGCATACCATAGGTTATGGTTCGGGATAGTGGCAGGAATGGCATGCAAGCAGATGTCTCACAGTTCCTTTATGAGACTATCCATTGTGTCCTTTGTGTGTGTGTTTGGTGTGTGTGTGTGTGTGTGTGTGTGTGTGTGTGTGTGTGTGTGTGTGTGTGTGTGTGTGTGTGTGTGTGTGTGTGTGTGTGTGTGTGTGTGTGTGTGTGTGTGTGTGTGTGTGTGTGTGTGTGTGTGTGTGCAGGGGGGGGGGGGGGTATTTGGGAAAGGGAGCTTATTTGGCCCCACAGGTCCCTTGAGCTGGGTCATCAGATGGGTGGGTCTGCTGTCTGGGACAGATGGTATCAGAACTGTGTGTGTGGCCTTCCTGTAGTCAAGAGACCAGTAGCTCTCTTTAAAGAGTGTTGGAAGAGTCATTCAGTTAGTCTGACGGCCATCATCGTGTCAAAGTGAGCTGTGAGCTTTCTTTTAAACCACATTTTTTGCACTGAACTTTCCAACCTAGTATTTTTGTTTGTGTTTTTTTGTATTCGTGACCGGAGGACACCTATATACATTTCAACGTGGCAAGGCATTGTGATGTAAGGTCAGGGGCTATTGAGCTAACCATTGCACACACACACACACACACACACACACACACACACACACACACACACACACACACACACACACACACACACACACACACACACACACACACACACACACACACACACACACACACACACACACACTCGAAGATGTGTTCTAACGACCGCTGCCCCTTTCTTTATTTTTTCACTCAGGTCAACCTTCCTCAAGAGCGGCGTCACAGACCAACGTTTACCTCGACGCTTATGGTTACCGTGACAACCAGGCCTTCGACACCATGAGCGTGGACAGCTCAGACTCCATAGACACCAGCATCTCCGCCTGCTCCCCCGACAACGTCTCCAGGTCAGTGCTGGCGGTGGAGAGTCGGTGTGGTAAACATTGTTTGTGTGTCTGTGTGTGCGTTAACAGCCGGAGAAAGCAACTCGAAAGAACTTACTTAACATACTTTCTTCGACCACACACTATCTTTCTCCTTTTGCCCTCGTGAAATGTGACACTAATCAGAGAAAGAGGCTGCGAAGAGAAACTGACATAAAAGGGAAGAATGCCGGCATTTTGAAAGTGACCTTACATTTCCAAAGATGATCAAATATGACATTTTTTTGGACTGACAACACATAAGTCTCATGAGTTTAAATAATGGGAAACATGGACTGTTGAAAGAGAGGGAGGTTGGGGGGGGGGGTGCAAACAGAGGATGAAGGGGAAGAAGGAGGGTAAAGTCGGTTAATATAAAAAGTGTGTAATTGCAAAGCAGAGGGTTCCCGCCTTGTTGCGGAATTGTGTGTACACACACAATACACACACTGGGAATTGTGTGTGTGTGTGTTGTGGAGTCTTGATTAGCATCCGAAGGACTCGAGTTACAGAACGAGGGAAACCTATAGCTTTGCGTATACTGTGTGTGTGTGTGTGTGTGTGTGTGTGTGTGTGTGTGTGTGTGTGTGTGTGTGTGTGTGTGTGTGTCTCCGTGCACGTTCCAAGCAAGCGTCCATTCAATCATCTAATTCCCCCTGGTCCAGATGAAGGCAGCGAATCAAGATGCAGAGGTAGAATGTGACCTCCCTCCCATTACCCCACCCCCCCACACCCCCCTTCCCAGCAGGACTCAAACCATGTGTGGTGCATACTTCCTCGCCTCTGTCTCAATTTACAGTGGTATAGTCTGCTTCCCTCCTTTACCCTCTCCTTCCCTCTTCCTGCTCCGAATGGTACAGTCTGTCTCTGCAGATCTGCAGATTTCCAACGGTCCCATTTGCCTATTTGCGGCTCCATCCCTGTGCATCGTAAACGTTTGCCGGGAATAGGTCTAGTTCACAGCTCTGCACACTGAGCGCCGTGTCTCGGATTCAGTTGGGATTTTGTACGGGACGTACATGGATCAGTGCTGGAAGACTTGAGCACAAGAGCACTTGATATATCCTACCTGAGCAGAGATGGGACCGCCTTTGAGCAAGATCAATCAGTCCTGAAATTGAGATACGTCTCTTGGAGAAGTCATCGTTTTTTTGGAAGGGGCTTTGAAACCCCAATCCTCGCTTAGACGTGAGCTGAATGGAGTCTATCATGACCATGAGGACTGTTCCCTCTCATCGACTGAGGTAAGACACCGAAGTCCGGACGGAGAGAAAGGGAAATGTGAAAAAGCTGGATGCCAGAGGGCAGATGGATAGAGATATGCATGTAAATGATAAGTAGAAGGAGGGTAATTTTGGCAAAGATGAACTGCACTGGGGTATCTCCTTCCAAATTGCTCCTTGCTGCAGGTAACAGAATTCCTGGCCACTTGTCTCTCTGGGTTGAGCGGGAATACGTCAGTTCAAACAGTGGATGGAATATGATCCCTCTGGTCACTTCTGGAATGTTGTCTTTTGTTTTTTGGACCTTGCTTTGATGTGAGCATCATGATTTATAACCAGCATATGTGGATAGAGTAAATTATTCTGGCCTTTGTTTTTACTGGCCTTTCATCAACTGTGTTTGGTTTCCCTGCCAATTGCATTGCAACGATGTTTTAATGAAATTATTGAAAAATGTCCCCCATTTCATGTTGTTGCGATGAAGAGGGACACACTCCTACACTGGAACAGTTGAGTCACCCAACAAATCACCTCTCACTCTAATTACTGTTATTTTTCATGTTTGTTTTGCAAATGTCTAAGTTGCCTTGACGATTTAGTCCTAAACTAAGGAATTTGCAAGATGATTTGAGTGTGGACGGAGATTATGTTGTAGTAGACAGTGTTCTGGTGCAGGGGGCATTACTGCAAGCAGCCAATCGAAATGCTTCTTACATTGAACGCTTCAAAGCTCATCAGAGGTGTTTAAGCTAGGGTGTTTATTTTAGGGACCTATAATTCCTCAAAATCACTACCTTCCTAATTCCATTTTTCTATGTGGTCACCATGTACCATCTCTCGAGTCCCTTACTGTATGCTGCTATTGTTTGGTTTTCTCATTCATTATTCCTACACACACACACACACACACACACACACACACACACACACACACACACACACACACACACACACACACACACACACACACACACACACACACACACACACACACACATCCCCAACCCACGGTTGTAAAGACTAGAGTCTAATGTAAACCATTCCAAAGAGGAGGAGGTGGGCGGGAAGCTGAGAGGAAGGGAAATGTAGTAAGCATGTCCCTTTTCTGTGACATGGTGTCAGTTAAGAAGGTCTGTCGTGTGTATTTCAACCAGGGCTAACGGGGGACTCTGTGGAGCTAGTCTCTCCATACTGGTGAATAAAGGCAGTGATGTGGCACAGTCTTCAAGGAGGGAGAGAGAATGAGAGAGAGAGAGAGAGAGGGAGGGAACGAGAGAGGGAAAGAGAGAGGATCCTTGGGGCAGCTCTGGCAACTCCCTGGAATGCCGGGATCATGATTGTTTGATCAAACACAGAGACACGCGTGCACACATACACAAACACTCCAAAATACACAAACCCCCACATATATACAAACCCCCACGCATGCGGATACGGGGTAGATGTTAGCTCTGGGTTGATGATGTAATGCTCTTTTCATCCATGGTGCTTCCTATGTGATTTCGAGATTATAAAACGACGCATACAATATCCATGTGTATACAGTACAGTACACGTCCCACCATCAATCACAGATTAAACTGTCTAAAATACATCTTAAGGAAAACAGCCACGTAAGGCAAGGCTTGTTTGATTATCACTGAACAATGAAAGGAACAGAGCAACTTTGCCTCTCAAAGAAAATCTTTTTTTTTTACATGCTAAGGTTTGTTCAGTTAGCAAAAAGTATACTGTTATTATATGAATGTAATCGACTTTTGATTCAGAATTGTGTTATTGTTATTAGTCTAATTGATTTACCTGCTGTTGTTGGTGTGTGCGTGTTTCATGTCCTTTGGAAAAAATCTGAAAATGCACCTCCTTTTTTTAACGGATTTCATCAAATAGTGCATAAACAGGATAACAGATTTCAGATTTTCAGAGCAGACCTGTTTACAGGTCCATGACTGTTTACTCCCAGAGCAAGGGAACAAATGGGCTCTTTTAGCTGATTGTTAACAGCAAATGTTGTCCTACCATATTATATGCCATGGTTTATACTCAATCTAGCTTGCTATGTAGTCTGACTTCCATTGATATAAGTCCAGATCCAGTCTGTAGTACTTTTTTACTAGTACTAGTTTATTTATAACCAATCACATCTAGGTCTACATACCAGAGATGTCCTTTGATTATTTGATCCCTGAAAACTGGGATCAGCAACAACGGTCTTTCTTCACATGTAAAACATATGTAGACAAATCCAAATCCGTTCCAAGAAATGCTATCAGAAACACGTCATTTCGAAAGTAAAGGGGGATACAAGCATCCACACAACGGTCAGGCAGCTGCCTTCAACATTTCAAGGGAGCAATACTGGAAGACACATGTATGCAGTATGCACACACGTTAGGCATGAGTATGATGACTTAGAGCAAAGCCATGGCAAAGGTTATTGGATGTTTCAGTCATGTGTGTTTACCATCAAGGCCCGAGCGTTCCCGCCGTGCTAGCAAGGACTACGAACGCAATCAATCAGTCGGGACAAAATTATCATGGCACAGTTTATATCCACTAAGCCCGACCTGGTTGCCTCTTTTTTACGATTCTTTACAAATGGGATAATCTCTATAAACAGATGTCAGCAGATTAATGCAGAATCTCTAGGCAACGGGACAAGATTTTGATATCTGAAGCTTTCTGGTTTCCGTTTGTAGTTGAGTTATATTGACCAATTACGGTTTAGTGGGCTTTGGTTGCTTGCAGGCAAACATTCTGTGTGGAGAGCAACAGTCTCAGAATCCATCTGCTGTCGTATGATGACGATTTAGCTTTCGATAAGCTTTGATCGTCCATAGAGATGAGCTAAAATGTTGTCTGGCCCTGAAACGCAGACAAAAATGATCGAAAACAATGACGGATGCTCGGAAGAGAAAGTCTTGGCCCGGATATCCATTATCCATTATCTGGCTACACCGGAAGCCCAGAAATATTGATTGTTGTCAATAGAGGTAAAACGTTGCTAGACGATAGCCAATGGTTTCCCAGATTGCAAATGAGAAGATGGGTTTTTAATGCTAATGCTGATTGAAGGTATGTCTGATGAAGATATAGGAGGTATAGATATAGAAGTTCAGAATGTATGGATGAACTAAAGGGTGATCGGACAGAGGTACAGATTTGAGGAAAAGATGGGGAGTGGGTGGATTAGGAGTGAACCGGGATGTGTACGGAGGAGGGGGATTTGAGGAGTTTGATGGCTGTGATGATGTCTGGACACGGGAGAGAGAGTCGGGGTGAAGAATGGTTCCAGGTGTTCCTTTTGAAGTGGAAATTAAAAGCAGCAGACCGCTTTTATTGGCTGCCAATACACACACACACACACACACACACACACACACACACACACAGAAAGTCATGCATACCTCAGGTATTTAATTCAGATGTGTACGAGTGGAACATGCTGTGTAGATCTTTTGTTACATTTTCAATAAGAAATGTGTTTTCTCACAACCATATGTTCTGTTGATTACACAGTGCTAATGGTGTGTGTGTGTGTGTGTGTGTGTGTGTGTGTGTGTGTGTGTGTGTGTGTGTGTGTGTGTGTGTAGTGCCAGCACGTCCAACGTGGCCAGGATGGAGGAAATGGAACGTATGCTGCTGGAAGCTCAGGCAGAGAAGAGCCGCCTTCTGGAGCACAAGGTGAGACACACACACAGTGTATATTCTATACACACACACATTGCAGTATAATATGACACTTTGCCACATTCAAAAGAATACCAGAAGCTGCAAATATCCCGCTGTATCAAAGCCCACATGGCTGCCACTGAGAGAACAGGAAAGTGATCTGATGAATTCAAATGAACGTGCAGACCACCATCAGATGTGCAGTTATAGAAATCAGTCAGCCAAATAGTAGTTAAAAAATGCTGCCTGGATTTGTTAATGACAAATATCAATAATAAACGCCATTTGGTGGATGCTTTAATCCAAGGCGATGTGCAAACACCGTGGTTTACATGCATTGCGGTCTCTGGGGGGACCCCACGTTGGGCACATTGGGGTCACATCTTACACAACGTGGCGTGCCTGAACCCTTCCAGGAGCTGGAGATGGAGGTGCGTAAGCAGGCATTTGACGAGGAGCGGCGGCGACGGGAGGACCTGGAGAAGAGGCTGCAGGAGGAGACCAGTAGGAGGCAGAAGCTGATAGATCGAGAGGTCAAGCTCCGGGAGAAGCAGAGGGCCCAGGTGGAAGAGAGTTCTGTTTTGGAGGAGCATTGATGTGTATTTTGTGTTTTTGGATCCTTAAAAGGATTCAATTATTTCATATATTAAAGGGACTTATTAAAGGTAATATCTTAGAAATGCCACAGCTGTCTGTCAGCTATTAGTGAGTGAAATGCTCTGTGAGAATATCTGTTTCTATTTGACTGTGCCTTCCTCTGTAAGAGACCATCTAGATTTCAGACAGCTCCCTCATAATTTCTGACCAATTAGGGCATCTCTTCCCTGATTGGTTCTGTGAATTTCTCCTGCTCTTTTCTGCCCTCTCTTCATAATTGTCAAATCTCCCCTACTGCAGCGCTAATGGATTATTCAACTGTTAAAATATATAAATTTCATCCATTTCTAATTTTTTCCCTTCTAGTCGCGACCTCTGACCCGCTACCTGCCCGTGCGCAAGGACGACTTCGACCTGCGCTCGCACATCGAGTCGGCGGGCCACAGTGCCGACACCTGCTTCCACCTGTCGCTCACGGAGAAGACCTGCCGCGGATACCTGGTCAAGATGGGCGGCAAGATCAAGACGTGGAAGAAGCGCTGGTTCGTCTTCGACCGCAACCGCCGCACGCTGTCCTACTACGCAGGTGAGGCCACCAGGAGCGTTTGGAGGCCGGGGGGGGGGGGGGGGGGGGTGGGGGGGTGATTCTCCTGTATTGTTTATGGATAATCATTTTGTAATGTAGTTACTTAAAAGCAGGAGTAAAGTCCTGTGAGATTGATCTTGGTATCTTGTGATTTTGAAGAGCTGTGCATGCAAGTTTATACATGTGAGTTCGTAAAGTTAACATTGCTTAAGTTGACATTGTGTTCAATACAACAAAACGGTGTTGATTGCTGTCTAAAGTGGGCTTATGGGTTCATCCTTCCTTGCAGACAAGCATGAAGCCAAACTGAAAGGAGTCATCTACTTCCAAGCCATAGAGGAAGTGTATTACGACCACTTGAAGAACGCGCACAAGGTGTGTTTGTGTGTCTGTGTGTTTGTGTGTGTGTGTGTGTGTGTGCATGCCCATATGTGTATAAGATAGACATTGATTGGGGAAATAACAATGACGCACCAAAAACTATTTATGTCAGTCCTAAATTCAACTGTAACGTTCCATTAAAATCTATAATATGTACCCATTTCGTCTGCTGGCATCCCTCTCATCCCCTTTTCCCCTCTATCGCTCTCCTCTCTCTGTCTCTGTCTCTGTGTCTCTCCCTCTCTGTCCCCCAGAGCCCCAACCCGTCCCTGACCTTCAGTGTGAAGACCCATGACCGGGTCTACTACATGGTGGCTCCGTCCCCCGAGGCCATGAGGATCTGGATGGACGTCATCGTCACCGGTGCCGAGGGCTACACCCAGTTCATGGTGTAGCCACGGCAACCACCGTCCACCGTGTCACACCTGGGATCCCCCGATGGAGTATCTATAGGATTTTTATAACTTTTATTTTTTTAATGTTTTTACTATGTTTGTCTAAATGGATGACATTCTCATTTTGAAATTAGGTGTGTGTGTGTCTATGTGGCACCCTAACAACTTGTTTGATCGAATGAACAAAGTGTGATCATGTGTCTCTTAAGAGTCTTTCCCTTGATGTAAAATAAGAAAAGGTTGAAGAATTATTGTTAACAGATTACTGTTATTTAATGATAAACATAATCATTATGATTCATGATTGAGGAAGGGATTTCCAAGGACACTGCTCAATCATGAATCAATAAGCAGTGTCCTTCGAAATCCTTATGTAAACCTGTTTGACAGAAGGCGTGTTTTCCTAAATGTATGGTGCCTTTGAACCAGAGCAATGCTTTTGTCCAGTTGCTTTTCTTGGAAAAGAATAAATATTGTGCTTGCAATTAATCAGGAATGTGACTGAATTGTTGGTTAGCCATGCGGAGACTTTATGGTGAAATGTAAATACATATTTCTGGTTTGTGTCTGCCATTTAGTGGGCTCTTTATATATGAGAATACTCAGATGTTTAATGGTCAACATGTGATGTATTTTATTTGTTAAATGACCATTACATGTGTTTATTTTATTGGTTTATTTTAGTGGTTTTTATTTTGTGCTGAGAGATGTGTGTATGTGTATAGGTCCAATGACTGTTACTATTGGTCACAGAAATGTTTTTGCTGTATCTTCGTGGTGCAATTTTAATTGACGTTGACTTTCAATTGACATTGAAGTTGATTACAACTATTTACTCTGCCTAAATCCCCTCTCTAAATTGTTTAATATATTATGTGCTGTTCGCCATCTTAGAAAATGAGATGCCATACTCTGCATTTGGATAACAGGTTGGTGAATGCAATCTCAAACATATACCCGTAAACCAGTAACCATTTTTATCATAATAATTATACATTGGCACGTTGCATTACCACTAGTTCTTCTGTTTATATCTCACATGTATTATACGCTGTATAGTTGCGCTTTATCATACAACATCTCTCAAACATTTTGTGCCTTTATCATTGCCTTTTACTCGCCACTGTCGAGACATGTTACATTGTATTGTACTGTTTAATACCCACTATAATCGCAGACATCGATACATCTATTATCATGTATCAATATGTAGTTAGAAAGAAGAAACATAAATAAATATGGGCCTTTTATTGTGAAAAGGTCATTTTAAAAGAAGGTTGGCTTTTGATACCGACGAGGAAATATGTACGACCAGATATTGGTATTGACTCAAATCCCACATCTATTGTCAGACACACTGAGCTTGTGGCTCCACCAGCAGACATAACTTTTACTTTGGAATCTACAAGGACTATATTTTACATGTTTAATTGACTTTTTATTCAATGGACCATTTACAAAACAAATACAGATTATATTATATTTATGGTTTTAACAATGCATGTATCTTTCTATTTTAATATCAAACAATATTCTTAACGTTATTTGCAGTTTTGTAGTTTGTAATATACTAGTTGTGTTTATCCATGGACTGTAAAACAATATGTTCTCATGACATCAGTATACTTCTTTACAATATAAAGTTGTTGGCCGTCCTCTGGTGGCCATATGTTCCAAATGGCATAGTAACTTAAACGTTGCTAAAACAGCTGACTGTGCCGGAGATCGATCGACCACTGTTCTGGCGCTTCCTTTAGAATCTGATGATGGTCACGCTGGTATAACTTGGTTTATCCAACAGAGGGCACTCTAACATTTGCAATAAGTACCCACCGCTGTTATGTTAAAAAAAAATTATGCTTTGTATATTTAATTTGCATATCAGTCTACAATGGAATAAAATGCAAAATCCTCAGTTTTCCTTTATTTTTCTGAAGTGCGATATAAGGCACAAATGACAATCGCTATCTGTGTCTTACAACCATTGGATTTCTTATTTTTTCAGTACAATTAGTCTTTTTGTCACTTACTCAATATTTCCTGGAATATGACATTGTGGTGAACCAGAAATGCACCGTACATACATTCCGAATATCGCTGTAGAATAGTTTGGTCATTAAATAAATTATTCCATCATCACACATAGACCCAAAAGATATTCCACTGAAAGTATTTATTGACGTCATACAGAACGGTACAGTAGTAGTGACATGGTCATCATGGCTTTGAGTGCATTATTGCTGCAGTCCAGAACTGTATTTCTTAATATGTGGTGGATCCATTGAATCCTTGAAACGAAAAGAACCATACCGATTTTGAACAAGTGCTGTTGATGATTTGAAAATAAGCCAATTGTCTGGTTTGATTTGAATTGCAAATGATTGCGCCCCTCGCAACATATATACTTGAGTGAATAAGAACTTAAAAATAGATACGTGTGGTTCTTGTGGAAAGCCATTTGAATAGCGTGCCGCTTTGTGCTAGTGGAGTAAATGTGGTACAGAAGCTACAAGAGAGAACGCCGGAGAGAATGTGTTCATTCAACGCAGGATTTTGTCCTCCTCCTCCTCTTCTACATTCAGTGTCTATCTTATCTTCTACTGTTTCCTAGCCTAGAACAACCTTATTAGCAACCCAATGCCCTAAAATGTGTCACTTTTAAAAGGCACTTTTTAAGATGTTCTTTTAATTTTTTACTTTCACTAACACAACATCAATATATCCCCGTTTGCTGCATGTTATTATCATTTTGTTAGTCTTCATGCTTGAAATGTATTTCTTTGTATCCACCGGCCTTCGCCATTTCTCCATCACGCCTTCCCCATCTCCCGCCATCTCTCCTACGTGGTTCAGTCGAGTCGGTCTCATTCCTGGTCGTCGTGTTGCTGGGTTGACTCATTGATTACCTGACGGGGAGAACGGGACGGTGAGAATAATCAATGCACACGAATAATAGTCCATAATGATATGGATCGTTGTTGTCAGTCAACTGAATGATCTAAACGCAGATCGCTGCAGGGTGGAAAAGGAATTGTTGACTTACGTGTCCGTCTCGGGTCTCGATGGTCTTAATCACGACCCTCTTGGAGTGGTCTACCATAGGGCGGCTCTCCATCATGGTTTCTGTAACAGCAGTGAAGAAACAGAAAAAACAACAACATGGTTTTAAGGGCTCAGCATTGCAATTTGTTGAAAACATGAAAGATATAGGGGGAAAACAATGCCTTGCTAACAAACTTTCCACATTTAAATAGATAACACAAATAACATTTAATCTGTTACTAATAGCAACTTTGACAACCCCATACAGTGTACAATGTTTATAGGCCAGAGTATGGTTAACAATTTTGAAAGGCCCTTTTTAAATTAAGACAAAAGTTTTAATGCCAAGAATAGAAGAGCTCTGATAGTGAGAGAATGGTGTGAATGAATATTGGTGTGTGCCTGGCAGTAAGGTTTGAAATAGGGGACCTTTTGGATTACCTTTGCTAGACATCTGGATGAAGTGCACTAACTTCAGTTTATATATAATGCATGAGGAGTCTTACTCAGCAAAACTCTCTCTCTCAGACACACACACACACACTTGCATGCCCACGAGCACACACGCATGCGTTCACACACACACACACACACACACACACACACACACACACACACACACACACACACACACACACACACACAATGATAGAAAAGCTCCTGCCACAAAATGTATAAAAACTATTTAAACTGCACCAGGGCTGCCTTTGGAATGAATCAGGAGCTGTGTCTTTTGTTACTAACCTCTCATATTAAGGGAAGAAAAGGTGGGCAATGGAGTGGTAATCCTAAGAGATGAAGAGAGAGGGGAAGAAAAATGGGATAGAAGAGGAGGAGGGGTTATGCTTGTACGTCATGCAGATGAAAGATACACACCAGTAATGAAAATGTTGAATAAATGAATTAAAATCATTTAGAACCACTTTAGGAATACTTCTACACTTAAAATTGCTGTTTCTCTTGTACTATTTATGTGATTTTCATTTTAAATTAAATTTTAAATTTTAATATAAACTATACTAGTCTAGGAATTGTTACTGAACTTATTGGAGTAATAATTGCTGATTGAAATATAATGAAATTACTATAGAGAAAAAGTCCCCTAAAATACATACAAGAAAGTACAAGTTCCTCAAACTTTTAATTCGATTTAAGAATGTAAAATATATCTGTTTCAAACATTAAGATATTGCAAATCGTTAACAATTATGGTATCTCCTTTTCCTTTGGCTAACCAACACAATATGTATTATGATACTACTACAATGAAACACATTGTGAGATGCAACTGGCTCTTATCATAGATTAGTACTGACCAATAATTAACTAATCTCAATGCGTATACCAACGGTACTGCGACAACAGAACAGAAGCAGTGGTTTTCTTGTACCTGCTCTCCTCTCCCTCCAGGAGTTTGCGGTAGGTGGCGATCTCGATGTCCAGGGCCATCTTGACGTTCAGCAGGTCCTGGTACTCTCTGAGGTGACGGGCCATCTCGTCTTTCATGTTGCGGATGTCCTCCTCCAGCTGAACAATGTTGTCCTGGTAACCGGCAGCCTCAGCTCCAAAGTTGTCCTCCAACTCGTGCATCTGGCGCGCCATGGATTCATTCTGAGGGAGGGATAATAGGAAATAACCTCATGTTGTGCTTCATAAGAAAAATACACAAACAAACAACAATAAATGGCAAATGATTGTTCTGACACAGGTTTTTTCATATTTTCTTAGGATGTAGGTGGTGATAGACAGATGAAACCCTATGTATTCATTTAAAAGAATATAATCATAGCATAATACATTCATAATGAGAGTAGCGTTGGTCTGTTTCATGTCCATCCTTTCTCGCAGGCCGAGACAATAGGCGAGAGTGGCACATTGCTACTTTTAGAGTTCTTGAAATTTATCACATAAAAAATGTGTTATATCTCTTACTCAGCAGTAAAAACACCACGCTGCTTACATCAGTGCTGTCCTCTAACCACAGTGTGTAGGCTCAAGGCTGGGAGAGAGGGACTCTATGTAATTTAGTAAAAACTATGGTAAAACTATGATTAGTAAAACTATGGTCGAAGCCTGGTGTCTGCACATTTCCTTACTACGACTAGAGTTCAAGGTTTATTATGTAACTTTTTCATTCATTGCAGCCATCCCTTTTGTTATTTAATATTAGGCGTGTTTATAGAAAAAAAATTTTTTAACACAATAAGGCAGTTAAACATGCCTGTACCTCATGTCGGCTTGAAGATAAGATAATATAATTGATTGAGCCCAGATGGGAAAGTTGGGTGCCACAGCAGTAAGTACATGACTTGCTTTTATTCATGTAATAGAAAAAAATTAAATACACATAAAATATGTCAAAATAATAAATGGAAACAACTGAATGGAAACATTCAATTAGATTAGATTAAATTCGATGCAATTTATCGATAGCAGAAAAAATGTATAATGGTCTGAACAGGACTTTGTGAGTCAAACATTTTCCCGGAACAGACGTAGACTCGTCTTTACTCACAGTATATACTAGCTGTCAATCACAATGGGCGGGACTTACAGTTCCTCTGAGGGAGTCCACCTCACAGGTGAGCGCCTGCACCTGACGTCTGTACTCGTTTGCCTCCGTCTTGGCGAGCCGGATGGAGTCTCCGCTGCGTTGCTGCTGATCGGCGAGGTCTGCAAACTGAGAAGTGATATGACATCCATCAGGCGCTGGGAGGAGTCGCATTGTAGTACTGTGTTCTTTTGTTTTCCTTTTTGTGAATATATTTGAATAATCAAATATTCAATGTCAAGATCAATTCAATGTAATCATTTTTTTATTGAAGGTATGCCCGTTGGACATTTCTTAAAATGTATATTAATAATTAATAATGATTGTTGCAGAGCTCCAATAGGCTGTTTTTCTTTTTTCTTTTTACAGCTCAGATATCCTGGTGATTATGGCTATATGTGTGTGTGTGTGTGTGTGTGTGTGTTTGTGAGTGTATGTGTGTATGTGTGTGTGTGTGTGTGTGTGTGTGTGTGTGTGTGTGTTCAACCATTCAGCGCCAAGCGTATAAAGGCAATCTAATCAACAGAGTCAGCTGGTAGTAGTGGATAATCCTGAGACAGAGACAGGCTTTAAAGCAACCTGCTACATCTTTCATTTACCTAACCCATTCGCCTTATTTAGAAGTTCAGTCAATTGTGATTCACCTGTTCATGTTATCAATATTACATTTGTTATCTCAATATTTCAATGAATACGCAATACCTCCGCATTTCAGGTAATTTATAGTTACCTATATTTTATATATATATTTAAATGCAAACTTTTTGCTTGCATGCTAATAGTATGCCCAACTACAGTACACACTATAGTATAGTATGAAATACGTGTGGTGTAATAAAAAGTGAGAAAAACAGGTGTAGTTCATTAAGTTAATTATAGGTCTGTAGCACCCATAATCAGCCCTGGACGCTATCTCACCTATTTCACCTCTGTGATGAAGTCCTTTTGTGGCAAAACATGACAAATGACACCCTTTATCTCTGGCTCTCTCTCCGGACACCCCAATGGATCCTATGGGACCCCACTCCTCTTCAATGCCCACCTTGGACCTGTACCATTCCCTTCCTCCTCCATGCCCACCTTGGACCTGTACCATTCCCTTCCTCCTCCATGCCCACCTTGGAACTGTACCATTCCCTTCCTCCTCCATGCCCACCTTGGACCTGTACTATTCCCTTCCTCCTCCATGCCCACCTTGGACTTGTACCATTCCTCAGACTCGTGCAGGTTCTTGGTGGCCAGGGACTCGTACTGCTGCCGGACGTCCCGCAGGGCAGCGGTCAGGTCGGGCTTGACCACGTCCATCTCTATCTGGACGTGCTGCTCCTGAAGCTGGGCCTGCAGGTCGGCCAGCTCCTGGGGATCAGAACCACAAGAGGAGAGGGGAAGGGCAGAACCGAAGAAAGAGGAGAGTTAGGAAAATAATATATAAGTGAAATCCTCAAATGAACATGAATGATTTGTGGCGTTCTCAAGTCACAATTTGTTTATTTATGTTTTTGGAACCATGTTCTGAGCAACTGAATGTCATCCATACGTGTGCTGGTGATACTGTCCTTTTGTTTCACGATCAATTATTTTAAAATGTTATAACTATGTTGTCTATATCATATATAATCTTTTCTCTAATGCCTCCTCAGTTCAACATTCATTCTTTGATTTTTCTGTGATACTACATTTCATACTAGTTTCACTTGGTATTTCACAAACAAATACAATCTCCATCTCTTCTAAGTTCGTATGATCTCTTGCTATATGATATAATCCATGCAGACTCTTGTGCGGTCTACATGATATATTGCCAATACAGTCTATCTTCTGTATCTTTTGTTTGCATTTCTTCCTTCGTCTTTAATCGCCTTACCCAGCACATATAATCTCTGTGATCACTCTCTTAACAGAATTAACCCAGGTGGCTAAGAAAGGAATGCTGACGTACTGCTGGGGAGTAGGCATGCAAAAGGATTACAGCTCTAGAGCTCTCATCTATCTCAAAAGGAAACAATAACTTGTGCCAACTCTATGACAGGCTTAACTCAACTTGATTATTTGTTATTTTGTCATTTGTTAATCAAAACTGTTTGGGTTGTTGTTATTGTTTGTTATCCTATTTTGGTTTTCATAAAATGCCAGAGTTTCAAATGTAGGAAGTGAGAGCTTATTTGTCTTGTTTGTGGCAAATTGGTTATGTGGGATGAGATAATATTATATGATAGTATTACAGTATTAGATATGGTTATTTATGAGATGAGAGTATATGATAGTATTGCAGTATTGTCTGAGAATGGTTATTTATGAGATAATTTTAAATGATAGTATTACAGTATTGTCGGAGATATGGTTATTAATGACATGAGAGTATATGAAAGTATTACAGTATTATCTGAGCTATGGTTATTCATGAGATAATATCATATGATAGTGTTGCAGTATTGTCTGAGATATGGTTATTAATGAGATAAGAGTATATGATAGTATAACAGTATTGTCAGTTTATCGTCTTACCTCTTCATGGATTTTCCTGAGGAACATGATCTCCTCCTGAAGAGACTCGATCTTCCTCTCAAGGTCTAGACGGGCCAGAGAGGCATTGTCCACATCCTGCACACACACACACACACACACACACACACACACACACACACACACACACACATGAATGCACAGACATTGTTCATAAATTATTCACAATAAAGAGCATTGGATTCATCATTGATTAAACATTCCCATGCTAATTTAAGCCATACATTTCGGTTGAAAGTACTGATTTGAATGTTGTTTCAGGAGAGTTAATAAAACATCTTTCTGTGTGTTATACAAATCTTTGGGGCCAGACATCAGGCACTCACTTATGGAGAATAACCACTTCCTCTTGTCATGTTTGCTCCAGGGAAACATCACAAACAGGAAGATACGCTACCATTAAATTTGGAAGCACTTTCTCAAATCTGTCTCATTGAAAATGAGACACTGGATGAAAAATGTAAACGCTTGGTTGTTATACTGTTTTTGTTATATATATTTTTAATCATCCCAGACCTTCATCAGCCTGACCTTCAAAAATAATTACAAATCCCCATGTGAAATGTGCAATATGACCTTTGAATGAATGCAACTTTAGTGCATCCAGAACCGGACCCTGGCCCCTTTAGACATCTGTCGTATGATACCGGTGGTTAGAAACAACAACACCAAGCTATCCATTTGCATGTGATATGGGGGTTTCTGATATTCTATGTCTTTGTTAGAAGGGCATTTGGGGGGGGAGGGGCCTGGTTATGTGGTCTTGGTGTGTTTTAATGCAGCGATGACATTTGGTGACAAACCCCTCCCCCGCCCCTCCCCCTCCCCCGCCCCCGCCCCTCCCCCGCCCCCGCCCCTCCCCCGCCCCCGATGTGGTGTTAAATGACGTCCATTAAATGTAGGCCAGGGCCTCATAAGGCCGTCTGGCCAAGCAGCCCTTCTGCTAATTATCTGTGATTCGGAGAGTGGAGCCAGGGCTCAGTGAAGAGGCAGGTTTACAAAGGCCTGCTGGCGTCCCAGACGTTATTGCTCCATGGGCCCCTTCTCTCTCCCCCACTCAACCTCTCTACACCGTGTCCGGCCGCTGGTGTGTCAAGTGGCTTGTTGGTGTAGTGGGCTGGGGACTGCAAGCCAGAGAGAGGGCAGTTCCTGTCTGTCCAAATTGTGCCCTCAAATCTCTCATGTTCTCACCGATCACACACACACACACACATACGCACACACGTACGCACGCATACACGCAGGCACACTCTCTCACATAAACACACTCCACCAATTAAAGCACACACACACACACATGCACGCACGCCAACCCACCGACTTTGGAAACAGCTTGCTTTGTCATTTTCCCATAAATCCCCTCTTTCCTCATCAGGTTAGAAACAATGGCTTTTGGGAGACCCAGCCTTCCGGCTCCAGGGCTCACTCCAGACAATGCCTCCCATTGAGTGGCATTTTTAACACTCTGATAAACTGCTGGCATGTTCTGCACTGACCAGCCCCACTGCCTCAGTGGGCAACACAAATAAAGATTTTGGAAATACAAATGAGTATGTGTCAAAGGTGTCAAAATTTGATATTATTTTTGTTTTCTGATGGCCTGATACCTACCAACATGAACAAGTCTCTCGACCTCTGGCATTCTGCGTGGCTGGGTTAGGTCCCTTGATTGGAAGAGACACTTTGGAATAAGCAAGTGGCGCTGGAAGGATGACTAAGGAGCTCAGGGCTCATCCTTGTTCTGTGATCCTTCACCTTGGGATCGCCACCAATATGCAATCTCACAGAAATAAATCACTCCCTCTTGACAAATGACCCTGCAAGGTATTGGTTTTATCACCGTAAGCGCCCCTGCCTGTGAACAACCGCAATGGCTCGATCAAGGTGGAGAAAATCAATTCAGTTCCTCTAGTCATCCACCCCCCAACATCTCCTTTGTCACATCATCCAACATCACGGGTGAAGCCACGCCCTTTAAAACAAGGAATCGTATTCACCACACTCAGCATGGCCCTTTCTTGACGTGAATAAAAGAAGTGTGTCAAGGTAAAGATATAACAGAGTTCTGTTGCGTTATCTTGGTGGCAGTGGTGGTGGTGGTGGTGCTTTGGGAGGTTGTTTGTTGTGCAAAGACAAGCTGTTTGTCATTTTGATGCTCTACTTGTGACCTCTGAGGGAAACTGCACCACAAAGACACTGCCTTCTCCAGGGATTCCCCTCTATCAGTCAGCACAGTGGAATCAATGCAGAGGTATACAGGCTTATCTGAAACAAAGCTTTCCTTTTGTCATGCTATATGGCATGACAAAACAGATAATTCAAGAATTGAAGGATTGGGCTAAATATGCAACAACAACAAATTACGGAAACACAATGGTACACCAATTTAAAAGATAAGTATCCTTAGCATTCAAAAATCTCTAAGAAATAAATCAAATACAACTTTTTTCATTTTATTCAGTTTCATAAATAACCATGCCGATATACTGAGACCACACCACAATTTGTAGAAATTGCTTTGGTGGGCTTGAATAAAATATTTTTGTTGCTAGGGTAACCCTTTTTATATAATGGGGTATTTGGGGATCTTTCAATACACCAAATAGAAAGGAGTGGTTTCTTTAAGTGAGTGTTGTTGCAGTGACTCCTGTGGGCACCTGCAAGGGGATGCTTTCGACCTATAGGTTTTCTTTTTTTCTGAACAGGGCGTGTCACACCCAATGTGGTGATGGGTAACAAAGGGTATAGGGCTATATTCAGTCATAATGTGGATGAAATTGTGGGCTTGACTTTCTGGATCATTTATTATATAAGAAAAATTTAAAAAGAAGGAAGAAAGGATTGTTGTTTCTGTTTGTGTTTTGGCTGCCGTACCTGTCTGAAGGTTTGGAGGTTGTGCTCTGCGTCCTCTTTCTGCAGCATCTCCTCCTGTAGCCTGCCAACAGAAACAAAAAGTGTTGCGTAAGCGCGGAGAGCTGCCTCGCCCTCGCCTGCTGTGGAACTGGGAAATCACACCACAGCTCTCTAGCTCTAGTCTACATCAAGGTCTTTTCACACGGTGAAAGGGCTTTTACGTCAAAGCATGGATAGAACGTGAATCTATTTACTTATGTCGCTACTTTGACGCGACGGTCCAGGTCTTAACATAATTCAAAATATGCGATTAACGATTTAGAACAAAGCTATGAAGTGGCAGTGAACGAGCTAGTTAGGACTGGAAAAGCTATCACAGACCACCGAGACTAAAAGTAATTAAAATAACGGAACAAAATGAAATAACTTTCCCTAGCCCACTAGCCTGTAGTCTTATAAAATAATAAAGGGGTGCATTCAGACTGGAAAGTTTCCATCACTTTTCGACGGGACCTGACTTTCGACCGAGGGCGTTTATTACGATGGAAAAAAATAGTGGGGATAGTCAAACGGTTCATCTCTGTTTAACCGAACAGCTTTGGAATGGAAATGTTATACTTTTGTCGGAGGCGCTCAACGTCGTCGCCCAAGTTGTCGCGGTCCACCTCCACCTGCGACTTCTCGTTCGTCAGCTGGTCCACCTGCTTGCGCAGCTCCCGCAGCTCGTCCTCGTAGAGATCCCCGATGCGAGACTTGCCCTGGCCCTTGAGCTGCTCCAGCTCGGTCATCAGCATCTTGTTCTGCTGCTCCAGATAGCGCACCTTGTCGATGTAGCTGGCGAAGCGGTCGTTCAGGTGCTGCATCTGCGCCTTCTCGTTGGTCCTGTTGGTCTTGAACTCCGTGTTGATGGCCTCGGACAGCGAGAAGTCCACGGCGTCCGAAGAGAGACGCGGCATCTGGGAGCTGCGCAGACGGACATTCTTGGAAGCGTAGATGCCCTGGGGCGCTGAGGAGACGCTGTAGGACGAGCGGGTGGTGGAGCGCTGCACCGCCGGGCTGGAGTACTGGCGGCTGGAATAGGAGGACCGCGACGCCGCGGGGCGCTCCGCGCTGAACATCCTGGAGTAGGAGGAGGCGGCGGTAGGCCTATTGCTGCTGCTTGAACGATTACTCATCATTTTGCTGTTTTCACTCCGACTTCTAAAGTACGCCCTTGTAAAGCACTACAAAGTGGGCTAAAAGTTGGGATGGGTAGGATAATATAAGCTGCAGGCGCTCCAGCAACTGATATTCCAAGACCAGTGAGAGCTCAATCCTGAATTCCACTTGGTTTTTATAGTCCACTCCCTATTCAAATGACATAACGGTGCGTAAAAGCAGGAGGAGTTTGGCTCGCGAGGGTGTCAGAGATGGGGCAGTGAAAAGAGATCCCCGCATTGCGACCCCCCCCCCCCCCCCCCCCCCCCCCCCCCTCCCCGCCATTGTTTTCCGGGCGTTTTCCCCTCACAAAGCAAAGAATGCAGCTTTGCAAAGTGAGTCAAGTTAACTACCTACCCCCTTTCGTTGACAGAGTTATATTGCAACGAATAAACTTTCCTTTTTTTAAATAAATGATGTATATATATAATAGTAAATCAATATAAAAGAATATATAAATATATATATTCGTTTTTATATGTTTTACATTTATTTTAAAAAGCTAAATAATTGCCTATAGCCTATATAGCATACAATAACGATTAGGTGTATACGTGCCGCAACGAAACGGTTCAACCATTTTATTGCGGAATTAAAAAAAGAAACGGAACCATTCTTCACAGAATCTGCTTCTGCCCGGACGCACGCCACGGTAAACACGTGTTGTGCTAGTGTTTACATTTACGTGCCAATATGACAGCAGAGCTGAGAGTACTAGAACTATACAGCGGTATAGGGGGAATGCATTATGCCTTAAAAGGTAGGTTTAGGTGTATGCGTAATGTAGTTGATCGGGTAAAGGTAGCCGCAAACGACTAAGAGGATTTTCGCATTACTGCGACCTCTTATTCTAAATCCCCTCCATGTAGACCCCTAACGTTATACATGAAAATATAAGTCTTATCTGCCTGTATTTAATGGCGATAAACCCACCAATATTGGCCCTCTAGGGACATATTGGGTCATCCTCTTTGTATCAAAATGCCGTTGGTTTCACAAAAGTCTAATGTTATGTTTTTCATGTATGAGCAACTTTCTGTCAAGAAGTCTTTGAAGCGTTCATTCACTTCGAACAACACCGAAAAATGTAACGCTTCGTTCACTTCTAGACATCTTCTTAATAGATGTTGCTCTATAAGTTCATTCAAGATATTTATCAGGTATGGCTAAGCATCTAATGTAGTATGTGGGGCAACAGCTCAATAGCAACTAGGCAATACATGTAATTGTTGGCATTGCTTATCTTGGGTTTAATGTCGTCTCTTAATCATTAGTGATTTGTTTTTACAACTAAACAACTATATAACGGTGAGAGCTGTCATTGTGAGTTTGAATGGCCATTAAATACCATCCAAAGGTTTTTGTTTAACCCCTTAATTTTACAGCAATGCATATTTATTGCTAACTGACAGTACTCTCAATAACTTTACTGTGGAATATTTTAAACATTTGCAGGTAAGACATTTAATATGTGGTAAAACAGCACGATCTTGTTAAGCAGACAGGGGTTGGGTATTTCTGTATAATAAAACAAAACCCACCAATATAAGAGCTAGCAATGCAAATGGGTGGATAGTGGGAAATATTCTAATCATTGGTCAACAAAACAGTTATATCATTAATCGGTAATATCACTAATCAAACAGAACTTATTGATTTCATGTAATAAAAATGTTTAATTATAAGCATTATTTAATAATACAATGAAATTTGTATTTTAATTTATTAATCTGTAAACATATTCATACTCAGTTCCATTTCATGGACGGCACCTCATGTACTGGTACACAGATCTGCACTTGGCAGCAATCTGTCTAGATGTCAAACTGCATTTTGTTGTAGTCAAACTAAAACAGTGCAATGACAGTAATGCTGAATCTATCTATGTGGGACTAAAGCAAAGATGCAAATATCAATAATAGCCTGTTCGGGGGAAAGAATGCAACTCTAGCAGTTCCACTTCTCTTATCTAGTCTTTTTTTCCTCCAGAGAGTGGCGTTGCTGCCAAGGTAGTTGCAGCCATTGATGTCAACACCACAGCCAATGAGATATACAGACACAACTTCCCAGACACGCCCCTCTGGCCCAAGACGATTGAGGTGAGTGTTGTGGGTGGGTGGTATGGGGGTCTAACTGGTTGGAACCTAACCGTAACTCCTGCCTTAAAACTAATACAATGCAGGAATGTTAGTTCAGCATATGCAGCATATGCAAATATACCTCTCCTTTATAATACTGGGTATTATAAATTATATATGTTCAGCAATGCAAAGACTTGTGACATGTTATGGCAAAGTTTCTATGGTCAACAATACATATCTAAATATTCACTGACCCTGACTTAAACTTCCTATTATCAGGATGTAATTATCAGTAATGATCTGCCTGTTTTCTGTTATTCTCACCATCGTCCCATGACCGTCCTTGTTTTATTTGGACATTTCTCGTAAAAGTATAACCAAGGACAGGTGTTTGTGTGTGTGTGTGTGTGTGTGTGTGTGTGAAGAGAAGGTTCAAGGTGTGTGTGTGTGTACGTTTGTACGTGTGTGAGTGTGTGGAGACAATGTCCAGAGGGGAGGCACACGGTACTGCAGAAGCTTATTTACAGCCTGACGAAGGGAAAGAAGTTTCTCTGGAAGTAGCTTCAGGCTTAGGTTTCAGGCCCTTTTATATAATGGTTGACTGCATTGCAGAAGGAGCTAGCCTGTGGATGCTCCACTAGTGGATAGCCATTCAGTCTGTTTGTTGTTTGTTTTTGTTGTCTATCATGCCCTGCTGCAAAGTGAGTTTCCCTTGCGCAATATAAAATATGAACTGAACTGCACTGAACTGTTTAGCTTTTTCTCTCATTCATGTCCAAACAGCCTCATGTTATCGTGTCATGAATTAGAGGGCGGTTTGCATTCTGGCATGCAGAATAGCAATAGAGTTTTACCTTTAAATAGCATTATAGCTGTATTTCATCTGCATCTTGTGACTCCATTTGAACACATCGAAAGCACTGTAGGCTGGCATCGGGAACATCATTAAAAGTGGCCATACTATTCAGGGTAAACAAGACTAGATCAAGGTCATTCATTCATGTTGCCCTTGTTCAGCAAAGCCTTGATTTGATTGTAACAGTTTGTCTTGTTTCTTGGTTTCTATGTATTGCTGTTTTATCTACAGGGTATATCACTGGAGGAGTTTAACAAACTGTCCTTTGACATGATTTTGATGAGCCCACCATGTCAACCTTTCACTAGGTAGGTGTGCATGTATGTGTGTGCGTGTGTCTTAATCGAAAAAAGCACTATGAAATAAATTAGTACTTTTAATTCTCTGCCCCAATGGTGAGATTCAGTCCAGTCTACTGGTAAGTTTGCACGCACGCTATAAACAATTTCAATTTGGTTAAGGAAATCATTCAGATTGTTAACAAACCAAACGATAACCGTGTGTTTTGGTGCTCAGGCCTCCACATTATGGACCTACGCTGACAATGAGACTTTTGCTGATTGAGTTTCTCCATTGTTGCAGAATCGGGCTGCAGGGCGACACGTCAGACCCCAGGACCAAGAGCTTTCTCTACATTCTTGATCTACTGCCAAGGTGGGGCCTCGCACTCACGCATCGCCACCCTCATCCGCCCCCCTCTCACTACCAACCGTGTCCGTTTGGCGCTTCCGCTCTTGTATGCATGCTCTGCTTTTGACCACAGACGCTGTCCACCCCAGCTCAGCTCATTTCCTCTCATTGTGACACTGTATTGTGGCATGGTGACTCCGCGATGAGCTCGGCCTGGCCTCCCAGCAGGGGAGCGCCCAGCTTGGTTTACTGTGTGGAATTGACATGTTTTTCTTTGTTGATTTCCTCTGGCTGATACAGGATTTCTCCCACCTCTAAAGACAGGGATGATTGACTGCCTACTGCATCGTAGGGTGTGGCTGGGAAATGCGTTCATGCTCAGTCAACACTGTCTAAATAAACATTCAATTGTAATGGGATTTTAATGTGGTATTCCAATATATGGTGATATTTATATCTTGCTGAATCACGCATAATTATTATGATCTCAGCCATATAGAACATATGAAATGAAAAAGAGCAAATTCTACTGAGAATTGTATTTAAACACAGGACATATACTGTAAAACACCATGTATTTCCCATCTTGTGTATAATGTTGCTAGTATTGCATTTAAATAATATAGGCCCACTTAATAGGTTCTCCTGTTTGTTGCCTTATTCTTTATTTTTTGTTGCTTGATATGCCTAACCACTCAGTTGTCATTTGCTACCTTATTCCCCATTTCTAAAATACAGTTGAACGTTGGTGGCTGCATGCCATGCTGTATAACATGTGTATTCTGGATTCCGCAAGGCACAAGGCAATACGTTCTACCACTGTGGGGACTCAATCCATTCTTTCTCTTCCTTATCAATAATGCATGTCTCCCCCCCCCCCCCCAACCCACCCACACACACACACACACACACACACACACACACACACACACACACACACACACACACACACACACACACACACACACACACACCCCATGCTCCCCTAACCCCTGCAGGCTGGCTGTCCTGCCCCGCTTCATTCTGCTGGAGAATGTGAAGGGCTTCGAAACCTCCTCGGCCAGGTAACCATGGTAATGGGGGGAGGGGTGGGCCTGGGCGTGTCCTCAGTACATGGGAAAAGGAGTTGGGGGTCATCTCCAAGGCAACACAGCTGTCTGTCAATAGAGCTGCCCCTCCTCTGGACAAGGCTAGATGCTTTAAAGGCTCCAGTCCTTAATACTCCCATGGGGGGCGGGGAACAACTTGAGCTCATTGTGCCCAAAACCAAAGTCTAGGGAACAGTTTTGCCCCTGGAAAAGTAGACGATAATACAAGGAATAAGGAATGGTGATTTGAAACTATGAAAAGATCTTAAATGTTGGCTCAACATTGTGTTCAGTTGACATTTTTACAAATTAACTGAAAATGAACAGCAATAATAGTACATTCACAGTCAGTTAATTATTATTTTGTATGTAAAATACATTACTAAATAGTATTACAATTAAACTGTTGAATATAAAAAGCATAAATATGAAGAATAGGACAAAAAATGTATGGGCAGTCTGTTAATTAAACGTTTTTCTTTGTTATCCAGGGAATCTCTGGTAAATACGCTGAAAGATTGCAGATATACTTTTCAAGAAATCCTGGTGTCACCTACCAGTGTAAGCCCAACCAATAATCAATAATAATGAATGTGTTGAAGGACTGCCTTCATTCTAATCTTATATTTTTTCACTGTGCTCTGCTGGTCTCATGAATCCCTGATGCGTCTGGTTAAACAGCTTGGAATCCCAAACTCACGGCTTCGCTATTTCCTTATTGCCAAGGCACCGCCCGGAAGCTTCTCATTTGAGACCAGTTCACAGGTAACACAGTCATACACTACGCTCCTGTCATCTCTTGGAAGCATTAGAAAGACCATTCATTTCACACAACTGGTTATCATAATATGCATACTTTTATTATATTTTTGACAGTGATTATAAAATCCAGGTTTAAAAAGTAAAAATAATATTTTCATTCATTAGTTGTATCTATGGATTACGTAGATTTGTTTGAAAGTCCACTCGGTTGACTACTGGTTTGGACTTTTACCTCCTGCCTCTGTGTTTTACGTCTGAATGTCCTTGTGTTTTTCCTGCTACTGAGCAGATTGTAGAAGGATTCCCTCAGATCCCTTCATCCAAGTCCTCCTCACACCCAGATCCAGCCCCGGCCCCGCCCACTTCCTGTCGAAGCACCGGCCCCAAAGAGCAGCAGGAAGCGGTTCCCCCGGACCCAGAACGCGTGGTCCTGTATAAGCTGGAGACGGCCCGGGACGCGGACAGGAAGTCCGACCAGAACGCAGACCTGTCGGTCCGGCAGATCCAGGAGTTCTTGCAGCTGAGGTCAGGCCTCGGCAGAGAGGAAGTGGAAGAGGAAGAGGAAGTGAGTCAGTACCTCCTTCCTGCCAAGACGTTGCTGCGCTACGCTTTCCTTATGGACATTGTCACGCCCGCCTGCAGGAGATCCGTCTGCTTCACCAAGGGGTTCGTATAAGATACAGTGGTCCTTAATTCATCCTGGAGTCCCAGAAAGTACCGGACAGTAGTAGACATTAAAAAGATGAGCATTTAAAAAATCGATATAAACACAATATGAGCAGTAGCAATGTTAATGTAAATGTAAACCCACCGATAGTTGAGGTTGACATTATTGACAATATATGCTACCTTATGATTGCATATCCAATGCTCATTTTATAATACTGGATTTTAATATCACAGTTGCAGTACCGCTTTAGAACCTGGTGGACCGTGAGCCGACCTTTTCCCACTGGAAAGGTTTCTAGCTGGATTTAATTAATGGAACTTTTACTTTTTTAATATTTTTCATGCTCAGTCCTACTTCCCATTTGGTCCAGTCTTTTTTTTCCTCATAATATGCTGATGGGACACATGCCATCAACTAGCAAGCCAGAAACTGTCCTTAATGTCTAACTATTTATTTTCCAATTATATGCTGAATTCTCTCAACAGAATTGATTAATCAATGACTCAATAAATTATGATGGACAGTTGTGATGACGAGTTTCTGTTGTTCCCTCGTGATTGGCTGTACCTTCCTTTGTGAACAGCTACGGCCACTATGTAGAGGGAACGGGATCCGTTCTGATGTCCTGTGTGGAGGCAGAGGTAGCTTTACACACATCTTTTAAGTGGCGAGACTTAAGAGCAGAATCACAAAAGGACCCGTGGTCTATCGTGTAAAACAATAACAGGACCGTTTTGAAAGGTCGCTCTTGTTTGGTTGACCTCTCCCCTCCTCTTGTCCTCCAGATGCACTCTGTGTTTAAAGGCCTGGAGGAGCTGTCATCAGGTCAGGACGAGGAGAAACTGCGGCGGCTGCGCACTCTAAGGCTTCGCTATTTCACGCCGCGGGAGATCGCCAACCTCATGGGCTTCCCCTCCAGTCTGGGTGAGTCAGACAGTAGAAATGTTATATTACAACATCCTTTTCAGAACCGTCACAATACATTTCTGGCTGATCTTTTCTGCATCGGAATTAAGTTTATTTTGATCCTTCGCTGTTCCCTGCTCCCCAGCCTTCCCAGAGTGCATCTCCGCCAAGCAGCGATACCGTGTGTTGGGTAACAGTCTCAATGTACGGGTGGTGGCCAAACTCATACAGCTCATGGTGTCCTAGTACACGCAGGACCTAACTGAAGAGCACAATGAATAAAGACTTTTTCATTTAAGCTCTACTTTCTTCCTTCCTTCCGTCCCAACAATGATCCTGCATTGGAACATGATGGAGTGGGGGAAAAGGGTTTCTATTTATGCGTGACGTGCAGGATGCAATGAGAATAACCCAGGGCTTTTGATGATTCCTGCTTCAAACGCACAATCATTGACCGCGGTCAAAGGTTCAAAAGGTTTCTTCCAAGTGAAGAAAGCACTATTTCTTTGTTTTATATGTATTTTGTAAGTTGCTTTAGGATCTTTCAAACTAACAAATAAAATATGTCTCCAAAATCCACATTGCAGTATTATTTTGTTCGTTTGCAGCCAACGTTGATTCTACTGTGGCTTAATTTCAATTTGAATTCCTAATCATGTCTCACCAACAGAAAGTATAAACCAACGATATTCACACCTCATGCCAGCCGCATAACATTGTGGAAGAATCCTTATTGTTGGGAACTAATAACACACACACACACCACCTGGTTACTTATTTATTAAAAGCATGTGATGGACACGCTCAAATAATCAAGTAAGTGTTGTAAACATCCGAATGTACCCTTACCCCCACCACAGATGCTTCTGTAACTTTATTATTCTACCAGATTTTTATGATCCTAAATGAGTTATTAGTTACCACCCTAAACACAGCAGTGTTAAGGGTGGTGAGGGGGAGGCGGAGTTATCAGGTACAAAGTTTTGTAGGTTGAGGTGTCACAGTGGGTGAGTTTTGGTGCAGGACCTTAGAGATACAAACACCTGCCAACGGTCAAGTCATCAGCATAGTGTCTGGAAAACATACAGAGGATAAGTCCTTTTTATTGTTTTCTGTTATTCTCTCTCTTTCTCCGGGGAATGGCTGGGCCGCTGCAGCTGTCACGGCCGCTCTTCGTCCTCCTCTACCTCTTGGTGGGACTGCAGGGTGAGGATGGGGCGCACGGTCGAGACAAGAGGGACATCAGCAATGACCTGTGAGTTGTGTTTTCACCTGTGAGGTTCACCTGTGAATTGGGCTGTTTTATGCATGGATGTTGAAAAAGATTGAAATTATAGTTTTGTTTGAACTACTTGAAAACCTGATGCATATTGTTGGATTGTTGAGTATAGAATAGCCTATAAAGAAAAATATGTTTATAAAAAATATTAAAATATATTACTTGTTTTATACATACTTCTGCAAAGTATGTATAAAATGGGTGATAAGTAATGGATTCCCTCTTTAACATCGTTTAATGCTGTGTATTATATTTTGTGGTTTACGATGTAAGAAGTAGCCTGACATCAGGGTCCTTTTTTTTTCTCACTCTATTTAGTTTTGATTCAATTGAGTTTTGATTCAGTCCATCCAAATGCTTGGTTCTCATGCATTTGGATCTACAGCAATGGCTTGTAGTCAAACGAATACATGAGAACCACAAGACTCAATCAAAACACAATTGAATCAAGACAAATTAGGGTGAGCAGAGAAATTGCTGATTGAAGCTCTAAGTGAATTCAATATTCCATGAGTGGGGTGAGTTATCCCTAAAGCCAGCTATGATAGTTGTTTAAAGCCCTCTGCCCTCCATCCACCGTAGACCTCGGATGCTCTCGGACAACGGCAACCTGGTGTTCTCCACGGGAGACAACAAGGAGATCCGCTTCCAGCCCTCGGCATCGGGGCGGGTCAAAGTGGGTGACGAAGACCTCACACTGCTCCTGACTCAGGTGAGGTCAGACACATACCAAGTTTCACCCTCACATCAGCCTACTACCAGTCACCCTGATACTGTGTATATACTAGCATCGCCAGCCTTGTTCTATATGGGTATGGAAGGCTGCTCTTCCACAAGCTCACAGAAAAGATATGACTTCTTCCACGATCAAAGACAACAACAAAGAACACTATTTATTTGATGTATACATTACTGCTAATGCTAAATGTTTATGGTTATTCATTTTATGGGATTTCTTCGTTCTCCGCAGTGATTTTCTTCATGGTCTTTTATTTTATCAGCACCTTCGTGAACTAGAAGTGTGTTGCTCACGTGAAACCAGGAATGATTAACAGTTCTGGACGCACACGCTGCAGATTTCTATCTGCATTGAAGATCACCCTCTTCCCCCCCTCTGTCAATCATGCACGACACCTTTTTGTCACACTGTTTGGATGCACATCCACAATTTAGCTGTGTGTGTCATTTTCAAAATATCTATTTTCTTTTCCTTGTCTTTCTCCCTCCCCCACATTTGTGGCGTTTGCATGCTTACGTGTTATACGTCTGTCGACGTCTGTTGTAACGTTTAAAATAGCCACCAAAACAATTAGGAAAAAGCTCAAGCGTGTTACACTTAATACGGCACCATTCCCTGAATGTGTCCATGGTAACAGACATGTCTCTGATTGCAGATCAGAGACAACAAGGCTGACATTGAGGAGCTGAAGACCCACGGAGGTGTGGTGCCACCGGAGATCACCAACAAACTCAACCAGCTAGACACTAAGGTGTGGAGAGCAGTGCGCATTGAAATACCTCTTCCATTCCCGTTTGTGCCTTCACGTGTTCGGACAGGAAATAAGAACCCCCAAGAGATTACTAAATACATCTAAAATCCCCCACCCCCTACACAAAAAATAACAATTGTGTCTCGTAGGCAGCATTCAATACAATAAAAATACTAAATGATATACACCTGAATGTAATGTCGAATTAATCTGCTGTTGACGTTAAACCTACATCTTTTATTTTCTCGGTTCTCTTTCAGACAACAATGCTTGAGATGAAAGTGACCTCACTGGAATCGGTAAAAATTCAACACGGTGGTCGCCGTTATCATAAATATTTTTCTGTAAATCCCTAGGAGATTACTGTTTAGGGATGTACGTAAACCTCATATCATCAGTCTGCAATAAGGCCACATCATACACATTATGTGTCTAGTTATTGATGTTTTTATTTATATTACATATTTAACTGTAACACACACACACATGAACCAAGTTCAATTGCTTATATGAGTGAATGTAGGTGTGAATTAATGAAATGATGATGATGATTCTAACTAGGGATGCACTGATCCGATACTGGCCTCCAATGTCATATCGGTTAATGGAGTCTATGCATAGCTCAGATTCTCACCCTTTTTATCTCCCCAATCTTACCTTGGATTGCGAACTCAAAGCTGCCATTCAGCTGAAACAGAGAGAATACAGTAGTAGTTATATTTTGTAAAAGTTCATTGTCAATTCAAAACTGACTTTTGAATGTCGGTTTTTAAGAAAGGTTATAATGAAAAATTGTCATATGGCATACAATTCAGTTAAGTTGTAGGTATGTTGGTAGGATGATGTGAAGACGTCTGCACTCTGGAATCAGTATTCATAATGAAGAATTGTTATGGGTGCTAAGTCTGATTGTGATCCAGACTGCTCTCAAAGCTCTGTGTGTGTGTGTGTGTGCGTGTGTGCATGTGCGTTTGCATGTGTGTGTATGTGTGCGTGTGTATTTGTGTGTGTGTGTTTGTGTGTGTGTATGTGTGTGTGCGTGCGCGTGTGTGCTTGTGTACGTGTGTGTTTGTGCGTGTGTGTGTGTGCACCTCATCCCAGGTCATTCAGCGGCACGCGTGCAACAGCAATCCCTGCAGGAACGGAGGCACCTGTTTGAACCTCCTGGACTCCTACCACTGTGTGTGTCCCAGCAACTGGGCTGTGAGTAACACACACACACTATTATACTATTACTATACAATATTTCATTACTATACACAGTTTTATTACTATACACTGTTTCATTACTATATACTATTATACATATTACTTTAAACTATTTCATTACCATACACTATTTTATTACCATAAACTGTACATATGTGTTATTTACGCTGTTATTTCTATACAATATTTCATTAGTATACACTATTTTATTACTATACACTGTTGTACATATCAATATACTCTTTATTATTACTATACACACTATTTAAACTATACACCTTTTTAAGACGATAAACTATCATAATACTATCATAATACACATAATACAATTTTTATTACTATATGCACTTCTACACACAATATTCAGTTTGATTATATTACTATTTTTGTAAACATATGACTACACAATAAACACAACACTATGCTATACTATGTGTGTGTCTATGTGTGTGTCGCCTGCGGTAGGACACCAACTGTGCCACAGATGTGAACGAGTGTCAGGTCTATGCCGGGACGTTCCAGGGCTGTCAGAATGGGGCCACGTGTATGAACAACCCAGGATCCTTCAGGTAACACCCTAAGAACACACACAGACACACACACACACACACACACACACACACACACACAACTTGTTGGCTCTACGTTTCCCTCTGTGTGTTTTCATTGATCTTCATGACCATGAGCATTGAACACAGGACTTAAATAGTTTTCGTTGAAGCGTGTAACCTCGCGGTACTATCTCATGATATGTGAATGATATTATTCTGTGTTGGACATACCTGCACCCCTCTCTCCCTCTACAGTTGTAGCTGTTCTCCAGAGTGGTCGGGCACGCTCTGCACTGTGCGCTACGACGACTGTAGGGGCGCAAGGCAGGGTCTGTGCGTGCACGGCATGTGCATCGATGCCGACCGCGTCACACCGGGACAGGTGAACGAGTGAGCTCATGTAGTCACCACCGCAGTTCTTCCAGTCGACATCTTCTGTTAGCTGGAGGCTAACCTCGTTCCCACGCGTTCTCATCGTTTGACGGAACGACGTGAGATGGTTCCTTGTATCCATAAAATGTTTAGTGACAGTCAACACTGACAGCAAAGTACTATATATATCCAGGTTGTCTTTACAGCTTCCTGAAGGTCATTTTGCCATACCCACCAGCACCCATTCCCAGCACCCATCCCCAACAAGTGTAATAACCTTGGTGTGATGGATGGCCCTCTAGGCTAGTCAATTTTATGGCTCAATTATATTTCATACAGGAGTTAGAATAATGCAACGCTTTAGCACTGGTCCAGTGCCAAACGTTTTTTGTCTTTAGAAGCGAAATAAATCTGGGGAACGACAAAGCCTGGTGGTGAAAGCCCCGTCTCCTTTCGTTTTTAGCCCAAACTTTAGACCAGAATGTAGGTTCCTGGCAGAGGATCTGAGTTTGCATACAGCCCTGTAGGGGGATGAAAGGTCAGAGATGAAGGGGGAGCTAGCCCATGCCTAGCTTTACAAGTGATACAAATCATTTTAATATCAATCCTAAAAGAGACAGGCAGTAGGAAGGGGCAGGGAAGTAGGCAGGGATGCGGATCGGTTCAGCTGTAAAAAGTCAGCTGACATCCACTGTCTGATGTCAGCGAGACACGTTTTGCCACCTGATTTCCATCAACACATTAGGTTGATGAGAACCCAGTGCAATCCCTTGCTGTTTTTCCTTAGGATTCTCTTCTCACACTATACAACCGCTGATATAGAAATGGAATGTTACCGACATGTGACAATCGTGACTTTTACAATGAGCAGTTGTTAACGCTAACAGCTATGTTATGACTATCCTGTACTCTGCAGCCTAACGCAAATCATCAACAATCTGTTTGTTTCTTCGTGTCTCGGTTTCTGCTCTTCTCTGGTCAACCAGCCGCGGTACCAGTGTATCTGTGACAGCGGCTGGCAGGCGCCGGCAGGGAATCCGGCGTGCATTGAAGACGTGGACGAGTGTACCCTAGCCATCCAGCCTTGCTCCAGCAACCCACCCGTCCCATGCTACAACACCCAGGGCTCCTTCTACTGCGGCGGCTGTCCTGCAGGTGAGGCCTGCTGCCATGGATGACTGTTACTGTTTACTACTGTTTATGAGTCATTCAGCTGACAGCATTTCTTCCTCCCTAAGCAATTTATGGGGATTTATTTGGAGGTTCATTGAGTTATTCAGGAGCAGGTAGGGGTTAGGAGCATCTTGCTGTAGGAAGGTATACAGCAGACATTGAGGATTGAACCAAAAACCTTTTGGTTTATTTTGTGTTGTTTTTATCAGAGTGTGATTTCTGTGTTCAAATCTCAGGGACCAATGAGATACCTATCGTTTCATCGTGATATGTTACTGTTAATGGTTCGTGTTTATTTATTTCTTTTATATGAATTTAGCAATTGAAAATGTTCACTTTGCATAACGTTTCACACTTCACTTACCTTTGTATAAGTCCCTCCCCAGGTTTTGTTTATGTATAGTTGATTTAACTTTAAATTACTATCTTTCAATAGGTATTCACAATTCTTAACTGCTACAATGTGCCACCCTACCACGCTGAATGCACTTCTCACGTGCATGTGCATGCCGGGCGGTAGCGTGGCTGCACTAGACTGCCAGTGATGAAGTCAGGTAATGTCTAAAGTAACTTTTTCTCCCCCACTTTCCACTCCAACCCACCCCCACCCTCTGCTTCCCTAGGTTGGCAAGGCAATGGTTACAGCTGTCAAGATGTGGATGAGTGTTCGACCAATAACGGCGGTTGCTCCACGGCTCCTATGGTGCAATGCCTGAACACCATGGGCTCCTTCCACTGTGGGCCCTGCCCACCAGGTACAACCACTGACTCATAATCATGGATCCATTGATAGGATTCTCATTGATTATATGTGTTGGCATTAGCTAACTTAACTTGTAACACTTTACAATAAAGGTGCATTAATTAACCATTAGTCAACATTAGTTAATGCACAAAGAAGAATTATTAGCTTTTATTTGATCTTACTTATCATCTGACAATGAACTTTTCACGTGGCGATATTTATAAAACATGTATTTTTCGGCCCAAATCCTGTACCATAGAAACAACATTTTTAATCCATTGTGTTCCCTAGGTTATGAGGGAGACGGGAGGACTTGCACTCAGGCCAACATCTGTGCCACGAATAACGGTGGCTGCTTCCCATTGGCTAGCTGTTCCTCAGTTCCAGGTACACACACACACATACACGCACGCACGCACACAAACACACACACACACACACACAGACACACATACATACACACACACAGACACACACATACACACACACACACACATACCAAACACACACACAAACACACACAACTTGACAATCCTCTTGACCAGGTAAACACCTTTTAAATCCAAAACTCAAATTATATTTTGAACATTATTTGTGTTGAACTAAAAGTTACATTTACCTGTATACTGCCAAATGAACTCAATGTCAGTATGATTAAATATATATGTGTTGTACCTGGGTGTATTTCCGTTAATTTTTTCTCATAAAAATAATTTGTCATGTGGATTGAATGTATATTCATGGATATTCACATATGTTCACATCTTCGGGCTGGGCATCTATAAGATGCAAGACATTAAAAATAAAAAAGCGGCACTGATGGCATCTTTTAAATGACGTAATGTTACTAATGTATTACTGCGCCCCCCACCTAGGGTCCGGCTTCCCGCTCTGTACCTGCCCCTCAGGCTACGTGGGGAACGGCTACGGCCCCTCGGGCTGCACACAGACCAGCGACGTCTGCCAGACCAGCAACCCCTGCGTCAACGGACAGTGTGCGGTGAGTGTTAGCGCGACGCTGATTCGTTACTTTGCAGACGCTGTTCCCCAATACAGCCCACAGTGAACTCTGACGCATGCTGTTAAGGAGCAGGATGGAGTTAGGGGCCATCTTGTTCAAGGATAACCTACAGGTAGACATTGAGGATCGAACCTTTTGTTTGAGTCAAACACCCCTATCCACTACACTAACCTGTCCATGATGCATTCGAAATAAGATATAGTTGTAATGTGTAACATCAGCCATCCGAGCTACGCTAGTTTGCGTCAAACAGTTGCACAGCCAGTTAGACGTAACACTATTACTGAGGTTTTTTTATTCTGAAAGTCTCCTGCCTACTAACTGAGAGGGCCTCAATCTTTCGCATTGCGACTTTAATAAAACATAAATAATGCAAACATGTTGGCTCTATCGCTTGTTTGAATCTCATGAACACCACTCTCGAGTACTGCTCCGTCACCACCACTGACCGCTTCACATTGCGTTTCAACCCCAGGCCACCACCACCGCCCCCGGCTACGTCTGCACCTGTGCTCCGGGCTGGGGCGGAGCCACCTGTAACCAGAACATCAACGAGTGCGCCAGCGCCCCCTGTCAGAACGGTGGCACGTGCACGGACGGCATCAACGGCTTCACGTGCACCTGCACCGCTCAGTGGACCGGCCCACTCTGCCAAACCCAACAGCAAGGTACTTGGTGCTTATGGAGTCTCATTTCACTGTAATGTGTCGTGTGATCCAAACCATTTTAACTGAAAACACACATTCGTAGTTGTATGCATAGTTGATGTGTGAACTTGTCGGTTGGTATTTGGATTTGCAGAAATGATTTGTACATCTCAAATCTGTGACTTGATTCTCCATTTTGTTTCATTTTTATATAAATACATTTTGAGCCTGCTGTAACTGAATTTTGATCAATGTGCACACACAGCTCATTGATCAGCACTCTACCAATCTGCTCGAGTGTCAAATCTGTGATGCTGGCATGAATAATTTTGGCACAAATGTGGCATGGAGCAGTTCCCACCTCCAACTACAAATGTGTTTTCTTATAAAAATTAAAAATGATACTCCATACTTACTGTCACGATATATCATGCTGAATATCATTTTGAGCGAAACTTGGTGTGATTCTAACACGTTATTATTCCATGTGTGTGTGTGTGTTCCCAGTGTGTGGGGGCAACCTGATGGGTCCCGCAGGGTCCTTCAGCTACCCTAACACCCCTGGCCACGACGAATACGACCACCTGGTCAGCTGCGCCTGGGTGATCCGCACAGAGCCCAACAAGGTGAGCCAATGGACTCATGTGATTGTGAGTGAGAGAGTGTCCGCCCAGAGTCCCTCTGGGTTACTGTCGTCTTGGATGCACTGCTGCCTAGTCTCACAAATTGACAAGCTTAAATCTTGGTGAATGGAGCGTTGAGCTTTCTTTTGCTTCATATTTGTTTCGACCAATCATGGTGCTGGAGGCGGGGATCTGTAAGCGTGTCATTAGCTAACCGCCAACACAGACTTGCCCAGCACTGGTAAACATGTACTGGCGGGAAGACAAGCTAAAACATTCTTTCCAGTCACCGACAAACAAACCGACATTCCTAGAAGTGTCTGAAAGGTTTCAAATCAATAATGTGTAGACTGGCCCCTGTAAAAATACACTTATCAAAATCCCCTTCTAAAAGCTTCATCTGCTTGCGGGATTGAGTTTCTCTTTCGAAACAGGAATCAAGTTGTAGCCCCGCCCCTTTCAGCTTTTGGTTTCCGGCCCAGGCTCTGTGCCCTCTCCCCTTAGAAGTTCTGCTATAACATAGTAGGATTGCTGGATCCCAGATAACTGCAGCCCTACACTTCATGTCAGTCTCGGACTTAAGGCCCTGATATACTATAAAGGAAATCGGAATGAGCTTGTTTGCATGGACAAAAATGGCCGCCTAGCCGAACGAGTTGAAACTTTATCCACACACCCCCTAATGTGAAAGGTGCTATATAAATAAACATACTTACTGTCTGCTATTCTCCCCTCCTTGTCTCCTCCTCCTCCTTTGCAGATCCTGCGCATCTCCTTCCCTTACTTCCACTTGGAGAGCAGTGCCAACTGCAACTTTGACTTCCTGCAGGTCCACGACGGAGACAGCGCTTCCTCCTTCCAGATCGGCAGATACTGCGGTTCCACTAGCCCACAGGACCTGTTCAGCTCCCACAATGCACTCTACTTCTGGTTCCGCTCCGATAGCTCTGTCAACGCCGGGGGCTTCACCGTCACCTGGCAGTCTCAGGACCCTGGTACGCGCCCTGTGTTTGTGTGTGTGCGTGTGTGTCTGTCTGTGTGTGTGTGTTTGTATGTGTGTGTGTGTATACATTCTACTAACACATATTTTTCGTCTGGGTACCAAAGTGTGTGGAGGTGAGCTCACCAACACACATGGAAACATCAACTCCCCCGGTTACCCGGGCAACTATCCGCCCAGCAGAGACTGCTACTGGACTGTGAACGTGCCACCCGGTCTGCTCATCACCTTCGCCTTCGGGGTCCTGAGCCTGGAGCAGCACCCCAACTGCAGCTTCGACTTCCTGGAGGTGGGCGGGGTCTGCTACCCAAGTAGCCGCTTGCGCAACGCTAGCTTCTAGCTAACAAATGCCATCTTGGGAAATAAGAGCAGATGATAAATGGTGCATTTCACACTTGAAAAAAGGATTGTGGTAAAGGTCAAATTACGAAAGGTGTCGCAAAAATGTCCCACATGCCCCGTAAAGTATAAAATAGAGAGAGAGTAAAGTGGAATTTTTCTGCGCTGTGACGCGTTGAGGCTGTCCACGTGCAGGCCATAGGAATTACAGTAAACACTTTGCTGTAACCAAAGCAACTAATCGTCGGAGTAACCATGCGCGAGCCCTGATGGCTCATCGCATGTTGTATGTCGCTCCAGATCCGCGACGGCCTGTTGCCAGACGACCCGTCCCTGGCCAAGTACTGCAGCTCCGCCTCGCCAGCCCCCGTGGTCACCACCGGGCCGGCCGCGTGGGTCCACTTCCACTCCGACTTCGCTATCTCCGACCGAGGCTTCCACATCAGCTACATCACCACCCCGTGTAAGCCAATCGAACGCCGTCTGAGCTGCTGACACACGCTTACACACACTCAGGCACGTACATACACACACACCGTACACACAAAAGAGTCGAATGGTAAATTGAACGGAGTAGTTTTTTCTATCCGCAAAAAGAAGGAAAGAAAATATCTTTATACAATTCAAAAGATCTCAACATGTGTTTGTCCACAATATTGACCAAAAACTGCTTGTTCTATTAATCCGTCAAATCTCCCAGGCTTTTTTCTTTATAATTCATTGAAAGATATTTAAGTTGTTTTGTAGCAGTAACACCAACAGTCCTCGCAGAATCCACAGTCAAAGTCTCCTCCTGATGATTTCTAATGCGTCAACCACATATCCTCAAACACAGCAGCATTCATTTTCTGACAGTGTGTCATCCCCTACACAAGCAAGAGACTCTTTTTACCCTCAATTCATGGTGAATCCCAGTTGTTACAGTTCAGGAACGTAAACAGTTCAGCGTCTAAAGAAAGCTGCTCAGATAAGAGGTGTCCCGACTTTTTCAAGGTGTGAGAATGTGACTTCCGAAAGCATGTGCAGAGAGCGAAGACAGATCTCAGGTGGTGTCAGGGTAGGTGAGAGGACTCAGGAGGTGTAGGTGTAAGACTGGACTGAATGTGTCAAACAAATTGTGAAATGGGAAAGCAGAACAGGAAGTTAGGTAGGGGGGAAGGGAGAGAAGAGGGGATGTGAAGATAAGGTGAGGAAGATGGAGGAGAAACGTCTAGTACATTTTATTTGTATAGCCCTTAGTCACAGTTAGTCTCAAAAGGCTTCACACAGGCCACAGTATACAACCCCCCCCCCCCACCCCACCCCACCCCCCCCCCCCCCCCCCCCCCCCCCCAACTCCATCTTGTGAGACAGCACCAACAGCAACCTCTAAACATGGCGCGCTCACCATAGTGTTGAACGCGATGCAACTTCACATTCCCTATCGGGGCCTTTTTGGTTTCCACACTGACCCGCAAACCCAACCTCCCACCCACCCACCCACCCACAGCTGACCCGGGCTGCGGGGGCACCTACACGGACAGCGAGGGGATCATCATCTCGCCCAACTGGCCCAACAACTACGCGGCCAACCGCCAGTGCATCTACCTGATCCGCCTGCCGCCCAACGAGGTGGTGGCCCTCAACTTCACCAACATGGCTTTGGAGAGCCACTGGACCTGCATCTTCGACTACGTGGAGGTAAAGTCGACCATCCCTGGGGGGGGGGGGGGGGGGGGGGGGGGGTTATTTCCCACTTATATTTTGTATCATAGTATTTTCCAATAATTATTGTCTGTGTAGCTTATCCCCTGTTTACCTTGTCCTCTGTCCCACTGTTTGCTGCTTTGCGACTGAAAAACATTAATTTAATTTGGGTTGAATAACGTATCCGTCTATGTATGTGATAAACCCCTGCCCACTCCCTCCAGGTCCGGGACGGGCGAGAGGAGACGGATCCGCTGATCGGCAAGTACTGTGGCTCCACTCTGCCAGCACCCATCCGGTCCACCTCCAACGCGCTCTGGGTGCGCTTCAAGTCTGACAGCTCTGTGCAGCACGCTGGCTTCAGGGCGCGCTACACCGTGGGTGAGGGAGCCTGCCGTAGCAACACAACAGCACACACACACACAGAAATACATTGTTTTGTGTTTGTTTTGGATTGTTTGTATCAGATGGGGTTGTTATGGTGCTAGGTCTTGCTTGCTGGGTCAGCTGGAAAACCTGAATTGGACTGTATGCATAAAGGACCTTTAAAAACGAACTATGTTTTTTATCCTAAATGGGCTATCAGATATAGTTGATTAGTAAATAATCAACCTCCCATTAAAGACGAGCCGATATTCAAAGCAATATATTCCGCAAGTAATATATTCCACTGAGTTTCTTGTGAAGATTAACCTCACCTGGATCTGGCGAGCTCACTTCCGGTTTTGCCTCAAGCTGTTAGTCTGGAATCAGTCTGACACGGGCAGCTAGGCTCGGCCAATCAGCGACCCCCGGTGAGGGATGTAGATGATGACAACAAAGGGCACTGCCATTTTGGATATTTATACAATGGCTTAATTGATATAATATCAAACTGCTTTGGTATTCATTAAAAAATTTGGCCAATCGGCTGCAAATTATGGGTTGGCTGACGACGCCCCTCATCAAACAGACCTAATGAGTGAAGCGATTGTGGTCTGGCCATGCAAGGCTTTGAGGAAATAATATAACATGCAAACCATCCGCGCTTTGTCACTTTTTGGGGGCTTTTCTTTCTTTGATCTGATGTACACATTTGAAGGCCTTGCTGACATCGACAGTTAACTATGGATTTCGTGGTTGCGGTCCTAACTCAATGTAGACCCTCTGTCTCCACTAACCACACCCCATCTGTGGGCTCCCCAAACCACTCCCACTGACCATAATCACATCAGTCCCCTGCAAAGAGACCCCCTAACTCACTTACAACCAATCACCTTTCACATTATACCCACACTCAACCGGCATTTGAATGTGTACGTGTGTGTGTGTGTGTGTGTATGTGTGTATGTCCGCTGGTTGACATAAATGTGCACATAAGAGTACGCACTGCACAATAAGAGAGTGTAGGCTATGTCTACACGTGTGTATGTATATAAATGTGTGTGTGTGTGTGTGTGTGTGTGTGTGTGTGTGTGGATCTCCATTTAATATTCAGCTGTGACTGCTGATTCTGCTGCATCTGCACTTCAGCACTTCACATGGTGATCAAGTGCACTATTAAACCAACAGTGAGGGCAGATACCCCAGTGTTTACCCCCACCATGGCCGCAAGCACATACACTTGTGCATATAACCACACACACACACACACACACACACACACACACACACACACACACACATAAGTAAACACTGGGCAGTGATAAATACATTTAGGTCCCACCGGGGTTATCACATTGACTAATGCAAGCTGGACTTCCCTTTTCCAATCCATTACAGACGTTCTTCCTGCCTGTGGTTCAGTAATGAGCACCATTTTAACACTCACTGCTACTTCGGTACTTGTCTTGTGTGCAGTGTAGTTTACACACCATTAGTGTCTAAGCCACCATGGTCTTTGCAGTGTTGCTGCAGAGAGCAACACACAGCTTTTACTCTAGCACGGGTCAATGTGGTGAAGAAGTGCTCACACCATGCCTCTGAGGGGGTTTTCTTTACACCAGGGACCCGACCGCCTCGCTACACAGAACGTTGTTTGGATCGCTAAGAGGTTTCTGCTTTCTAATGAGATGTCAATGTGATTGTTTGAATCCAGCTATCTATGGCTGGGAAGTCCAAAACAACATAACACTTTAAATTAAGGGTCCAATAATTAACCATTCATTTATGTAAGTCAATGCAGTAATAAGTGTCACCAAAACCAAAACCAATCATGTTGGTCTTTCAAAAGGAATTGTATTGTTAGATTCTAACTGTTTACCGTACTCACGTGGCCAAGAGCTCGCATCACGTTAATGCAGAACAGCACAGACATCGAGCTTTCAGGGGTACAGTATACCTTTTAGCAACGTGAGCGGAGGGAAAGCTGCAGGGAAGTTATTCGCTTTGCATCGATCCCCCCTTGGCGACACATGCTGACGCGTCGCGATGTGGAAATCTATCATTCATTGGTCTAGCCTACAGGGGTGACTATTTCATCCACAATTCCCTCCCTTTCTCACCGCTCTCTCCCCCCCCCCCCCCCCCCCCCCCCCCCCCCCCCCTCTGCCTCCAGGATGTGGCGGCACCTTCTCGGGAACAGGGCAGATCCGCTCCCCCTACCACCCGGGCGCCTACCCTCACAACAAGGAGTGTGAGTGGGTGTTCAACCAGCCCCAGGGCTACGTGGTCACGCTCAACTTCCTGTTCTTCGACGTGGAGGGCTCCGCATGTCGCTACGACTTCGTGGAGGTACTCTACCGCTACTAACCCCACACGCCACACCGGGACGACTCAGCGCAGCACATAGTGTTCCTGCCGTGATTTCCCACAATCAGACATTACGAATAGATCAATCAAACTGAATTGATTCCGAAATTGCATATGTGCTCCATGTTGCTAATTACACTGTACTCTAATACTGAGAGAGAAATTACTTTTGCGTAAAAAACGAATATTAAGTCGGTCCACTCTCAATGTGTAAATGGGTCATGAGTCAATGAGGATTTCTACTTCATTTCTACCTGGTTTCTACGATTTGTACTGCTGTTTTAGCAACACGCATAGGAGCGATAGAAGTGGACGCCATGCTGAAAAACCAACAAACTATAAATACAGGTGCAAAGGAGCGCCACTCCACTCACTTCCTCACACCTCTAATCCCCACCCACCACAGGTGAGGGACGGCTCCACGTCCAGCTCCCCCCTGCTGGGGACCTTCTGTGGGGACCAGGTGCCCCCCATGCTGCAGTCTACCCAGCGCTCCATGTACCTCCGCTTCAAGACCGACGCGTCTGTCAGCAACCTGGGCTTCATGGCTGCCTATGCCTCCGCCATGGAGGGTAAGAAGGAAGGGGGGTATCACACCGTTTATTTATAGAATCCTCCCACACATATTCACACTGAAGAGGTTAACACATGATGAGCGTCCAGCAATGTGTTAGATGCTAGGTTAGCCAGTAGGAATATAGACAGACAACAGACAGGAGCTCTGCTTTTAACTCAGAAAACCATGGGGTATTTTGTTTAAGGAATGGAGAAAGCCATTGCCGTTTGTATTTAGTTGTTTTTTAAACGTCAAACAAAGCTTTAATTCTATTGGACACACTTTAGGGGGTTGGAGTCAACCGGGTCATAATAATTTTAATTGTGAAAACGTGGTATTCCAGATAGCCTTCATTTTCATACAAAATGGGATACATCTCTGTGAAAGTCTTGTTTCTCGTAATGTGACAAACTGGCAGGACAAAAACTGCTGACTAGTGACACCAATGGCTGCTCGATATATTGGGTTGTATACTGTGGAATGTATAATGTAGATATTTTGAACCCAGTTCCCTCCTGACTCAGCTTTTAGTAGGTTTCCTTTTTTTTTTTTTTAACCACATAAAGCAAACAGCGTATGCGATAGACAGAGTGTTCATAAATACATGTGATGTGTTCAGTATAGCACACACAAAGGCAACACCAACATAAAACATTGATAATGGGCTCTATTGTCTCATACAGAGGCAGGTGCAGTCATCTACAACAGATATTCTCACAGAGCATTTCACTCACTAATAGCTGATGGATTGCTATGGCATTTCGAACAAATCACACTCAAATTATAGCCATTAAATCGTACCTACAGCACTTTTAAGCTATATGGAAGGTACCACATCAAACATTGGTGTCAGGAGATGTCACTTGCCATTTGTATATAGTTTGTTATGACAAGTGACAAGTGACATCACTTATTTTATCTTTATGGTGCTGTTCTTGCGACTGGTGCACTTACTGCTGAGCTGACCTGTTTTTCTCACATTTCATTGTACCGTTGACCCTGCATTAACCTACATATGACAAATTAACCTGAAACTGCTACTGATTAATCCTGTGTGTGTGTGTGTGTGTGTGTGTGTGTGTGTGTTTGCATGCCAGGCTGTGGTGCCACCCTGACCACGCCCACAGGGACCATCACCAGCCCCGGCCATCCCACCAGCTACCCGCACGGTGCCGACTGCATGTGGTTCATCAGCGTCGCCCCCGGCAACCTGATCCGGCTGACCTTTGACTCCTTCAACCTGGAGTTCCACGTGGACTGTAACTATGACTATGTGGAGGTGTACGACAACGGCACGGTGCAGACAGGCACCAAGTTGGGCAGGTACGGTTTGTCTCGGTCATCCACGCTCCAGTTAATCTCCGATCTAGCAGTACTAGGAGGTTGTGTTCGCCAGTTGCCCGCTTACAGATCCCCGCCCCCAGGGACACGTTTGGCCTAAACAATTCTGAAGTGAAAGGAAATCAACCGCACCGTTCTCTCTCAGATTTGAGCTCATCTTCCGTCAGACTTTAGATTAGTAATGTAAAGTCTGATTTGTGAGACTACATGGAAATATACAAAATGTTTGATTGTTATTTATTAGTGATGCTGTATTTATGTACATCTAGGTCATTAAAGCTGCTGTAGCTAAGATATGGGAGTTGTGAAGGGAGAGAGCAGAAGAGAGTAAGACAACGCCTTCTCCCTCCTCCGGTAGTTTCTCTACCGTGTGCATGCATGTGATTGACAGGTTTATGATTGACAGGCAAGATGGATTCCTCAAACCAATCAGGGAAGAGACGCCCTGAAATCATCTGGGAGCGGTCTGAAATCCTAATAGACTCATACAGAGGCAGGCGCAATAAACTAGAAACAGATATCCTCACCGAGCATTTAACTCATACAACGGATGACCATGCAATTTCTAGCAAATTACTCTCCAATTATAGCTCTTAAATCTTACCTACATTTCCTTTAACTAGGAAAAGGACTTACGATACTTCGATCGATCTTGTGTGTGTGTGTCTGGGTCTTCGTGAGTGTGTGTGTGTGTGTGTGTTTGCCTGCATGCGTGCATGCGTTTGTGTGTGTGTTTGTGTGTGTGTGTGTGTGTGTGTGTTTTCCTGCATGCGTTTGTCCGTCTGTGTGCATGTCTGCGTGTGTGCGTGTGTGTGTGTGTGTGTGTGTGTGTGTGCGTGTGCGTGTGTGTATCTAACTCTGTAGGTACTGTGGCCGGTCAGTGCCCCCATCCATCACTAGCACTGACAGCATGCTGACCATGCTCTTTGTGTCAGACGCCAGGCTCTCCACTGAGGGATTCTCGAGCCGCTACATCTCCATCAACGCTACCACCGGTACGCTGGCCGCAGGCTCGACGTGCATCTTAATGGTTTTTGTTGTTTTGTCTGAATACACTAAGTCCCTCCTTGGCCCCTCCCCACTTGGATAATATTTGTTATCTCAATCGCACAAACATGGTTAATTAACCGTGCAAACGATCCACTTTTGTAAACAACCTTTGTAAACTTCACCTCCGTCATTGATTTTCTAGTCGCCAGTTTCGGTGGTAATGGAAATGGGAATTCAGACTCATGGCTCATCATTTACTCAGTCTTTTCTGGATTCATAGTGATATATGAATCCAGATAGGAACATTTAATTTCCTTACTCAACAGACTGTCTCACCCAAACGGTGGGCCCATGCACTGGGTTACCCCGGGCAACCTTATACATTTCCAGGTTCAATGAGGCTGGGGACCTTTTCAAAACGTTGCTGATAAATATGCAATCTCATGGGAAGCACCACAGTGTTTTCATCTTGTACAAAGACCAACACGGGCACATCAGCCAAGCCAGTGTCCTCAACGTAACCTTTCCCCAATGTTGCTCCTCTCTTCTCTCCTCCTCTTCTTTCCTCTCCTCTCATATATCTGTCTGTCTTTATTTTCTTTTCCTCATCATCTATTGATCCCCGCTTTAGACTGTGGCGAGACCTTCACCTCTCCCACAGGGACATTGAGTTCGCCCAACTACCCCAGCAACTACCCCAACCACCGGGAGTGTGTGTTCAAGATTGTGGTGGAGAACAACATGCAGATCAAGCTTAACTTCACCGACTTTGAGCTGGAGGGCAGCACCTCCTGCAGCTACGATTACGTGGAGATCAGGTCAGGGGTTCGATAATAATAATAACAGTAATTAATAACAGTAATATGTTGCCTTCGGAAGCTTCTGTGATGTCACTCAGGGACACTCTATAGGGAAGGAGGTTGAAGGACAGCAAACAGAGACCGACACAAAAAAGGAACTCAGAGCACGAAACACAAATGGGGAGTTATTAAGGCCTGTCTGAAGTGGTTTATTAATTCGTTTATCTGTTTATTAGTTTATTTATTATAAAGAACCCCATTAACTGATGCCTTGACGACCAGCTCGTCTTGCTGTACCTACAATAACAAGCAAACACAAACATTACAGAATAACATGATCAATCTTCAAAACCATGGCAACGCAGAAATGATCCAGGTTCATTAGAAACTCAGCATTCTATTCCAGGTCAATATTGCAGACCATTAAAGCAACTGTAAGCCACTCCCGCTGGGGCCGCACAAATAAAGTACAACGCTGAAAAACAAAGTGTTTTGAAGACACTCTTAAAGGCTGCGATGGATTTGGATTATCTAATGGATGGTGGATGGGGCGCAGTCTGGTCTGGGAGGCGGTGGTGAGGACTGCAGAGTGGAAGGAACCAAGTGTACGGGTGAAGCAGTTCAGAGATAGACGGAGGGGGAGTTTGGGAGGGGGTTGAGGGAGTGTGGGAGTGTCCTTCTGCTGATTGGCTGCCACCCGCTCGCCTTGATCCACTGATCTGCATCATCTGTCACAGGGCCACACCCATCTGTCGATCGGCGACAACATTTCATTAATCAATCAACACATCCTCTGAGACTTTGTCAATATTCCAATCACATCAATCAGCTAGAAAAAAGGGTCTTTACATGCCAATTATGCCCACGGATGCTCATTAAGGTTCCTATGTCAATAGTTTTACAAGCTAGAACCTCCCTCCACCTCCCCAACCGCCATGTTCACTGGCCTCTGAAAATATCCTCATTCATGCTTGAATGTTTTGTGTGCTACCGTATGTGCCTACTACTGCTCTATAGTATTTCCATAACTAATTGAGCACAATACAGATAATCATGTTGTAAACAATACGTACATATATTTATGTATATAAATTGGGCAAAGCGATCATTAGGGAACAGCAACAGTGGGCAGAGCCTTTCCCGCCAATAATAAAAGTATGATAATTTGTGCATTACATATACTCATTTCAGCATGACCAGCATAGCCTTAGGGACCAAAGGCATGGTTGTCCTCTCAGGAAGACAATGTAACATTTTACAGAACATAGAATTACAGTGATCTGGACATATCATTTCCTATCGATAAAGTCCATGCACTTGAGAACGTACAACCAGCAAACAATAGTTTTGTGTTATTTACATAATACCGGTCATTGGATGGGACGTTGCAGTAAACGACCCTGTTAGCATATGTACTATCAAATGCATCTCTTAGCATTTTCTCGTAGTATTTGCAACTGTACGTTTTAACCATTTGATAGGCATGGGCCATGGCTTACATATTCTGGTAGGATGAGACCCCTGCAAATGTATTTGTATCAACGTCATTTTAATCCCTTTACACCTATTTTCTCTTATCGATCTCTTCTGTCCATCGCAACTCTACAAATGGAGTGGTAAGGACAAAAGTTAAAGAAACGTTGCGCAGGAGTTAAAATACCCCAACTTGCCCGGCCAACCCACCTTGAATTGGAGTGTATTCGGAGGAACAACGATGAGTCATGCTGACACTGGGGTCTGTTTTCCTCACACTCATCTTGTGCTGCGCCGCTCCTCGTTGCAGAGACGGAGGCTACGAGACGTCCCCCTTCATCGGGAAGTTCTGCGGCAGTCAGAGGCCTCCGGTGCTGGTATCCCATAGCAACCGCCTCTGGGTCAAGTTCCGGTCGGACGTGACCCTCACACTCCGGGGTTTCACCGCTCACTGGGACGGCACACAGACTGGTGGGCGTGTGTGTGTGTCTGTGTGTGTGTCTGTGTGCATGTGTATAGTTGTGTGTGTGTGTGTGTGTGTGTGTGTGCATGTGTTATTGCGTTACTGTGAGTGAGTGGATGACGATGTGAAAACATTCTAAATCGATCCTCTGAACATACCTAAACCCTAAAGTCAAACCCTCGAATTAACAACGATATCCTTTATTTGAATTATTCCTTATTTGGCACCAACATTTGGCTTCCATGATGCCAAGAACGACTTGGGCATTAAGTATTTATGAAAATGTTTCTCTTTGTTTACCGTCATCTTTTGAAAAGGCTGCGGAGGTAATTTGCTGACATCGAGCGGGTCCTTCACCTCGCCGAACTACCCCCTGCCCTACCACCCTAACGCTGAGTGCTACTGGCGCATCAAGTCCAGCCAGGGCAGCCTGTTCCGGCTCTCCTTCTCAGACTTCCACCTGGAGGCCAGCGAAGGGTGCCGCTACGACTACCTGGCGGTGAGTTCAGCAGTACCGCAGCGCCGGGCCCACTCGCTCACAGGACTCTTTGGCGAAGCTCGCGCCGGTGGGCCGTGGGTTTTGTTTTAACCAATGTTTGTCCAGACTTCAGTCCTGGAATTTTGAAGAGCACAGTGCAGATGATCCGGAACACAGTTATTTGCTAACCACCACAGCCTACTACTTTGACTTATTTAGCACACAACAGCATTGTAACACAAGCATCATCTCTTTTGAGGAACTTTTTTTTAGTGTACATCTTATGTTTGAGAAACAGTTATCATTCGACTGTCGTGAAATGCAGGGGAATAATAGTTCAGTCAGTTGACACTTGTCTTCCTAATGTTAACATTAGGAAATTATCTGACGCCCAACTAAAAGGTTCTGAGTTCGAAGTCCAATGTGGACAAGGTCTTGCTCGGCAAGATGCCCTAACCCTGCGCTGCTCATGAATGACCTGTATCTGAATTCACTGTCAAGTCGTTCGATAAATGACTTAAGAGTAAACAGAACTATTGGAGGAGATGGATCCTGGCTTTTGCATGCTGTGTTTTTAAATGTGTTGCTCTGGGATTGTCACGTATGCCCCTGCAGCCCCGTGATCTCAATTCTAACGGTCAGGTTCCTATCATGGGTCTCTCCCGCATGTCCCGCTGCAGGTGTACGACGGGAACAGCACCAACGCTCCGCAGCTGGCCCAGCTGTGCGGCAGCCAGCTGCCCGCGCCCCTCAACTCCTCCAACAGTGAGCTGTACGTCAAGCTGCGCACCAACCATATGATCAGTGCCGGGGGCTTCCTGGCCTCCTACACCACCGGTAAGTCGTACCAGCCACACACACACCTTTGGTCCCCCATGCAGATGGCTCTCCTTGGCCCGTGAGGAGCCTTTCAGGTACAGGACCCCAGCCCCGTCGAAGAGGATCCACATTGTTTATTTTATGTTGGGTTTTTGTGTCACTAAATCATTTTCTTTTTTATTGGACATATTTTTCCCTGTGGGTTTTTATCGTGCCGTATTGCCTGGTCCTCATTTAAAGCTAGGGTAAGCAATTTGGAGAAACCAGCCAGAGTAGGCTAGATTTTGAAAGTATCCAATCAAAGAAATCCCACTCCTCCCTTAAGGAATCCCTCCATAGCCACTCCCCCAAAAATCAGGACTAGCTGGCTAGCTTTAGCATTGGGTCTGCCTAGTCTTGTGGAAGACTCCGGTCATGCACAATGACTGCACGGGCAGAGTGTATGCAGGTAACCGGGTAGGTAGGTAGACAGACAGGTAGGCCGTCCAATCATTTCATTCAGGCCGAATGAAATGATCTGACAGGCTTATTACAGGCCTGCGACAGCCATAGATACCGGATTAGTTTAATTTGTTTGTACACAGATTTTTTTATAATGTTTTTATTTTATAATATAACCAAAAAATACTTCTAAAATAAATAGCCTACCCTAGCTTTAACAGTCCTGAGTCTCAGTATAAATCTAAATCTATTTGCAAAATATCTAAATAAAGGCATACGATGACACAGATGCCACACAAACAAAAGCTTGATGGACGATCTCACTGTGGTCCGTGGGAGACGTAGGGCAGATTTGTGTTTTCTCTTACATCATTAATAGGGAGAGGAGAGTGGTGCCAGGGGGGTGTTGTGCTAGTCTTGTGGGAAGGCTTTCTCTGGAGGGACTATGTTCACTAGTAAGACACAGAGGGAAACAGTGCATACACAGAGTACACCAGGACACCTGACACCTTGATGACAAGGCAGAAAGCACATGACATTGAAATAGATAGATAGATAGATAGATAGATAGATATAGATATAGTCTGTATGGTGGGTGAATCCATATACACTGTATCTGTGCATGCGTGCATGCGTGTGTGTGTGTGTGTGTATGTGCATGCGTGCGTGCATGCATGTGTGTGTGTGTCTTGCCAACAGCATTTGGCATTCCCCATAATGCTTATCCTGAAGGTGAAAAGCTTCTGCAAGCTGCAGGCAGCCAAATTGTTTCTTGCTTTGTCCTTCCATCCCATTGCTCAATGCCAAATTGGGGGGTGTGTGTGTGTGTGTGTGTGTGTGTGTGTGTGTGTGTGTGTGTGGTGTGTGTGTGCGCGTGCGTGTGTGCGTTTGCACATGCAGGCTGTCTATGAGCACCAGTCTTTCTAATAAAGTCTGTTCTGTCTGAATGGTTGGGTCAGACCTTTATGTTCCTGTGATGTCTTAACAAGCCTCCTAACTCCATTCCTTCCACAAGAGCTGTGCCTACATTTAAACACAGCCAGGTGATTGGCTGCTGGTCCACCATGTATGTTCAGTCTACATTACTAGTCTCCAAGAACAACCTTTGCAACTGGATTTAGATTTTTACTTGCTATAGTGTTGCAACCAAATGTGTTGGTTGCGACACATTTGGCAGCTTATTGAGCTAAATAAGAAGCAGATGACTGCAACGTACAGAGGTTTCCGCTATTGAAGAGTAACCAATGACAGGGACAGCGCCAATCTCTACTAGCATTCACAGCAAGTGCTACGCAATGTCACTTGCACTTGATTGGATTACAAGTGCCATAATCTGGCTGTATCAGGAATCCATCTATGACTCATCTATAGGAAGAGCAATTGCAGTAAACAGTGTTTTCCCTGCTGATGATGCTGTCTCAGAGCTTCCATGTTAGGGTTCAGTTTCATTTTAAAGTAAAATGTTTCTTTTTTTATGCATCTACCCAAGCCAAATTTGTAATTTCCTGTAATCTACTGTGTTATTCTGTCCTGAGTCAATGGTGTCAATCACACATTTGTCAGCCCATCTGTGTCCATGGTTTCCCCAACAGACTGCCAAGGTGTGCAGATCTCAGGCCAGCGTCACGGCGTCATCGAGTCTCTCAACTACCCCAACGCATACCCCGTGAGCTCTGACTGTAGCTGGACCATCCAGGCTTGGGCGGGGAACACCATCAACTACACCTTCACCGCCTTCGACCTGGAGTGGGGCATCATCTGCTTCTTTGACAACATCAAAGTAAGAGCGTGCACGCTGATGCAAAAAGCACAAAGCACAGCAAAAAGCTCAAAGCACTGTACAACTAAAGCCTAACATGAACACATAACAAACATCCATACACTGACAACGCTGTCAACTGTGTCAGTGACCACTGTCCTTTTAATTCCCAGATGAGTTTTTCTACCACTGGAGCAACTGTTGCCTACAGAAAATATAAAATGCATTCATGGCATTTAACTGGCATGTAAATTATTGGTAATGGAATTTCCCTCTTGCCTCTTTTCTTTTAATCATTTATACCTTGTTCAAGCATTAAACAGTGGACACATAGGACATCACAAGCAAGTATCGTTTTCTCAATAGACACACACACACACACACACACACACACACACACACACACACACAGGTTATATACTTCAGTAATGGTGACGTGTATACAAATGAACGGTCAATGCTCTTCCTGTGGACAATCTTACAGAGCTGACCAGAATGCAGGAAGTTAGCCCGACCAACAGCCCCTTCCAGCTGCTGATAGGGCCAGAGTGAAGCTCTGAGTTTAGTTTAACTCAGCTCAGGCAAACCAATCTGAGTCCAATCAGACTCAGATTGATCTGATCTGAGTCCAATCAGATCAGATCCAAATGATGAAGACAAATGATGTGACAAAATCATAGTTTTGAACTGTTTTTGTCAATCTCGAAAAGAAGGAACATTATTGCTCATCCCTAATATTGGTGTCAAAGTTCCTTAACCTCACTAAATACGAACTCCTTTTGTCTCAAAAAGCTATCAATGAATGACTTCCAGTGTAATTTACAATCAGCTCATCATATCCCGCACAGTTCAGTTCAAAAGTTATTCTAATGTCTTGTGCAGTGGCCTAGACTGTAGTCATTATGCTGTGATATTTTGGACACTGTATGTTAAGGTGAAATTTGCTTTTAAACAGTTAGGGTTAGTACAGTGTTTTAAATAGGGATTGGTAACACTTTACAATAAGGGTACATTAATTAACCGTTAATTAACATTAGTTAACACAGTAATATGCATTATGGTATAACATTAGTAGAGGAGTAAGGGTTATGGTTAGGGTTAACCCTAAACCACTGACCCTAACCCTATTAAATAATGTATAAATGAATGCCGTAGTTAACAGGAACACCATTGGAAAACTAATGTTAATGAATGGTTATTTAATGTACCCTTATTGAAAAGTGTTACCCAGGGGTTTAACATAAAACAAACTCCAGGACAGAGCTCACATTACCCCAGTTCTGTGTTTGGCGAGGTTCTCCTCCACTGCTGCCATGAAAGGCTTTTGGAAGAAAGGCAGGAAAAAAGAACAACTGCATGTTTTTCCTCTGCCCCTCCACTCCTCTCTGTCACCATGGCTACCCGGCTAACACAGGATGACATCATTGGGCTTAAATGAAAAATAGGCTGATTTGTGGGAGCATGTATCTATGTGAGAGGGGGGTTGGGTGGGCTGTGTGAGTGTGTGTATGTGTGTGAATGTCTGTTTGTGTGCTTGTGTGTTTGTGTGTGTGTGTGTGTGTGTGTGTGTGTGTGTGTGTGCGTGCGTGTGGCTGTTCAGCTAGGCTGATCTCATCCCTGTGCCCTAATCTAACATTCCATGCTGCCCATTCTCTCTGATGTTTGTCATAACATTCTTGAAACCAGGTCTTGTCTCTCTTTAAGGGACATAGATCAGTTCAAATGTTATTCTATGCAAGGTAACCAATAGTAATCATTACAATCCTTGTACCATTGTCAAAATAGCATAGTCAAAGAGACAGGAGAGAGAAATCTGATTTCACATAAGAGTAATGTGTAAAAAGAGAGAAAGTTAGACTTTAGCAGATCTGAATCTGTGATAGCTTTACATGTTGTGTGTCTGTGTGTGTGTGTGTGTGTGTGTGTGTGTGTGTGTGTGTGTGTGTGTGTGTGTCTTTAGATGCAAGCTTGTGTTTCCTTCTTGGATGGTGCTTACCAGCAGGGCATCTGCGCCATAAAGCCCATGTATTTATTTCTGTCAGGAGAGCCATTCAGGCTTTATCAGATGGGGTTGCTGAAGCAACCCAAGCAATAAAGCCACACTGTTCTCTTGTGCTTATTGCAAAGCAACCATTTAAAATACAAGGCAGAGGAGACCTTGGCCTTTATTAAACTTAAAAATGCCTTGCCATCTAGTCCTCTGCATAGTTGCACTGAATTTGAACAAGTTAGTTCAGGGTTTCATGAAGAGGGCCACTAGTACTCAGCAGTCAAAGCATATCATCAAAACATATCATTATGCGATCATGAACTGAGATGTGTGTCACTTCCTCAACCATAGCTCCCCATTTTCTAAGATTTATTTTACACATAGATATGTGTTTAATCAAATGATAACAATTTACGACCCCCCCCCCCCCCCCCCCCCCAGCTGTACAACGGCCCCAACGCTCAGGCCCCTTTGATCGGCACATTCTGCGGGACTACACCACCCCCCGCCAACACCACCACCGGGCCCTACCTCACCCTGGTCTTCCATTCGGACCCGACCTCGTCTAGGTCAGGCTTCCAGATGATGTGGCATCAGTACGGTAGGAGCAGAAACACACACATATATACATAAACTATAATATTTGATATACATATATTATAAGTATTAGTATTTGATATATGTTCTCGTAATATGACAAACAATCATTTTCCAGCACCTCCTGCCCCTCTGCCTCTCTACCTCCCCCTGCAGGCTGTGGTGGGGATCTCTCTGGCCCCACTGGCTCCTTCAACAGCCCGGGCTACCCCAACAGGTACCCAGAAAACAGCCTGTGTATTTGGTTTATCACCGTGGCAACCGGCAGCAGCATCACCATCAACATCCACGAGTTTGACATGGAGTACCACCCAGACTGCAACTACAATGTGCTTGAGGTGCAGACTTTGTCTTATCTTTTTTTGTCTACTCTCTTAGCATGGTTATTTTATTTCCCCTGTAGTTAATCAAGTAAATTGTCATTGAATTTATTAAACTTATTTTTCAAGAGAGAAACCTGCAAAAAGGCAGCATTACACAACATAAAACAAGGTTTCAACAAAAAATGCAAACTGTTTTAGCTTATAGGGTTACACCCTTTTGCTCTACATCTAAATAAATAACCTATTATTGTTATTAATATAATACTTAACACTGACAGACCACACTCTCGGTTTGTAACAGAACAGCAGCTTGCATCATAAAATCAATGTTCAATTAAATAGCAATCTATTTTCAAATTCTATCACCAATGTGATCCATGGTGATCACACCAATGTGATCCATGGTGATCACAGCAATGGGATCCATGGTGATCACACCAATGGGATCTATGGTGATCACACCAATGGGATCCATGGTGATCACACCAATGGTATCCATGGTGATCACACCAATGGGATCCATGGTGATCACACCAATGGGATCCATGGTGATCACACCAATGGGATCCATGGTGATCACATCAATGGGATCCATGGTGATCACACCAATGGGATCCATGGTGATCACACCAACGGGATCCATGGTGACATTGAGTCAAACCACAACCACCATCGCCGTGACCGCCTTCCTCTCTGCCAGGTGTTTGGAGGTCCAGACCAGACCGCACCTCGGCTGGCCCAGCTGTGCGCCACCACCACCAGCCCCATGCAGGTGTCCAGCACCGGGAACACCATTACCGTGCGCTTCAAGTCCGACAACTCCGTCAGAGGGCGGGGCTTCAATGCCAGCTGGGTGGAATCGCAAGGAGGTAGGACTCAACTACCTCTTTAGGAAATTAGGAAACTCAATGTAGGGAACTAAATCCAAACGCTTAGCTTTTTTGAACTTCAGTAACACTTTACATTACAGCATCCTTGTAACAGTGTTATCACACGTGTAATAAGCAATGTAACAACCTGTAACAGCACGTACTTAATATGTAATAACGTTATGGAACAGCCTAAAACCTACTCTAGTGTGTAACACGCTTTTTCATCTATTCCTAGCCTAAACCCCTGACCCCACTGTGTAGCTACATTCTGTTCCATCACCCTATTACATATTCATGTTGTTACATGTTGTTACCTTGCTTTTTACAGCAGTACTTAATCATATAGTAACACTGTAATGGAAAGTGTAACCCTAACTTGCAATCTTCATCTGAAATCGTTACAGCTCTGTTACTATACCATAACGTTTTGTATTTGATCACACTCTTCTCTTCCTCTCATCTCCCATGTAACCCCCAGGATGTGGGGGTCCGGTGACTGCCCCGTATGGGGAGATCCACTCCCCTTCCTACCCCAGCAACTACCCCAACAACGTGGACTGCTCCTGGGTCATCAGCGTGGACCCCACCCACCGCATGCTCTTTAACTTCACTGACTTGGATGTCGAGAACTACCCTAACTGCCAAAATGACTATGTGGCTGTAAGTCATCTTAGTCATATCTGTGTTGTTTTGGTATGTCAAGCGAGGAAAGGGTTGGATACTGGAAAAGGGTTGGCGAGATAGTATTGGTTAAAATAAGTTTGATGAGGAAATATGTTGTTTACGGCCACAAGATTGTTACTGAATGTCATATTTCAAAACTGCATCATTTTATGCCCTCCTAACTGACCCTGTTTGGATTTTTTCATGATTCATAATTGCAACAGTTTGTTTTAATGCCCACCTGTGGGAAATCCTCTCATCTTAAGTCTTTCCACTTATTCTTTTTTTTTCTAGATTCACGACGGCCCAAATATGCTGGCTCCCTTGCTGGGCCGTGTGTGCGGCAGCGTGCGTCCCGCCGCCATCATCTCCACCCAGAATGTTATTTACGTGCGCTTCAGGTCGAATTCCAGTCGCAACCATCGCGGCTTCAGTGCCCAGTTCGTAGAAGGTGTGTGTTCGACTGTACCGTTGGCGTTTAACTGCTTCAATGTGCCACTCATTTAAGGGACATATCGCTGGGAAATATCAAATCAATATTATATCGCTCGTGAAGGGATTGTGACATAGCTTTGCATAGCATAGCTTAGCAATATCAATACATCCACTCAAGTTAGTCAAATTTTATTTTCTGGTGTTCAAGATTATTTTGGTTTACAAACAGATCGATATAATCTCTAAATAAACATTAATACAGTAAAGATTCCTTGATATCACCTGTGTGATGTCCCTCATTAGCCCCTGATGTCTTGGCGATGGGTTAATGTGATCATTAACCCATCACCCTTTCATTACAGCTTGTGGCGGAAACCTCATCGCTGATGACTCGGGAGGTGCCATTTCCTCCCCACGGTATCCTAGCAACTACGCACCCAATCTGAACTGCAGCTGGATCCTTACAGCACAAGAGCCTTGTAAATTACCTCATTAAAACTGTAGTACTCCCCCTCCCCCATTAGTAACAGCTTGCTGTGTGTTCAAATAAGTGGATAATACTAATAACACTGTGTGTGTGTGTGTGTGTGTGTGTGTGTGTGTGTGTGTGTGTGTGTGTGTGTATGCTCTGCTGTGTCTCTACATTGTAGTCACCCATGTGACCTTGTCATTTACCGACTTTGACTTGGAGAGGATAAACTCCAACTGCTCCCATGATGCAGTAGAGCTCTTGGATGGAGACAACTACCAGGCCCCTTCCATAGGTGCTTGTGTGTGTGTGTGTGTGTGTGTGTGTGTGTGTGTACCTGCACACATGCACTTGCATGTGTCAACCTGCATGTGTCCACATGTAAAAAACAAATAATTCAATTAAATGCCAGTGTGTGACTACAAAATCCAAGTGCATATAATGGCTGCAAAGCTGCATTTGTGTATTACTGATAATGTCTTTCCCTGTGTATTTCCCCATTAATAATAGCACGCTAATGAACACCAGACTGATGAACAAACCAAGCCTAATATAGTCAACAACATTCTGGATGTAGTGTCGAATGTCACTATCAGCAGGGAACCAATCAGAGTCATGCATCAAGCGTGTCATAACCTCCCCCCCATCTCCCCAGGACGCTATTGCGGCTCCCAGATTCCTCACCCCGTGACATCATTCAGCAGTGCCCTGGTGGTCAACTTTGTCTCCGACCACTTCGTCTCTAAAAGGGGCTTCAGAGCCACCTACACTGCCTCCACCTCAAGTAGGAACGCACACACACATACACACACACACACACATACACACACACACACACACACACACACACCCCTACAAACACACACACACACACGCAAACTCACAACCACTCACACACACACTTGCAAGCTCCAGGAGCTTCCTGCTCTGTATAAAACAAATAACATCAACATCAGATGTACTACGACTACTACTACTACGATGTACAAACGTCTCCTCACCTCCACTCCTAGTCCTGACTATGTGGTTTCTCTAAGGCTGTGGAGGGGATCTGGTCATGGAGAGCGGGGCCTTCAACAGTCCCAACTATCCAGACGCCTACCCAGCCAACGTGGAGTGTGTCTGGACGGTCAGGAGCTCCCCGGGAAACCGCCTCCAGCTCTCCTTCATGTCAGTTAGCCAAAACAACATTTGTTGTGCGTTTTGTTGTAGTTGTTGGGGCATAAATACTGTCAATGACAGAAGATTGGAACTAAGATTGGAATTTTGGAGCCACAAATCCCCTTGCCCCCAAGGAGATGTGAGAGTAGGCGAAGGATTTTCCAGATGACCGACAATTTGTGTTGGTGGTTGGGGTTTAACAAGGAAGGCTTTGATAAAAGAATGTTTAAATAGCTGGATTATATTAGATAATATATAATTTCCCAAGTACAATTTTCTCAAAACTGAGTCATGAATATTAACAAGGTAACTTTATTCACATTTTATTTAACTATAATCAATGTGAGAAAGTAGCTATAGAGTAGGTAATAGGCTGCAAATCTGTTTCTAAGATTGCCATGAAGCACACTTGCTGTCCTCTAGTGGTTGTAAACCATTTAATGTTACTTTTTTTCTTTTTAATAACTTGAATACTCTCCCTCATGATATTCACATCGTTCCATTGGTTTTTCTCAGAATGTTCGGGTTGGAGTCGAGCATCAACTGTAACAAGGACGTTGTGGAGATCAGGGAGGGCAACTCCACTGGCCCGCTGGTCAGCCGCTTGTGTGGAGACAGCCTTCCCTCTAACTACACCTCGGTGACCGCCCATGTCCTGTGGATACGCTTCCGCTCCGACGCATCAGGCAGCGGCGCCGGCTTCCAAGCCAGCTTCGTGCACTGTGAGTGTTTTGAGTGGCAAACTATATAAAAACTTTAAAAACACAACAGCTGCAACAGATCCAGGACACATGGCATTTATTTGGCGTTCGTCGATTTGGTTTCAAAATCCGCGCCCGGGTGACTGCATTCATTTGAATGAACTAACCCTCCCTCTGTGAGTCACCATATATGCTATATTTGAAATGTAAGAGTTTGGGTTTCCTCAGTGGTTTCACCATTGAGGGTGGATATATAAATACACCCCATGAAGCCCAGTGTAAACTAAACACAGTCTCTATAAGGAAAATGTTTCTGCGATCCAGTGTTTCTGAATAACATTGTCCCTGACGGTCTTCCTCCAGTGTATGGTAATGACCTGACAGGGGAGTCTGGCCAGATCGCGTCTCCGCTGTACCCACGCACATACCCTAACAACGCAGACTACCGCTGGACTGTCACCGTGGATGGGGACAGCTACGTCCAAATCAATTTCCTAGACATAGACATCGAGGACCTGTCCAACTGCTACTATGACCAACTCAAGGTAAATTATTGTGTGTGTGTGAATGTGTGTGTGTAGAGGTCTGGTTTGGGGAGGCATTTGCACACAGATCTTTTAACACATTCACATTGTAACTTGATATCCTCAATTAGAATCCCGTATATGTTGCTTGAAGGACAATACTGGTCTGGGTGATCATTCCATAGTAACTGTCTCTTTTGGTTTCACTGAAGTATCCGTTATCAATATCATAAAAAAAAAAAAACGTAGTTGTGCCGATTCTACCTGAGAGCATTCCACGTGAACTCGCCTGCCGCAAATGTAAACAATAGCAATATAGCTCTTTGGTCTTTGTGAAAACATTTTGTGAAGTATTTCTATGGTGATTCACTGTTATATTACTGTTATTTTTTACATTGGTGGCGAGAGTGCGTTCAGGCACTCTTGTCTTCAGCAGGAAGTAGTTTTGTCTAATTATATTGGAAATTGATGTTTTACTGAAGCCAGGAGAGAAGGCTACGATGGTTTAATCACCCAGACCGCTATTGTCCTTTAAACTTCCTCTGGTTGTTCATAATTAAGGAATTTAATGGGTTCAAATGGCTGGTGAATGTCAGAGCAACCTCTGTGGCTGACCAATAGGAGATACAGCACACTCTTGCACAAAGTCGCCTCATTAGTTGCACAAACACACTAGCATAAAGACCGATGACATCACACAACATATGTGCCTGATTACCTTTTGGAGCTCACCATGTTCACAGGACACAGATGCAGCTATTTGACAGCACTTCTGCTCCATATCTCCATGTGCTCACAGCTGTTTCTCGAAGCTAATTCACTCACTAATTCACACTTTCTTAAACAACTTACATCACTATAAAAAGGTCAGCAGAGGCAACCGTTCCAATGTGGTTCATACTACAGACTTAAACAGCATGATGAAAATAAAAAAAACATGCTGGCATATACTCTCCACGAACACCTGATGTACCGGAACCTCCGACCCCCCCCACCCATGCCAGGTATTTGACGGGCCCAACGTGCACAGCTACCCCATCGGTACGTTCTGTGGCCTGGTTCCCCCGCCTCCCCTGCGCAGCTCGGGCAGCACCGTGACCCTGGAGTTCCAGTCCAACTCGATGGTCAGGGGCAAAGGCTTCCTGGTGGAGTGGACGGCCGTGCAGGATTCTGGACCCCTGCCCACCATCACACCAGGTCAGAGGCCACCGTGTAGGCCCATCAGCTTTTGAGGATTATGATGGATTTTGATGGATGGATGGATGGATGGATGGATGGATGGATGCATGGACCGCTGGTTGTAGATTTTCTGATCAGATCTTTTTGTGAATGCATATTTATGTGTACAAAATGCAACAAATAATGGATAATACAAAATAAATGTGAGAGACATTTTCAGGAGCAGGTAGAGGTTAGGTTTAGTTGTTAGGATCTTTGCCTGGGGAATCGAACCCTCACTCAACTACACTATCCTGCCCCTTCAAATGTATTTTTCTCTCTCTCTCTCTCTCTCTCATGTGTGTCTTCTTGCTGAATGCCGTCATCATGCCGACCCTTCAAGGTGCGTGTGGCGGCGCCCTGATGCCGGAGGACACCCCACGGTTCCTTTACTCCCCCGGGTGGCCCGCCAGCTACGCACCCAGCCTGGAGTGCACCTGGGTGATCCGCTCACCGGACTCCACCGTGGAGCTCAACCTGCTGTCCCTGGACATGGAGGACTTCCCCACCTGCTACTTCGACAGCCTTGTCATCCGGGACGGTGAGGGGCAGGGCCCGACAGGGCATTTGTATGTGTCTATTCCCAATGGCGCTACTTGTATGTAGGACCACTGCAAGGCGATTTCAAGTTCAGTAAAGGTGCAATATCCAGAAGTGCAATATCTCTCCTGCTATTGTATTGTTTTATTGTTTTATATGTTATTGTTTTATAGGATACAGCAAAGACATATATTTTATTTAAATATTTAGCACCTTTGATTTGTATAGTTTGATCATTAATATTTTTCTATTTAGAATTGCTGTTTGATATGTGTGAATGCTCTGTCGGTATTGCTACTCAAATTTGCTGTACTCCTTTATTGTCATTGTGCAATAACAATACAGGAGTTATATTATACTCTTTTCTAATCATACTGCTGCCGATTCACTATTCACATTTCCTTATTGATCCCCAGAGGAAATTGTTTCCGAATGTGTGTGTGTGTTTGTGTGTGTGTGTGTGTGTGTGTGTGTGTGTGTGTGTGAGTATATGTTCTCTGTGCGCACACACACACACACACACACATTTATAGTGCATGTGTGCCGTCTTGGCCTCTGCCCCTGACACTAGGTGAGAGCAACCTGTCTCCACTGCTGGCCAGTGTGTGTGGCAGGGAGCTCCCTGGACCCCTCCACTCAACGGGGGACTCCATGTTCATCCGCTTCACCTCCGACAGCAGCATCAGCGGGCGGGGCTTCAACGCCTCCTACACCAGAGGTCAGCCACCACCCAATTGAGAGAGAGAGAGAGAGAGAGAGAGAGAGAGAGAGAGAGAGAGAGAGAGAGAGAGAGAGAGAGAGAGAGAGAGAGAGAGAGAGAGAGAGAGAGAGAGAGAGAGAGAGAGAGAGAGAGAGAGAGAGAGAGAGAGAGAGAGAGAGAGAGACTCCCGATAAGGATGACGATTAGATGAGTACATGCTACAAAAGCCAATGAAAGCAAGAGAATATTCTGACCAAATTGTATTGATCGGTCCCCTGTATTCAGTGGACAAATCGGAAAGAGAAAGTAAGGGGTTAAAGAGGGTTGAAGATCAGCTGAACCAAACGGGATATAAATGTATCCATAAATATTGGGATATATATGTTTCCCCCCAATCCCTGGGGGGTTGGTTGTGGTAGGCTACCATCTCTGATGACAGGAAGGATAGGCCTCAGGCAGGTTCAGGTTAACACCAGCTGGTGTAAATCAATACCCTCTTAGATCTCTTTCCTTAGGAAATATAATGTTTACTTGTCCAATATAAACCACATGCAAAAGGTTTGTAAGAGATGCAATACAGTTATATTATACAAATGTATCAAAGACACATTCAAATTCAGATCAGATATAATATTCATAAATACATTCTAAATTAACATTTTGCACAAGGGAAAGTAACTTTTGTGGTAAAGACCAGCCCTACACTAACACAATAGTCTTAAAAACATACTACCAGTGACTGTCTGTTTTGAATGGTTTGGTTGTTTAGGGGCAATTTCTGTCTGGGAAAAAAATGATTTGTAAAACAAACAAACAAAAATGTCCACGTGTAAATGTTTTGTTTGTTCATTTTGTGTCAGGTTGTGGGGGTCTCCTGCATGCTGACAGAGGGGTCCTAAGCAGCCCCCGGTACCCCCAGAACTACCTGCCGGGCTTGGACTGCAGCTGGCACATTATGGTCACTCCGGGCTTCCGTATCTCTGTCAACTTCCAGAGCCCCTTCCAGGTGCAGGGCTTCAGCAACCAGTGCAACAACGGAGACTATTTAGAGGTACGGCCGCCCACGGCTCGGGGTCACACACCGCTGTTGTTATTCTTAACCCTTCACTGTCTTTGTCTGAGACGAGAGACAAATGTTTCCGCCTGATCCGAAGAATAAATGTTATGCACGTAATGTTTCGTGACGTTTATAAAAACTGCTTTATAGAATTGCTCATAACTCATGAGTGTTATTGATTGTCATAAAATACCTCTTCTCTTGTCCCTCCCTCTATTCTTCCACCCCCACACCCCCCCCATGTTGCCTTTTATCATCCCTCCCTTGATGTGTCTCTCATGACCACCCTCCTCCCCTCAACCCTTTGATCTCAATCTTCTCTTCTCTCCCCCCCACCCCTTTCCTCCGTCAACTTCCCCACCCTCTATCGCTTTCCTTTCCTCTTCGTCCTTTTCCTCCCATCTGTTCTCCTCCCCCCCTCCCCGCACCCATATTATCTCTGCTCTCTTCTCTTTAATTACCCATCTCCTCCTCCTCCTCCTCCTCCTCCTCCTCCCCCCGCACCACACACACACACACTAACAGCTGAGGAATGGTCCAGATGTCACTGCTCCGTCCCTGGGGGGTCGCCTGTGCGGCACCAGCCCCCCAGCGGTGGTGCAGACCACCGACAGCGACCTGCATGTCCGCTTTGTCTCGGGTTCGTCCAACGAGGGCAGCGGCTTCAAGCTGACCTTCGAGGCCCACAGCCTGGGTAACCAAGGGACTGCGTGTCTCCATCGCTCTCGGGGGTGCATTTTGTTTACTGGGGCTTGTTGACAAAAGACAGGAAGGGATTTATTCTCAAAGGGATGTGGGAATATTTTGAACATTTCTGAAGCAGATATTGCACATGTTCCTCTGTTTATCTTATCTGTCAATATGATACATATTTTTGAATTGTGAAATCTACTTGAGTTTGCCATTCAGGTGAATGAAATACTGTTTATTTAGGTTGTTCATAAATTTCCATGATTTGGATTCTTTATTTCCCCAGGGTAATGACCATCGTCACAGGTGCTCTGCTCAAGATGAAAATAACAATACAAAGAAATAGAGAATATAAATAAAATATGTCCAAATATGAACAAAAAAATACACTAATGCAATAAAGGCTATAGAAATAGGGAAAATAGGAAAATATTCATATAAGTAAGCATAATGTCCATCAAATGAAACCAGTGATTCAGTCCCCTCACTCTCTGTTCTATCTGCTGTCTGGGGGGGCGTAGCTTGCGGTGGGTACATCGAGCTCGGAGATAACGACCCCCCAGGCTACATCACCTCAACCAACTACCCACAGAACTACCTCCAGAACATGGACTGCATCTGGGTCATTGCCGTGCCCAACGGGGAGTCGGTCCAGATCGACTTTGAGGATGAGTTCTACATTGAGCCCACGTCCAGGTAAGGGGCCGTTGCATATGACGCGATGCAGGTGACCTGACTAAGACCTACAACTGCTGTAATGACTGGTTCTCAACCACTAATTATATTTGATCTCAGATGTGTTGCTCGTTGGGAGTCCATATCCACCTCCACTTTTATGCACAATATGATTTTAATATGTTAAGCCGAAAGATTTTCATGGATCTTTGCTTTTTATTAAATGTTTGATTCTAAACCCAAGATGATTGTAACACAAACGCAAACTATACGACAATATCGGGCTAAAAGGGTTTCTCCAGACAACACATATTTGTGAATTTGACTGCAATGAGGCTTACCTAGATTTAGATAAACTCGGTTCATGCGTTGTCAACCCATGATGGAACGCCTGGAACCGGTTACCTTGAATGTTTGTGGCAAGAGAGAGGGCGGGACTTCCAAGCACGCTTCAGAGAGAGCGATACTGTTTCAGTTACATGGGGTTAGTGGTGAGAGGAGAGAGGAGAGAGGGAGGGACTTCCAATAGAAGGATTTACGTTAGATGTTTTGGATATTGTTTTGTCAAATTCTTTGTCCAAAGAAAACAAAGAATGTATTTATTCTCCTCGTCTTTGTTGTTCTTCTCATGTTCTTATTCGTCTCGCTCTGGGGCCCGCTAACCGACTAACACAGCTCATAGGACGTAAGAGAACGGAAATTGTGTTACGGTAGAAGCGCATACGCGATACAATTTCTGGACCTTCTCTCAGCCTACAGGGAAGGTGAAGTAAAAACGCCAACCTTCTCCTCCTCCCTCTCCCAGCTGTGTTTATGACTACCTGGAGGTGCGGGACGGCGCCACGTCAGATGCTGACCTCATCGCAAGGCTGTGCGGCGCCACGCGGCCCTCTACCCAGCATTCCACGGGCTCCTCCATGCTCCTGAGGTTCCGCACGGACAACAGCGTCACACACAAGGGCTTCAAGGCCAAGTACTCCATAGGTGAGAGCTGGGGGACGGGGGACGGGGGGGGACGACGACTTCCATAGACATAATGTTGTTAATGTTCGTACTGACAGAGAAGTGTGTCTAGCACATACTAGCTTTTAACGTTGGACACACACACACACACACATACATGCCTATAAGTACAAACTTGCAATTTTCAGACTGTGTTTGAAAAAGTGAGATTTTTGTATAATAATTTAGTTTAAGTTTGTGTGAGTTAAATAAAAAAGATTAGTTTTTAGATAATAATAACATAATTATCCAATCTATATGAAAGTCAAACATTATTCGGTATTATAAAGAATAACCTAAATACATTTTCCCGCCGTGTTTTACGTTCCTCAGCCATATGTGGTGGGACCTACATCAGCCAGAGCGGCACCATCCAGAGCCCTGGGTTCCCCGGGGCCAACTACCCTGACGACTCCGACTGCGAGTGGTACCTGGAGGGCCCCACAGGGCACTACCTCACCCTCAGCTACGGGGCCCTCAGCCTGCAGACCAGCCCCGACTGCTCCAAGGACTACGTGGAGATCCGAGAGTACAACGCCTCAGGTAGGATACAGATACATGCCCCCTCAACCCCCACAAGTCACCAACGCTAGCTAGTTACGCAGGACACCAATGCTAGCTAGCCACCAATATTGAAAAAAGCTAATAATAGTACATAAAAAACATTTTGATTTGTGTTTATTTATTTATTTTTAAGGGTAATATGAAATAACACTGTAAAATCCATGTCATCAGAAAAAATATCAGTCACAAAAATGAATTGTCGATATTGAAGTGTACAGACATGGACGAATAATGGACAAAAAACATAATAAGAAACTTTTCGGACACCAAATACAATACATTCTGTATTTTTGTCACTCTTTCCAGGGCGTGTTCTGGGCAGGCACTGTGGCAGCAGCATCCCAGCGCCCTTGGAAACTAGCGACAGCTTTGCTTATGTTAAGTTTATCAGCGATGCGAGCGGGAGCGCTCCTGGCTTCAATCTCTCTTTCCAAGCTAGCATCGAAGGTACGGTTGGTCCTCAGGTCACATTAACAAATAACTCATATTCTAAGCTACATAGAGATGTTTTCACCGTGTATATATTTCATCAAAATCAGAAAGAGCTTTAATTACCAAGTAAGTCTGAACATACAAGGAATTTATTTTCTCATATATGGCACAGTGAAGAAAAATATATCCAAATCACAAACAACCGTTTTTGAGTCACAAACAAGCGCATAAAGCATAAACAAATGGCAACATTTTTATTCACGGTTTGATTTCATGGTGTGCAAACTTTACAACTGTGAATATCAAATAAGGAAACCAATAAGTGTACTATATGCAGTACAGAAATCAGAAGTGGAAAGGGTGAATGAAAGCATTGGCACAGGAACTGAACTGAATCTCTTTGATCCTGCCTGTAGCGTGTGGAGGAGAGCTCAACGCCCACTCAGGCACCATCTCATCCCCCAACTACCCCAACCTCTACCCCCACAGCCGTGTCTGTCGCTGGGAGGTCATCGTCGCCCATGGTCGCAGGGTCACCCTCACTTTCAATGACCTGAGACTAGAGGACTCCGGAACCACATGTAGCTATGACTACGTTGAAGTACGTGCCGCCGCACACTCTCTAGATGATGATGATGATAATGACGAGGATGGTGATGATGATGGTGATGATGGTGATGATGGTGCTGATGATGATGATGATACATCGGCTTTGTCAATTTTGGCCGATTGGTGCTGCAAGGAAATTCATTTGCATCGCTAAATGTCATGATTTAGATCCTGATTATTTAAACATAGTCACTGTTTCTTTTATTCTGTAAAGCTCTGGTGAACTATTTCTACTATAACTACTGTTCGTCTTGATCTGCTTTCTTTGCCAGTGAGGATTTGTCTGAACTATGAATTAGCACAATAACAGACATGCATAACAAAATAAAATAACAATCATCATTAAAACGTTTTTGATCAAATAGTGACCTTCAACGTTAAACGCCTTCCCTTTTCTTCATTCTTTAACATGACATGTTTCCGCAACACCAGCTAGAACCCTTAAACCCATAACCGAATTTGGCCTTGGTCTTTCTCTCTCTTCCTCTCCCTCTTCCTCATCCTCATCCTCGTCCCCTACCTCAGGTCCTGAACGGGCTGGCGGCAGACTCGCCCCGACTGACCCGCTACTGCGGCTCGGTTCCGACGGGCACCCAGGTCCGGTCCTCGGGCCACACCATGACGGTGGTGTTCCGCACAGACGCGTCCGTGTCCAACGGCGGTTTCACGGCATCCTATTCCTCGGAAGAGGCTGCAGGTCAGGATGACGAGGATCTACTGCCAGAGAGTTTGGAAGGATTAAAGGGGAACCGTCACGATCGAGTGTTCTCCAATATAGGGGAGGGCATCTTCAAACGCGTGTTGGGAGAAATATCGCGGTCTGCGACATCAATTGCATTTCCTTGAAGAAATCTCCGAAAAGTTTGAACATTGATCATGTCATCGATCCAGGATTTGGTTTTTCCTCATCTTGGATCCAGCAGTCCTACTGTGTTTTAGCAGAACTTCACAATATGAAGCAGTACTCTCTTAAATAAGAATTTCCACATTTGCATTGAGTCATTTAGCAGACGCTTCCGTCCAAAGTGATTTGAAGCATGCAATCAAAATTGGAAGTGCAACCAGAAATTCAAGCACCGCATCATTTAGTTTAAAACCTAAACAGAGTGTGCAGAGTAGCAATAGGAATCTATGTACTAAAATGTTAAACTAAAAACATCAAAATATCTCCTCCAACATTGTCTCTGATGCAGTATGCGGCGGTATCCTGGACAACCCCGCTGGGGGAAACATCACCTCCCCAGGGTACCTGGTGTCCAACTACAGCAACAACCTGAACTGTGAGTGGCTGATCCAGAACCCGCAGCACGTCAACTCCTCCATCGTGGTGCTGATCCAAGACCTCCACCTGGAGCACCACCAGACCTGTGAATCTGACTTCCTGCAGTTCCGCCTGGGTGAGTGATGCAAGAAAATATCAATGAAATGAAACACGTTTTCATGACAAATGTTCTTTTTAATGTAACCTGTTGTGAGTTGTGGTGCACAACAGTAATTTGTTATTTTAAGTTGGATTTCAACTTTATTCAAGATTAATTTCATAGTTGTAAGTGATTCTACCAGATGCGTATTCTGTATCTCTCTCTCTCTCTCTCTCTCTCTCTCTCTCTCTCGCTCTCGCTCTCTCTCTCTCTCGCGCTCTCTTCCCTCCTTGCAGGTGACTACAATGGGGAGATGCTGGCTAAGTTCTGTGGTCAGACCCCACCCGCGATGCCCATCGTGGTGTTCACCTCCGAGCTGTGGGTCCACTTCCGAACGGACCAGGCCGAGGGGGACCTGGGCTTCAGAGCCCAGTACATGTTCTCTGGTCGGTTCCAACAGAATAAACTATACTCAACCATGGGGAATAGCTTGAACATATGAGCCATATTTTCTTTTTTGTGATTACTAATTTATATATTTTATAAAAAAAATGCATATATTCAAACATACACTATATTGCCAAAGGTTTTGGGACGCCTGCCTTTACATGCACATGAAGGTTAATGACATCCCATTCTTAATCCGTAGGGTTTAATATAAAGTCTGCCCACCCTTTGCAGCTATATAACAGCTTCAACCCTTCTGGGAAGGCTTTCCACAAGGTTGAGGAGTGTGTTTATGGGAACTTTTGACAATTCTTCTTGAAGGGCATTTGTGAGGTCAGGCACAGATGTTGGACGAGAAGGCCTGGCTCGCAGTCTCCGCTCTAATTCATCCCAAATGTGTTCTATCGGGTTGAGGTCAGGACTCTGTGCAGGCCAGTCAAGTTCCTTCACACCAAGCTCGCTCATCTATGTCTTTATGGACCTTGCTTTGTGCACTGCGTGCACTGCGCAGTCCCCAAACTGTTCCAACAAAGTTGGGAGCATGAAATTGTCCAAAATGTCTTGGTATGCTGAAGCATTAACAGTTCCTTTCACTGGAACTAAGGGGCCAAGCCCAACCCCTGTAAAACAACCTCACACGATAATCCCCCCTCCACCAAACCTTACACTTGGCACAATGCAGTCAGGCAAGTACCGTTCTCCTGGCAGCCGCCAAACCCAGACTCGTCCATCGGATTGCCAGACAGAGAAGCGTGATTCGTCACTCCAGAGAACACGTCTCCACTGCTCTAGTGTCCAGTGGCGGTGTGCTTTACACCACTGCATCCGACGCTTTGCATTGCACTTGGTGATGTAAGGCTTGGATGCAGCTGCTCGGCCATGGAAACCCATACCATGAAGCTCTCTACGCACTGTTCTTGAGCTAATCTGAAGGCCACACGAAGTTTGGAGGTCTGTAGCTATTGACTCTGCAGAAAGTTGGCGACTTCTGCGCACTGTGCACCTCAGCATGCGTTGACCCCGCTCTGTGATTTTACATGGCCTACCACTTCGTGGCTGAGTTTCTGTTGTTCCCAATTGCTTCCACTTTGTTATAATACCACTAACAGTTGACCATGGAATATTTAGTAGTGAGGAAATTTCACAAATGGACTTATTGCACAGGTGGCAACCTATCACGGTACCACGCTTGAATTCACTGAGCTCCTGAGAGCAACCCATTCTTTCACAAATGTTTGTAGAAGCAGTCTGCATGCCTAGGTGCTTGATTTTATACACCTGTGGCCATGGAAGTGTTTGGAACACCTGAATTCAATGATTCGGAGGGGTGTCCCAATACCTTTGGCAATATAGTGTATGTATATATATATATATATATATATATATATATATATATATATATATATATATATGTATTACTGTATATTATAAATATAATTATATATATATAATATATATATAAAATAATATGAAAATAAAATGAAAGTTGCAAAATAAAATAATGCTAAATAATTATATACAATATATATATATATATCATTATTTTGTATTATTTTTATTTTGCAACTTTCAGATTGTGGTGGATGGCAGACCGGCGAGGGAGGTCTGATCGCCAGCCCCAACTACCCCAACAACTACCCGAGCCCCAGTCGCTGTGCCTGGCTTCTGGAGGCCCCTGTGGGCCACACCATCACTGTGAGTTAGCTGTAGACTAAGAGCAGAGTTTATATCACATTTTATATTACATTATATTAAATAGGTCAAATACACACTCTCGAGTTCTAGAGAGTTGTAGATTATGTAGTGATATTGAAAGGCTAGGATTCCTAGTTGGTATGTTTGTTTGCAAGCTAGGCTGTGTATGTTGTTGAGATATAAAAGTCTTCTTCATGAGCAACTGGTCATTTAAACTGGAAGAGTTGGAAAGTCTGACTGGTGGATGTCATTTATTACAAAAATTTAATCATGTCTGATATTTATGCTGATAGAGAATTTGGCATTCTCCTGCTCACTCATCCTGATCCAAGCTCAGTTATTTAATCAGTTTTCATAATTCATTAATGTGTTCACAAAAATGCCACCTAGTTGTGTAAGAACACCTCAGTGCTGCTTTGTCTTTTTTCGCTAGCATGACCATGTTTTAATCATTTAACCTGGACCTTTCTAGCCCAAATACTAGTTGCTTGTCAAAAAATTTACATTTAGTAATAGATGCTTTTATTCAAAGCGACCTAAAAGTGAGGCTGCGAACAATGAAAACATACAATCAAAATGGAGTACCTACAAAAAAGTGTACAACCTACTTTAAATGAAACAACTGAGGAGAGTGCAGAGTAGCCATAGCAATCAGAAATACAGGGCAAGTCATTTTCATTATGTTTATTATTTATTTGTAATGCTCCCAAGCTGTTGCTGTCCCACACGTCCAAGCATCACTCTCTGTCATGCGTCTGTCCGCAGCTCACCTTCACCTTCTTCAACCTGGAGGCCCACAGCCAGTGCAGCTGGGACTCGCTCACCATTTTCAACGGCGGCTCCCCTGGGTCGCCCATCATTGGCCAGTACTGCGGCACCAGCTCCCCGGGAACTGTCCAATCAGGATCCAGTAAGCTGGCGGTGGTCTTCCTGGCCAACCACAGCGTGTCGAGAGGGGGGTTTGTGGCCTCCTGGACTTCAGACTCCTCAGGTTTGCAGCTCCGCTGTTTCACAGTAATGAGTGATGACGACATTGAGCATTGACATGAAACAAAAGCATGATTAAGAGTCGCGGGTCAAATTACTCTGTCGTCATCGCTGATCCAGGCTGCGGTGGAGTGATCCACGCCGACGCTGGCTCCATCCGCTCCCCCGGCTACCCGCAGAACTTCCCCGCCAACGCAGAGTGCTCCTGGCAGCTCGTGGCCCACGAGGGGAGCCACCTGGAGATGAGCTTCAACGGAGACTTCCAGATCCCGGACACCAGCGGCAACTGCCAGAGCAGCTACATTAAGGTATGGCCGGGGAGAGGTGGGGGGAGGGAGGGGGGATGGAGGGGGGAGGAGGGGGGGGGGGGGCGAAGGAGGCGAAGGATGGCGAAGGTTGGATGGAGGGTGGACGAGTTACAGGGTGGGAGGGAATAGCGAGGGATAGAGGGACAGAGAAGGGATGGAGGGAGAGAGTGAGTGGTGAGAGAGGAAGTAGTGAGGGAGCGAGCAGTGTGGGAGGGAAGGAGAAGTGAGGGAGGGGGAGAGGGAATAGTGAGGGAGGGAGGGAGGGGGAGTGAGAGAAGGAGTATTGAGGGAGGGGGGAGGAAGGAGGATTGACGGAGGAGGGTGTAAGGACGGATGGAGCAACAAACGGAGGGAAGGAGGTATTGTTATAAAAAAGTGATTATTGATTGAGTGAGAGAAATGGGGTATTGCGGAAACCCATCTAATCTGATTCTATCTAGTGTTATTGTTATTCAAATATTGATTACCCAGTTTTCTTTGTATTGCTTCAGCTATATTTTCTAAACGTCCATCCCAGTAAATAAATGACTTTACTAAATTACTTTGTTAAAGAAAAGGTGATGAAGAGAGTAGCAAAATGGTGGGGGTATGAATGGATGGAGATGAAAGACAATGGAGAGATGGAGCGATTGTAAGACAAAGGATTGGGGGAAGAAGGAATAGGTAGATATTGACAGAGTGGGGCAGATACACCAAATAGACAATAGGCATTCAAATTAAGTATAAAAAGAATGAGTGAATTGATAGTTAATACTTTTCTGTCAACAAATCGAATTATTTTACAGCATTAAATGTTGCAGAGTTGTCACATAATAACAACATGGACACTAGGGACAGAAACTGGGGCGGGTGGAGCGTAAAAAGCTAAAGACATGTTAGCAATTCTAACGTAGGAGCAGGAGAGTTCATTGTGGTTATGGAGTGCATGTCCAGTAATGGCAACGGAGAGCAAAGAGATTTACAATGCGGCAGTAAAGTTTGACATGGAGAGAACATGTTTACTACGCTGACCTCAGCGCTTTGCAGCATGTTGCACCCTCAGCAGATAATCTATAAGACCAGCATGGAATTCACCTCCGTGGGAATGGCATGGTTTATTAACCAAGCTTAATTTAATCACGTTGCACACAAACCCACGCTTTCTACTCTATCAAATCCCCCTCCCTCCCTCTCTTTCTAATTTATATGCCCTGTGGTAGGCAGTTTATATGTCTTAAAACGTTATAAGTTATTTTCTTGAATAATGATGGTCATTTAGGCTAAGGGACATAATCTGTCTATATAAAATCGACCCATTTTATCATGTCATAATAATCTTATTCAGGTTCATATTCATGTCCATATTCGTGTTCATATTCATGCTCATATTTATATACATATTTATTCACATTATGATTCATATTAATAATGCCATTCATGTTGATGCTGCTGTCTCTATTCATATTCGTGTTAATATTCATATTCATAGTCGTGTTCATATTCATATTCATATTCACATTCATGTTCATATCTGTGTTCGTATTCGTGTTCATATTCATATACCTATGCGTGTCTGTATTCCCGGCCAGGTGTGGTCAGGCAGCAGCCAGACGGATGAGGCTCTGCTGGTGACGGGGTGTGGCTCCACAGCTCCGGGCCCCATCATCGCCCCCTTCAATGTCCTCACCACCCGCCTCCAGGCCTCCGGCCCCCCGGGCAAGGGCTTCTTCGCCTCCTTCACCGCCAGTAAGGCAGCTGCGGAAGGCTCCCGTGGGCCATGTCGTTTCTTTATTGGTCATGTGGTCGAGTTCTTCCGGAATTAGCCGCGGAAACAAAAATCCCAGCACAAATTCTAAATAAAAACAGAACATATTTCGACGTTTGATGTAGGAGTCGTAGCAATGGTAATGTTAATGCAATAAATACGTCATGTAAACATTACAGTTTGCGGTAGACATTATCGAAAATATATGCTACATTATTGAAACTATACGATATTGACTGTTATACACAGGTGTGTCAAATGACAATGAATGCTAGATTGTGGGTGTTTTTTCAGTTGGGAATATCTAGCTTTGTAAGAGGCAATATCATTCAATGTAGTGATAGTAGTCTTTTCAAAACCAGTATTATGTATGTGTGTGTGTGTGTGTATAATCATGGTTAATGTGTGATGCATGCATGTATGTATGCAATTATGCATGCATGTTTGTATATATATGTATGTTTGAATGGATGTATGTAAGCATGAATGCAGTAACGCTAACGCCCTGCCTTCCCTTTGAATAAACCCTCAGGGTGCGGGGCCAACTTCACAGCCCCCAACGGTCGCGTGGTTTCCCCTAACTACCCGGCTGATTACCCCAACCACTCCAACTGCAACTACAACATAGACGCCGGGGAACGCACCATCATCTTTCTCACCTTCAGGTCCTTCCAAGTAGAAGGTAACCCAGCCACATGTCAAAGCTGTTTGAAACCTAATACTTCATTGGATCGTGTATTTCAATCAGTAATTAACACAAACCGAGTTATAGAGACGAAGCTAAAGCAGATGGTAGAGCTGGTACCAATTCTGAATCATTAACTTTTAGTCTCTGGCTGTAAGGTGTATTCATTGATTCATGGTGTTTTATTGAACAGTGTAGTCACCCTGGGTTCAGGCTGGTAAGGTCACTGGGATTCAAGCTGCTGTAGGTAAGAGATAAAGAGCAGAAAAGAGCAGAAGAGAACCAGATTTAAATTAAATAAATAAATAAATGAACAACCCCGTAAAAGGATCAATTTAAAATAGTGAGTCTAAGAGCCCATTTCACTCACTAATAGCTGACAGATTGCTCTGGCACTCAAATTATAACTCTTAAATCTTACCTAAAGCACCTAAAAAGTTGGCATCTGATATTTTCTTTCTTTCCGGGGATGGTTAGGAGTGCAAAAGGTGCCCGAAAGGGCAGAGATATAATGGTAGCATAGACAAGCAAAACAAAAGTTAGTTAGGAAATAACAGATTAATAACAAATTCAAAACTAACAGTGAACGTGAGCCGTGTCTGTTTATCTGGCACACTACAAGAGCGATCACAGCCTTCATCTACTTCTATGTCTCCCTAGCCCACTCCACCTGCACGTTTGACGGGGTGAAGATCTACCAGGGCTTGGCCCCAACCCAAGCCCCCCTGGCCACTCTCTGTGGCAGCACCATCCCGGGACCCTTCTCCACCTTCGGCCCCATGCTCCTCAATTTCTACTCCGACTCCACAATCTCCGACAACGGCTTCCTGGCTGAGTACATCGCCATATGTGAGTGATGTATATACTGCACAGTCCCATGAGTTCAGTTTGTAGGTGCATTTACGGAACACAACTTGGCGCTGACACATTTTTCTATACTCACTCAGCCCGGGAGGGATGCAGTTAGTCGCAAACAGACAGAAAGTAAATAATCGTAATAATCGTGCATATCAATCAAACCCTGATTGATGTGCATCATTTGGATCGCTCTCTCTCACGAATAGAAATGAATTGCTGATTGTCATTGAGCTCAAACTACGGCCTTGAGTTGGTAAATCGGCCTGGGCTGAAACTGTCTCAATGTGAAGCTATTTGCTTCGTCATCGCTAAAACTGGCGGTGTTAGTTCAAACTCCTCCACCCCCCTCCCTTTCGCGACCCGTGGGACTGGGCGTTTTTTGCGGGGTGGCGAGCTGTTTACAAGCCGCCGTAGGGGAATGCGTGGAGTGGTCCGTTCGTTGGGGGGGAATGTGAGGAATGGCAGGACGCTGCGCTTTTTGAACAATCGGAAGGGATTTGACCACGGCGGGCCGATGGAAAGAATAGGCCGTGACAGAGGATGAAAGAAAAAAAGGAAACGAGCGAGAGCGAAGTTGAAAGAGTGAAACTGTAGCCTACATCATAACAACCTGGGAACAAAATATGAGTGCCCCCCCCCCCCATCCCCTTTATTCTGACAACAAAAATAACCCCAGGAAGAAAATACATGGAGCCCAAATGTTAGTAACATGACAACACTTAGACTAGATAGAAACTGAAGTGACAATGATGATTTTTCGCAAACTAGCCCACACACACAAACACTCATACACACACTCAACACAAACACAAACGTGCACATTCAATAACACCCCATTTTGTGTGAAATTGCAGTGTCATGGATTGAACCTGATCCAGCACTAACTTTAGCAAGGCCTCTGATCTTATTTCACACTCGTCATGCTTCAAACTGGATTCATGTAGTGTTGTCACTTTTTCCCAGGGGGACCTGTATATATACAGGCTTGAGGTGCACAGTAAAAGGAGCTCTGATCTTCGCTTTTTGGTTGAATTAATTTTGCTTTTATCGCCTCTCTTCACCTCTATGTCCCCATATCATATTCTATCACAAACTGTATGCTTTTCAAATATTTGAATGTGACTTTTTAACCATTGATATTTTTGGTGTGTGTGCGTGTGCACGCCCATGCCTTCCTGTGTGGGTGTGTGTGTGTGTGAGTTTGTGTGTACCTGCATGTGTGTGTGTGTGTGTGTGTGTGTGTGCACTTGTGTGCGTGTCCTACTGTTCCCCAGCATGTGGAGGTTTCTTCAACAGCACGGCGGGCACGGTGAGCAGCCCTGCCCTCTCCATGACCAACTACCATCACAACATCAACTGCTCCTACCACATCATGGTCCACAGCGACAGAGTCATCGACCTCAAGTACGTCGCCTGTACCACTGCAGTAGGCGCTACCTGAGAGAGAGAGAGAGAGAGAGAGAGAGAGAGAGAGAGAGAGAGAGAGAGAGAGAGAGAGAGAGAGAGAGAGAGAGAGAGAGAGAGAGAGAGAGAGAGAGAGAGAGAGAGAGAGAGAGAGAGAGAGAGAGAGAAAAGAAGCATACGATTGGACGAGAGACAGAGAGCTTAACAAATGTGTGCGTGTCTGTGTGTGTGTCTGTGTGTGTGTGCGTGTGTGTGGAAGGTATTCAAGACCATGGATGGCTAGTGACTTATAGTGCAGAGAGAGAGAGAGAGAGAGAGAGAGAGAGAGAGAGAGAGAGAGAGAGAGAGAGACCTAATCGCTCAAGGGTTCAAAGTGGCAGCCAATCTATGAGCACTACCATTGGCCAATGCCTGTTGGGGTATCTTTTGGGCATGTTGTTCACACAGTTTACATGCATGTGTTTAGCCCCTCTTGTGCCCGAGCTGCAGATAATATGGTGGATTACCTCCTAGTGATGCCACTTCCTCCCCAGGTTCAACACCTTCCACCTGGAGGCGTCCTCTAGCTGTCGCTACGACTACGTCTCCGTGTACGACGGAGGGAGCGCAGCGGCGCCCCTGCTGGGCAAGTTCTGCGGCACGGCCCTGCCGCCCAACCTGCGGTCCTCCACCAACCAGCTGTACCTCCTGTTCATCACCGACAACACGGTGAACGGGATTGGCTGGCGCGCCACCTACTCCGGGACTCTGGGTAAGGGGGCGGGGACCATTCTGAATGCCTTGAGAATTGTTGATATGTAGATTGAATGTATGGATGTACTGTATTAATGTTTTACAAATTAACTTATTTATTACTCCGTTTCTTTAAACAAGTGGTTATTGTTTATTATTTATACAACAATGCATTTTTCTATTTGTATTACTACATTATTTGCTGCAAATTTAATTGGCATTTATATTAATCAAAATCTCCAAAAACCAAAAAACATCCTCCTTTAATTGTTGCTTCCTAACAAGAAGGCCAAGATTGGTGGTGGTGGTGGATGATATTCTGTTGATAGCCTTGCCATAAACCCTCCCTGCTCTCCCTCCCTTTGTAACACACCTCAATTATTCCAACCCCTCACCCAGCTCACTGCACTCCCCTGGGCCCCTCAGCCCACACAAAGAATCTGTACAGCGTTCACTTACTGCCCAGGCTATGGCCTAGGGAGGGAGGGAGGGAGGGGGAGAGAGGGAGGGAGGGAGGGAGGGAGGGAGGGAGGGAGGGAGGGAGGGAGGGAGGGAGGGAGGGAGGGAGGGAGGGGCTGGGTGCGGTGGTTTTGCTGCTGCAGAACATCTCCATCCTGTAGCCTCTGCATGTTAAAAAGGTGTGACATCATGTTTCTGGTCCCCTGTACACACATATTGAACCACTGTACTAGGTATCTATGGCGTGCGTGGGTGCGTGCCTGCGTGTGCCACTGCAACCCTAGACCAGCAACCTCAATGAACAGGCAGTTCAAATATGAATACACTTTATTCAAACTGTATTAATATATTCATATATATTTAAATATAAAATGTAATTTTTATTTGTATTGCAATCATATATAGAAATATTTGTCCCTTCGCCCATTGTCTTTTGAAATGGCTGAACTTTATATATTTGTGTTTTGCTGTCTCATGCAGGTCCAGCCCAGGGTTGTGGGGGTTACCTCTCCATGTCCATGGGCATGTTCGGCTCCCCGGACCCCAACCTGGACGGCCGCTACGAGCCGTTCCTGGACTGCCTGTGGACCATCGAGATACCCATCAACAAGGTCATCAATCTCACCTTCGCCTCCTTCGACCTGGAGGATGCCAGCTGTCGCTACGACTACGTCAAGGTAACGGGCAGAGATTCAGTTCAAAGTTACAACCCTCTGCGTGTGTGTGTGTGTGTGAGTGCGTGCTGTAACTGTATACGATGGACTACATGTGTAACACATGTAAGGACAGACCTTGTATTCTGCTTTCAGTTTCATGAGCCAGAAGAACAAACCAAAATAATACTTTGTTGGAATAACAATTTATATAAATACAGGATGACTGTTGTAAATAAAAATACTATCATTATTACTATTACTTTATCATATCATTATGGTGTAATTTGCATAGTGATAGTTAAACCTGCACTGTCATTTTTCCACTGCAGCTTTTTCCTTTTTTATTGAAAAAAACATATCTGAACAAGAATGTTTCTCAAGATTTCTCACTATGCATTTATTAATTTTAATTATTAAGGTACCCCACTCTTTATTGCCTTATGTCCCATTCGCTTCACCTCTTAACTCAATACACACCTACTCTCTTATTTCTCTTGATATCACTCTCTCTGTTTCTGTAAGGTCTATGATGGCGACAATGTGAACTTCCCTCTGGTGGGCTCATTCTGCGGGAACACTCTCCCCATGCCCTTTGTATCGTCAGGCAACTTCCTGACCGTTCTCTTCGTCACTAACGGCGTTTTGCAGAAGCAGGGCTTCAACGCCACCTACAGGGGGATCGACAGTAAGACACCGTCTCATTAAAGTTTTGGTTTTTAGCCCATCCAGTGGACCCAGAGGATGGACTCATCTCATGAGCAAAATAAGGGATGCTGCATATTGTTCTTTAATTTAAGTTTTTATTATTAAGTGTGCACAAGCTAGACTTTCATATTCCATCCACATTGATATTTGTCCCTTCGCTCCATAACAAAGGTAATTTTGGGTGACCTTTTGGTACCTGCTTGTCCAAAAATCAAGTGCTCTTTGTCAATGTGACCCCAAGATGTGAAATCGCAGATGGCGGTGACTTAGCTCATGCATCAATCAGTATCTCTAGCATGACATCATACCCAACCCGCCCATGCCCACAGAACCTGAATGATGGTTTTTTAGGGTGCATCAATGGCCAGCAGTGCTCAATATTCCAACAGTCCAACAGCTCAATATTTCAACAGTCTCCAACCGAACTAAATTCCAACATTTAGTTGTCTGGGTTTGTGTGTTCATACGTGTACTTTTAGACATCCATTATACTCCAAAAGAGAAATGATGGAGGCTCCACAATGCCCCCCCCCCCCCCCCCCCCCCTCACCCCCACACACACAGGGATATGCGGCGGCACGCTGAATGCCACCACGGCTGTCCAGACCATCACCTCGCCATTCTTCCCCAACGCATACCCCGCGCAGACTTCCTGCCACTGGTTCCTTGACGCCCCGCCCCAGGAGTCCGTCAAGTTGTCCGTCCAGACCTGGGCCCTGCAGCAGGGGCAGAGCTGCTCCAGCAACTACCTGGAGATGGCCGACTGGCCGGTGGTGAGTGGCGCACAGGCTCCGGCCATTCTTTCTGTGAGAGTTTGGTAAATTAAACATTAGACTGACACGGCACAATCGTTCAAATAAAAAGTATGCAGTAAATTAAAGTGATACAAAAGTGTTACGGAAAGAATGAAACACAGGGAAAATATCATCATTGTCATTATCATCCTCCACGTTGTAACATGAGAGTCTGGGATCAGCTATTTCAAGATGGATTGCAGTGATACCATTCAACAGCATTTGTCCTTGTTTTGGACTCAAAATCCAAACGTTTGCACTGACCTGGTTGCACTGTTAATGGGCTATTGCTAATTTGCCTAGTTTTCAAATCTAACCAGAATTTGTCAGAGGATGTTCATAGAACATTAAGTTAAATTACAATTCATATTCTGATGAATTCTGTCTCTCGCTCCAGGGAGACTACGGCCAGTCCCACAAGTTCTGCGCTGGCGACAGCCCGGTACCAGACTTCTACAGCTACGGCAGGACCTTGCGTCTGAACTTCAAGTCTGACACCTTCATGCCAGGAAACGGCATGAGCTTGACCTATCAGGTGGCAGGTAGGTGAGGTGCTAAGTACTGCTAGAAATGGTGACATCAGCCATGAGTAAAACGCAGGTTTACAATGCTTTATATTCAGAAGGGACAGTATTTGTATCTCTATCTGTCTGTGATAATCCTTTATGGTACGGTTACACTCTGGATATACAGTTGCTACGTCTTTGTTATCTGATGGGCTCTGAGTTACCAGGGGCTTCCTTGTTGCACACCTGAACCTTTAGCATACCTCACTTAGCATACCGTGGTAATATTAATGAAAATATAAGATTTAGTTTTTTTACTTGAAATGAGTGTGTGACGGCAGAAAATACAAAACAGTCATAGGAATTAAAAAACGATTTTCAAAAAGGATATGCAAGTTAATTAGGAGTACGCACGTACATAAGATTAAGAATGTAATAAATCGAGAAAAAAATATATATATACGTATATACACAGTATGATTAGTAGATCTGTAAGCACAATAAGTAAATCCATTTGTTTTATCTCGTAAGATGAGCTTTTGTATATCTGTGTGTGTAACTCATGGCTGCTATCGGACAGAGACAGCACCCCGTATTCACCCTTCCTCCCCCTTTTGCTGCGCCTAGGTTGCAGCCGCACTTACCAGCAGGCCTACGGCTACCTGAAGAGCCCCGGCTGGCCCGACGTCTACCCCCACAACACAGACTGCAGCGTGGTGCTGGTTGCGCCGCAGGGCAGCTCTATTTCCCTGTTCTTCAACAGCTTCGACATGGACAGCCACCCCCTCTGCACCTTAGACTTCCTGGAGGTGAGCTGGACCCATGGCGACTGTACACACACGACCATCGCCATGGCAACAAAATGATGGTTCATGGAGTATGATGGTGGCTAGAAGAATTTGCTATTATTCATGTATTATTAATTATTAATTAATTAAAACATATTATGACCAAAGTCCTTTTGCCAGCACCCTGGCTACCTGGCTGGCCCTGCTGGTTTCTCTGGAAGATAAGCGAGGCTGGTCCTGGTGAATCCTTGGATGGGAGGCCAGTAGGTGCTGGTAGAGGTGTTGGAGGGCCAGTAGGGGGAGCTCATCCCCTGGGCCTATTGAATATCCCCAATGCCCCAGGAAAGAGATAGTTAAACTGAGGTCCTGACCTCCCTGGGGTCACTAAAGATCCCATGGCACCCGTCATTAAGACTAGGGGTGAAAAGCCCTGTGTCCTGGTCCAATTCCCAACCTGGCTCTTGTACCAACATGGTCCCCTTAATCCTCGCCTGGTGTCTAATTGGACAGCATCATTACTCACCTCTCCACTGGTAGTGGATGTGGTGTGCTGTCGTCCCCCCCCCCCCCCCCCCCCCCCGTCCCCCCCCCGCCCCCACACACACACACACACACACACACACACACACACACACACACAGACACACACTCACTCTGTAAACCGATTGAAGTGTCTTGAAAAGCGCTTCACTAACTATGTGTGTGTCTTGTGGCTCTGCTCTGATATCTGGGTTAGGTCCGTAATGGCTCCACAGACAGCAGCCCTCTCTTAGGGAAGTTCTGTGGCTCCGGGCTGCCCAGCCCCGTCTTCCCCGGCACCAACGCGCTCCACCTGCGCTTCAAGAGCGACTCCAGCAACACGCGGGACGGCTACGAGGCCACGTGGACCTCCTCCCCGCAAGGTGGCGCCGTCATTTGTGTTATTTTATGTTTACCATCAAGAGTATATGACATGAATGTGACATAATGTTCACGAAAAGTGTAATTCACATCCGGACGTCTGAGCCACACTGAGCCAATCTTTTGGCCATGTACACTGTAACATTTGTATTTATTTAGTGCCCATTGCTTGCTAATGCAGTGGTCTGAGCCAAATATACATTCTATTTTAAATTTACAAAGGTACCCACAGCTAGGCCTTCCCTGCGCTTAGACTTGGTCCTGTTAATGTTTTTTTTTTCCCCAATGTAGTCTGGTTTAAGTGCTCTGGACTCTTTGTACTGTTAAAATACATAGGTATCACAACAGCTGACACCACACTAAGAAAGAAAGGAAGAATGTGCGAGGGCATCGAACAGAAAATAAGCCAATCAAGGCTTGCGTAACATATACGTGCAATGTGTCTGGCCTGTCTCTCGGCAGGTTGCGGCGGCACTCTGTACGGGGACCACGGCTCGGTGGCCAGTCCCAACTACCCGGGCACCTATCCCAATGGGACGCACTGCGAGTGGGGCATCCGGGCCCCCGGGGGCCGCGTGGTCACCGTCACATTCGTCCAGATCAGCATTGACGACCCCGGAGACTGCCAGAACAACTTCCTGAAGCTCTACGATGGCCCGGACAACACGACGGCCCCCGTGGGCCCCTACTGTGGACTGGTAAGAGGACTATTTCCTCACAGAGATACTTTGTATTAGGAGAATGTTAAACTAAAGAGGTCTGTTTTAGGATGCTATTTTGGGAAAATGTGACAGATTGTGAGGCCCTCAGTTCAGAATTTCACCTTACACATGAACTGATTGCATTTACTGGTGAAGTGGTCAAACACTGGTTTTGTGTTCAATGTTTCTTATGGGCTGAAAGACCTCCCCAAACACAACGAGCTATGCGCTCCCAAGATTCCACTTTGTTAGCATTTGGCTAATCTCTGAACTTTTAAAGGTTTTGATTTGATTTGCGAGACTTTATCAGTAAAATTCCCACGTTTTTCAGAAAGCTTAGTGTGTTTGTGTGTTTGCGGAACCAAACACACTGTGTGATCTACAGTGATCCACAGTACAGTGTCCCCCTGTCTTCTTCCTCAGGAGACCAACATCGCTCCGTTCACCGCGTCCTCCCATCACGTCTATATCGTGTTCCAGGCGCAGTCCAACGTCCTGCCCTCGGGATTCAGACTCACTTGGAGCAGCTGAGAGGAGAATTCATGACACACACACACACACACACTCACACACACAGCTGTTTACAGTTAAATTAATCTCTGTGAAAAAAAACACATTTGTTGCAATTGTTCTGCTGCCAAATCAATGTAAATAAAATAAAATAAATCTACAACGTTATCAAAAAATAACTTAATGAACATCTATATTTTTTTTATTAGTTTTTGTAGAATATTTTGTCCTAATAGGAAATACGTGAATCTTGGATGAGGAATTTGTGATTACCTAAATAAAAGTACACTTTTGTTGTGAGGTACATGTTTCTCTTGTGCTCCTTGTCTCAGTAAAGAATGACCAAAATCAGATTCACGGAAAACTCAAAGACTAGAGCCCATTTTCCAAAGGAATGTCTATAATGTTTATACATGAGCAGTCACTTTGAAGATTAAATTAAGTAAATTAATCTTTCTGCTTGTTTTTGATCAGCCATGTGGAACAGTGTATGATTAGGCCGACTTATGAGGTGCTCTTTCATATGAGACGCTCAACTGCTTGAGACAAGTGTCATTCCCAGAATGCATTGCTACCCGGAGAACACCAGTTACAGTAGACAGAAAGAGATCAATTTAAATACTGATCATATGAGTATTAAACTTGATCATAGTGATTAGGGTATTACCGAATACTGGCAGAGTATAGCCAAGCATGCATTTTGCAAGATATATAAACGCTAATATAATAGAAATGCTATGACGAAACGTGGTGCCGGATGCCACTTCCAGACCTTCATTACCAACTAGCAATTTAGGTCATGATTCATGGTTAGTTTGCCAGGTAAGTTAACATTTTTGGAATTTGTATTGTATTTACAACACTTTAGGCAAACATGTTGAATTCAAATAACGTCAACCAGAAGACGTTTTGCCACAGGTCTGGTCTATATTACTAAAAAGTATTAAAATATTTGTGCATAAGCTCAAATCCTACTTTAGCCTATTGTGAGCATTTTTTTTAAATGGAGCCTACCATCACATCTCCTACATTTCCTGTCTGTGAATAATAAAGTTTCATCTTATACTACTTTCATATGAGCCAAAAAACGAACCAAACGTTTAACTTCGACCGCCGCTGCATGTAATTACTCCAAACTATTGTATTAGTGGCTGTTTCACAGCTTGGTTCAGAAGTCTAAGACAGCGTCTCCATACTGGACCAAATTAGATCCCGCTGTGTATGACTTCTAAATATAAAGTTCAACAAAAATATTTGAACATAAATACCAGGACCATGTTTCAACAATTCTGTTCAGTCTGAACTCCTGGACATGTTTTACTTATAGCTTCGTAGCTTCTTAAAGAATCAACGTAGTTACAAAGGTTCTAACTTTAGACTTCATTAGGACACACATTCACGCACCCACAAACACACACACACAAATACACACAAACACGGTTGTTACAAGAGAGCCGTGCTGTAGAATGTAAAGAGGTCAGATGTCATGAGAGAGAGTTAATGTGTTAGAGAAGTGGTAAGGAATCATAATGACTTTGGGGGGATAATCAGACAAAAAATAAACACCTAAATGTCTCTGTGAGAGAGAGAGAGAGAGAGAGAGAGAAAGAGAGAGAGCGTGTGAATGCATGTGTGTGAGGGGAGAAAGTGCGATTGTGTGTGTGTGCACATGCCATACATGTGTTTGTTTTTGTATAACAGTCTCCAAGTATTGTCCTTTTAATCAAGATAATATTATTTATTTATTATTTATCATGCCAGCTAATTGTTGATGTAGTTTTCACCAAACCGGGTGATAATTTTTCTAGAAACATTATTCTATAAGAACACACTCATAATGAATATATGTACAATGTATATTCAGATGATTTGGAAAACATATTCCCTATGTTGTTTTATACATAATTGTGGATATCTGGCCATATATCCTTGATTATAACAGAATCAGTTATGGTTATTGATTATACTTTTTCTGTCATTAATAACGTGTACTGTGGTATAGAATTGTTAGAGACATTATACAACAGCCCATGAACAGGTCGGTGGAACTGCATAGAAGTAGTACACATCTACTTTGGTTGCAGAACATGCACTGCAGACAGCCCATCAAACCAGAATAAACTCATGCAAAACATGAATAAGACAGGTGTGACATTTATGCAGACAAATCAACACATGGGTGCGCACACATGCACACACACACACACACACACACAAACTAAACAGTTAATAGCACAGACAGAAAATGCACAGACAAGCACGTGTGTGTGTGTGTGTGTGTGTGTGTGTGTGTGTGTGTGTGTGTGTGTGTGTGTGTGTGTGTGCATTTGCAGTGAGCAGGGATTCAGAAGGTTAACCCTTGGTGCCCCTTAAAAACAAACATCTGTTGCCTCTCACCGTTCTGCAAATACTTTGGGGCTAAAGATAGAGGAGCAGTGTGTCCATATTGGCCACCAAAGAAGCAAATAAATCAGCAAATACGCACAAAGGAAGTCAGAGAAACCGAGAGAAGAAAACAGTAAGGAATACATCTCGCACATGCCTGCGCGCACACACACAAACACACACACGCAAATGCACACACACAAGCACCACATCTGGTCCTGTCACAGAACCCACCCCTATCTCTTCAGATCTTATTCCCAGGACTGGACTGGACTGGGCTGGGCTGGACTGGGCTGCACTAGGGGAAGGTGTGTGTTGTGTCAGGACAGCGAAGGAGGTGTGGCACCTCCTGCCATCTAATGCTTACCTCCAATGTCTTACGGTGGCTATTGGAGCCCATGAGGAGACACTGAAGAAGAGGGCCTGGAAGGAGTGGGAGAAGAACACCAAGGCTAAGAGGCAAGGCCACTGCATTCTACTGCTGCTCCTGCAGGAGCAAGAGGAAGCAAGGGAGCATGTGTTGCCCAGATATTGTAAGTAAGGGAAGTGTGTGTGTGTGTGTGTGTGTGTGTGTGTGTGTGTGTGTGTGTGTGTGTGTGTGAGAGAGAGAGAGAGAGAGAGAGAGAGAGAGAGAGAGAGAGAGAGAGAGAGAGAGAGAGAGAGAGAGAGAGAGAGAGAGAGAGAGAGAGAGTTGAAAGACACATGTCCATGTTCTGTTAGATTTTAGACTATAATTTATATTTATCTATATTTATCTTAAAAAGAAAAATGCGTGCACCAGAATATCCTTGTATTGGCAATTCATTCCACGTCCAATTGACCGTTAAAATTGAGTTTTGTTTGCCTCATGGCATTTTAGTTAATAACTAACCCCTAATGCCAGCATGGGGTCTCCATAACAAAGGTTAAAAAACACGTGGAAAGGCCCGTTTTACTGGCCCCGTTTACATTTCTCAACCGATTTGAATGAGCCGTTTTTATTCAGGTATTTATGATCTACGTTGAGTAAAAAATTGTTTTTTAAATAAAATATTTATAATATGATAAAATATGAATATAAAAACGACTCATTGAAATCCAATGAGAAATTAAACGTTCTAGGGCTTTTTATCCAGAAAACCGCAGCTCCCCCGTTTACTTGTATTTGGTTACAGGCCAGTATCGGCCTCTCCAATATGGCTGCGAAGTTGACGGCAAAATGGGTCGAAGTAGTCAATGCAGCGTCTGTGTATACATGTCAATGAAGCAGACCTGTCGGAGGATCCGGCCTGGTCCAGGAAGTGCCCTTTTATGGAATTCAGAGAATTTCATAGCCTGCAGATCTACTTCCGGTTGGGCGTGCCTACGTATTGGAGTCCTCTGTTTAGGAAATAAAATACTATTATTACTCTACTATTCGGTTATATTAGAAACCAAAAGCACTGTCCACTACATTTGAAACGGTAAGCCGTGTCGTTGACACTAATAATAATAATAATAACCTCTGAAAGCTCACTTTAGGAAAGTAACGTTAAGGATGCAACACATTTCTGTTATCCTAAACATAACTTCCTAAGGGCGCTTTCTCTTAACACAGTCTCTTTCTTGTGTAAATTACACACATGTAACGCGATTGTGCTATTGCCTCGTGGCTTTAAATAACACTTCTATTCCACTCATTGTTCGCCATATATCCCAGAAAATGTCTAAATCGCTGAAGAAGATAGTGGAGGAGAGTCGGGACAAGAACCTTCCCGAGGTGGATATGTGTGACAGAGGGATTTCTAACATGCTGGACGTCCCATCACTGTGTACGTTTTCATTTCACTGTGATCCTATTGAAGCTTTTTATTGTCAAGAAAAAGTCAGAACAAGGGCTGGAGAAATAATGGGCCATGGCTCACTTTGTCGGGGCAATAGTCGATGACGTCAGCTCTGGCATGCCCTACTCACTGCATACTGCTATTCCCTATTTAGGTATTTGTGTATTTAACTATACACAGTATTATAGAGTCATTATATTCCCTGCTTCTTCAATTAAATGTATACAGCTGTATAGTTGATTGGACAATTACGTTAAATGAATGTATCATATCAATAAGAACATACCTCTGTAAAAAGTCGAACAATTTCATGGGGAAATGTGCCCAGTAAATAGTTTCAGATACATGTTTCAAAACGTATACAAAACATGCTCTAGAAAGACAATACTCCTATAATAACTGTACATTGTACAGTTATTACATGGTATTACATTGTACTTTTTTGAACAGTGTACAACCGGTACCATAGCATAATCTATATCTGAAGGGCTGTCCCTAATGTGTGTTCTGTTTTTTATAGTCACATTGTCCAACATCACTCAACTCGTTCTCAGCCACAACAAGATCACAGGTAGGTTCATTTTAGTATCTCCGTTTATTTATTTAGAGTTATAAGCAGTTGGCTCAAGCCTTATTCTTGTTTTTACACTACAGAGTTGTGATACAGACGTTTATAGTTGTAACATGATGTGATTCTGTTTTATACCACTAGAGTGCAGTACAGATCAATCGAGACAGTAAACTATATTTTAGTCATGCTGGAATGTTTTAACTCCTGTTATTCTCAGATATAAAACGACATTTAAAAAATCTCATAAAATACAAAATTGTTATCATTTGGTCTTAACAAATGCACCAAGACACTCAAGTTTGAAAAGATCCAATACTAACTTTCATGTCAGGTACAGAATAGACAGACATCGGCCTGTGTAGCCTGCAGGCTACTATTCCCTAATCCAGCTGTGACACTCACACAGATGAAGCCACGATGAGATTACACACATTATTGTATGTCGTTATTGGTGCTATTTATATGCCAGATCAAAAAGCACCTTGGATAAGCCAATTGGCAGTGATACCGATCACCATGCGTTTACTGTTACCCCGCCCCCCAGGGTGCAGTGTGCTCAGATGCACCAGATCTAGCCTAACTCAAACATCTCAGCCTTTATTGGTCCATTTCTTCATGATTGCTGCATGCTTATTTTAAGGAGGAATTGGGCCCGTTCGCCTTCTGCATTTGTTTAATTAAAGAAGATGAAGAAAGTGAGCTATAAAAGATGTAGGCCGTGTTCGGCTTTTGAAGTTTTGAGAGGTACTCAGGAATTACAGTGACATTTGGAAAGTCTTTCATTAAGAGCTGGGTGGGGGCGAGGGAGAGAGGGAGGAAGGGAGGAAGGGAGAAGGTTGAAGTTCCCATGTTGTCGCTGCTCTTCTCTGGCCCATTACCGTCCATCCTGCAGACCTCCACTACCAGGCAGTGGACAGACACACACTGGCCAAATGTCACATGCCATATGTCGGCAGGTCTTTGCTCACCTTTCACAGGGGGTATTCTCTCGCTCTCTCTCGGAGTGCCACATGCACCCACACATTCCGGATCAGAGACAACGATAACTAGATAGAGTAGCTTGTATGGAAATCAATACAGCGTATTGTGAGAAGGGCCACATAAATTGTCTTGGTTTTATCACAGGGTCACGCTTGTGTTGACCTCGCCACCACACACACACACACACACACACACACACACACACACACACACACACACACACACACACACACACACACACACACACACACACACACACACACACACACACACACACACACACACACACGACGACTCCGTCCATACACACACCATTGATTGAGGCCCGTTCACAGGTCCACAGAGAGGCGCTGGGAGGGACAAAGTTAGGGTTGTGGTGTTTGTGTTGGTGGTAATGGTTGGGTGCGGTGGTTATCTAAACAGAATTGATTTCTGACATCCGATGTAAAATACCAGCACCCTTTTGGATGGAGAGGTCTGTCCTAAAACCATTGACCATGGAGAGAGAGAGAGGGAGAAGAAGGGGGCAGGGCAGGCAGGCAGTCGACAGTTTAAAACTGAATATTATGTCCTTGCCGTTTTTGCATGTTTTGTTCATTTTGCTATGGCTGAAGGAGAGATTCATACCTGGATCATTTTTACCTTGAGTTTGAGTGTTTAGTGGTCTATGGGTGTAGACCCCAAATTCATAGGAGTGTTGAAATGTAAATTTCAATCTGGCTCACACAATGCTCAAGAGGCTACATATGTGATGCATTCAAACAAATCCAATGGCTGTCCAGCTGTTTCCTTAGTGAGAGTAAAGCATATTTTGGCTACATAATGAAGCAAACCGTCGAGTACATCTGTCAGATTTGGTTCCCTTGTAGCAAGCCACTTGCTACTATGCTACTATGAAACAGTCCAAACACATTGAAATCAGGATAGCTTCTGTATAGCTTCTAACTAACCTATAGCACTGTAGTTTGGGGGGAATGGAATCTTACAACAACAGCCAAAAAGCAACAGCAAAGTTTTTTCAACTATGCCAGTAACGGTTGTTAGGAGTGATCAGGCACCGAGGCTGCCTTAGCTGCACACACACACACACACACACACACACACACACACACACACACACACACACACACACACACACACACACACACACACACACACACACACACACACACACACACACACACACACACACACACACACACTGCGTGATAAGAGGAGCCATCCTGAGCGGACATCAGTATGCTGTGGGCCTTGCCTCCATGCTCATCATCCTCTCTGCAACAGTCACATCAGGGTCCCCCTTCCCCCGCAAACACACACACACACACACTCTCTCACTCTCTCTTCTCACACCACCCTCTAGACGCCTCACCCTCCCATTGATCCGCCTCCTAATCTGATAGAATTGCCCCCACGCCACCTTCTCCCCCATCCTTTCTCTCTGTTAATCGGCCCTATCAATATCTCCACCTCCGCCCTCTCTCCTGACCAGTGTGGGTTCTAGGTTTTTTTGGAGGGAGGGAGGGGGGTACAAAAACAGGAGGGGTATAATAGTGAATGAATAATGGATGGATAGAACCAAAGCGATGGACAGGGCACAGCAGATCTGAAATGTCAAAGAGGCAGACCAGGGAGAACCCCCCCCCCCCCTTCCTCCTCCACTAATTGAGCCATCAAAGGCAGACTCCCCCCTCCTCTGGGCTAATGATGATGTGCTCGTTAAGGAGTGTGTGTGTGTGTGTGTGTGTGTATGTGTGTGTGTGTGTGTGTGTGTGTGTGTGTGTGTGTGTGTGCGCGTGTGCGCGCGCGCACGTTGAGCAGAGAGGCTCATGATTAAGCAGTGCATGTCTACGTGTGCACAAGTATGCACCTAAAGACATACGTCAAGTCATGTTCTAATCTTTTTTTCCCTTTGCATCCTTCCCCCCACCCCACCCCCTCTGTACTCCCAGTGGTGCCAGCCAACATCTCGGATCTGAAGAACCTGGAGGTGCTCAACATGTTCAACAACCAGATTGAGGAGCTTCCCACCCAGATCAGCAGCCTACAGAAGCTCAAACATCTCAACCTGGGGTGAGGATGTTTACCGTACCCCATTTATATTGCTTAGGGTGATGGAAAATACGTGTTTGTCCCTGCATGTGTTTCCCTGTGTGTGCGTGTGTGTGTGTCTGTGCACGTGTGTTCCTGTGTTTTGTCCGTGCACGTAGTTCCTCGTCTGCGCACCGCAAGAGGAAAATCATAAAAAGTCTGTCAATTCAGCTATGCTTGCATAGAGGTCAAGGACAGCTCTTTGTCACTTTACAGTATCATAGTTGACAGGACTGTTTATGCTTGTGTCTGATTGTGTGTACATTCATGCATGGATGCTTCACTCTGTCTCCTTCCTGTTCTCAGTCGTGGTTGGTGTTTAATAAGCGTTTCCTGGGTCGGGCCCAGATTTTCAGCTGGCTGTGTTGTTCACCTGATGCACTCTCCTAACCATGGGGGACTGTTATCAACTGTCCTTCATTGGACCGTCGATAACAGCCCCCCCCCCCCCCCCCCCCCCGCTTGCTATGGAATATTGTTAAAGGGCATCTGGACACTAGGCTACTCTTGTAAGTGTGAGCCCATCTCCAGGTAGAAAGACCACACCTTTGTGTTTTTTTTACACCCAAAATCTATATTGTATATACAAAGAAAAGCTATTAAATATGGAGGTGAGCATACAGCAATATAGCAATGCAGTATATGATTACTCACAACTGGCATATCACATGCGTTTCAACATGAGTGCTAGGTAGGGTGACGGCTCCTAATGTCCAATAAACACAAATTTCTAGAGGCAAGGAAAATCTCCAATGATAAAAGAAATGTCACTTGTGTATCTTATGTCTTCTTTTAAAAACGATGATCTATTATATGATATACAATGACTATTATAAAACGACTATCTATTGGATAAAACACACCAGGCAGGGAGATATCTATGGATGAATGGATGAATGCAACCTCTCCTACTAGATCGCATAGTAGCAAGATCAGCGTGCGCTGAAAATGTCACCATCCTGAATGACCCCGTGCACCTCTTCAGTTACCATCCTTTGGTAATCACCTTTGTTGATTGCTGATTGTGTTCACCTGTGTTCTGGAGGGCTACAGCTAAATGAGGGTCTGTTGAAAAGTTTCAGAATTCAGACATTGAAAACAAGCTAATTTCTACAGTGTACCATGGCTGATAAATGACAGCAAAAGCGGTCCAGCCTGTAGTCCAGCATGTCTCTGTTCCGAGGCAATATATTTGCATACCATCCCTGTGTATGTTAAGAAAAGGGGGCAAGGCTGTGAAAACGGTTGTTATCGGCTGCCTCAAAGATTCTTCTGGGCCCACAGCTAGTGTTGGCGACATGAGCTTCCTCTCTCCGGGCTCCTGGTTAAATGACTTATCGTCTCAACTCTCTTCTTCCTCCCTCTGTGAGCACTCCCTCTGTGAGGCAGGCAAAAACCAGCCCTTCATCCAACCCCCCCCCACCCCCCCACCCCCCCCACCCCAAAGACCAAGGTGGGCCTCCAGCATCACAGCAGCAGTTGAATGCTTGTGTTTTGTTTGTCTTTTTGTACACTCGAGATCCGTCCAGTTACACTGGTTGTTGGAAACACAGCCGGTGAAAGAACCTGTGTGTGGGTGGGTGGGTGGGTGGGTGGGTGCGTGTGCATGTGCATGTGCGCGCTCAGAAGATCAGTGGCCAAACATACAATAATAAACAATTTAAAATAAAAACATGCAGACATGCTATAGGCACACCGTCAATGTCAAGTTGGATTAGGGTGCCGGCGTTGCCATTTAGTTGTTCCAAACACAGATGCTGGATCTCGTTACAAAACAAGCTTCATTATAGAATACTCTAAGCTCAACACTGGTATTCAACACTGCCTCCATGGTAGGTATTTTATTCTCGTTTTCCACATGCAACATGATCTCATTTGTCCCTTCGACCTGCCAATTACCTCTACACACACACACACACACACACACACACACACACACACACACACACACACACACACACACACACACACACACTAACTGTGGCCCAATCAATTATCAATTTGCCTCTGTTTGTCCAACCTCTTTTCCAAGGCTGCCATCATTTTCGTTGCTGATATTTTCCAAGGACGGACGAAGAAATGAACAACCTTTAGTTTAGAACAAGTGTAATGTCACACTTATAATGATAACTGTTGTGTGTGTGTGTGTGTGTCTACAGCATGAACCGTCTGAGCGGACTGCCGAGGGGCTTCGGGTCCCTCCCTGCCCTGGAGGTGCTGGACCTCACCTACAACAACCTGAATGAGAGCTCCCTGCCTGGGAACTTCTTCTACCTCAGTTAGCCCACTCACGCACATACATACACATATACACACACGCATACACATACACACACACAGACACACACACACACACACACACACACACACAGGTGAGGAATAAACTCCTTGAAGTGCACACAAATTAACAAATGAGTTATCTTAGATCCAAAATGGGTTACCTATAGTTGATAACTTATACCAAAAATAAGAATTTAATTATTAAATGTAGGTATTTATCATATATTTGTGCCCAAAAAGTGTTTGTCTGGTATACGGCTGTATTACATAGTTATCACACATGCCTACACCGACGTTAATAAGACAACTATTTTATTCAGTTACATTGATCTATTGTCAACTGTTCCTCATAGCACTGCAACACATGTAAATATATGCACAGACTGACAAGTATGATCTCCTCACACACGCGTGATAAAAACAAGAATATAACGATCAAGAAGAGCATAGTACATATGAAATGTGTGAGGGGTCCTGAGTGTGTGTGTGTGTGTGTATCCCAGCCACCCTCCGTGCGCTCTATCTCAGCGACAACGACTTTGAAATGCTGCCCCCGGACATCAGCAAGCTGAGCAAGCTCCAGATTGTGAGTAAAGCAAACAAACACTCGTTGCTGTTGCCGTCTCTCCGTCTCTCTGTCTTCCTCTGGCTCTATAGGGCTTGTAGATCACAATGCATCACGTGATCTTTTGTTGCCGATACTTGGCAACAAAATAAAAACAGTTGTAGAACTGTAAAATCCTAAGTAAACGTAACCTAGTAACCTAGGCTAATAACCTAGGCTTGACACACCACTGTCTCCCCATAATGACAAAATATTGCAATGGGTGTTTAGTGCTGTTATTTGATGGTTTCATTGTCATGATGTGTCTTTAATTTCCCCAATTCTACTTTTATTTTCTCCGGCCCTATCTAACTTGATTTCTCCCTCTTCCTATTGCTCTCTCTCTCTCTCTGTTGCTCTCTCTGTCTTCCTGTCTCTTACTCTCTAGTTGAGTCTCAGAGATAACGATCTGATCTCGCTGCCCAAGGAGATCGGGGATCTGGCCCAGCTCAAGGAGCTCCACATCCAGGGCAACAGGCTCACCGTGCTGCCCCCGGAACTCGGTACTCAGCACACACCTGTACACTTATATACCTGTACACAGCACTGAACACGCAGGTTCAATGTCACTGCTGCCTCAGAGTAACATGCTGTCATTTGGGTCAGGTCAAGTGGTGTTACTTACAGCATGTGTGTGCTTTATTTAAAGGAAAACCAAACCTTGTTGTACAGCTTATTTTAGATGACAAGTGATGCTGTTGCCGTTTCTGGACGTTTTGGTTTACCAGGTAACGTCAATCAAACATTCTGGCTAATCTGATTGTGGGAGTGCCTTGTGCAGAAGATCGGACAACAATATAGCCCTGCCCCTAAATCAAAAAAGCCCCACCTCTAAATTATTGTTTGGTTTTCCTTTAAAAGCCTTTAGTTGGATGTTTTTATGGATGATGTGTTTCCTCAGACACTACAGAGTTAAACCTTTGAGTTTAATTTGTGTGGCACTTAAATATATTACATCATGCAATACAATGCACATAACTATTGCTATTCTGAGCTTCTGAGAGAACATTTAACAAAATTACAATGAAATGAAATTTATGATATACCAGAATGTAATCCATTCCATAGTGTCTTTAATATCTGCCAAAACGAATCACTAACTCCCAAATAAGTCACATTTTACTCTTCCTCACTTTAATCAGCCAATTCCGTCATCTGGAGATATAAGTCAAGGGGGAATGTAGAACGTTGAGATGTGGAACTCGCAGGACTTTTTTGTAGTTTGCAGACAGAGGCTGAGAGAGAGAGAGTGAAAGGAAGAGAGAGAGAGAGAAACTCAGAGACCCAGACTGAACACTTTACAGAGCCCCACTCACCCCTTCACAGAGGGCACCAGGGATCCCAGCGCACACTTGACAGCCTGCTCACTCTCTTACACACACACATTCAAACATGCACACATGCACACACACACACTGTAGATGGAAAAAAGTATAGAAAAAGTGATTCCAGTGAATCTCTAAGCTGACTGCCACTCAGTCAACTGCTTCTGTCTGTCTGTCACCCTCAATGTCGCTCCATTTGTCGTTCTGCATTCTGTCTTTCTGCTCATAGTGACTGTCTTTATGTCACTTTGTCTGTCATGCTGTCTGTCTGCCTGTCGCTGTGTATCTTTTAATCGTTTCCTCCTGTCTCCCATCTGGGTATGTCAGGCCATAGGCATATCGACTGAAGCTAGCCGGCTGGCTATTAGTGCCTTTTTGTTTAGCGCATGGATAAAAAGGAGAGACATGGAAAAGAGGAAGAATAGAAAAAATGCAAAGAATAGGCAGAGCACATTGAGGGGGAGGGGGGTTAAATGATAAAGGGAAGAGGGAGGGAGAGAGAGAGAGCGCGAGAGAGACGGAGGGGCTTATTAGAATCCACACTGTCACGGATCCCTAAGCCCTTTGCTCCGCTCCAGCCTTGTTAGAAAGAGAGCAAGAGACAACAGCCGAGAGAGAGGAATAGGGTTGCTGCCTGGGAGAAGGGAGGAGTAAAGCCAAGTGAAGGAGATACACACATGCACGCACACACACAGACACGAACATTCTGAAGGAGAGATCTGCAACTGAAAAATAGGATTTGTTGAACAGCGAAGGAAAAGTTGTTTTTGACAGGTGGTATCTTGGCATTAGCTTAGTGTTGTTCAGAAACCAGGGCCTGGGTGGACCACGACTACTACACGTGGCTGAGATAAGTGTTTAGATAACACTTTATTAAAAGATCATCTGGATAAACACAGGTCACAAGGTGCATCATTAGATATCTGTGTAAGTGTCACAATTCTCAAGAGTAGCAAGAGCAGAGAAGCAAATAAGAACTGTGCTTCATTACGGTCTATAAGCCCAGCAAAACACAATATTGCAGTGTGTGTGTGTGTGTGTGTGTGTGTGTGTGTGTGTGTGTGTGTGTGTGTGTGTGTGTGTGTGTGTGTGTTTGCACACACCAGTCTACCCCTCTCTCATTTGGCGTGATATCGGTGTGTCAGCCATGTTAGGTGGGAGGGGTAGTGTTCTAACACTGAGTTTCGCCCGTCTAAAACTTTATCTTGCCCTCCCCCTCTCCCTCCCCCCTGCATGACAAGCCTTGCTATGTTAGGCTAATCAGAGGCTAGTTAATTAGCCCCACGGTGCCTAGCATCAATTGCAGAGTCGCCTTGACCTGTGAAGCCTGCCATGGCGGGGCAAGATGACCACATGGGGTGCTCTCGCTCTATCGCTCTGCCTCCTCCTTATCTTCCCTACACCCCCTCCCTCCCTATCGCTACCCCGTTCATCACACACACACATGCTCACACACAGACATCTAACCCTGTGACATTTCTTAGTCTCACTTTGTCTGAATGTTTGGTGAAGAGTAAAAATATCCCTTCCCAGTTCCTCCATCATGCTCCTTTGCTCCTTTCACAGTCCATCTACACAGCACCACTTTTAGTCTATAACCCCTTTTATAAATGTAACTGTTTCTGTCCTTGTGACTCCTGTAGTGACTCCTTGAATATAAGTATCTGTACTCGCTTCCCCCCACCTCCACCCCCAGGTAACCTGGACCTGACCGGACCCAAGCAGGTCTTCAAGGCTGATCACAACCCCTGGGTCACCCCCATCGCCGACCAGTTTCAGCTGGGCATCTCGCATGTCTTTGAGTATGTCCGCTCCGAGACCTACAAGTAGTAAGTAATAATCCTCCCCTTGTTTAGTTCACTAGCCTTAAAGGTGCAGTGTGTAGAATTTAGAAGCAAATAGCGGAACGCACCTGGCAGAATTGGAATCTAAAATTCAAAAGTATGTTTCTATTAGTGTATAATCCCATGAACATAAGAATCGTGGGGTCCACCATGTCGCACCGCCATGTTGCACCACCATGTTTTAACAGTAGCCCAGACATGGGCTATGTATTGAGAGGATTCAATTATAATGGAGTATCACACACTTTTTAATCAAAGTGTAAAATAGTGCAGCGAATGGCAATTTGCGGATCTACAATACCATGATTTGTAATTATTTTGACTTGCGAAAAAATCTAAACAAACAATACCGTTCAATGTAAAAAATACCTTTTACTTGTAAGCTATTAGCTATAGTTAATCCAGACTTCAGACTAAATTACTAAATACAATACATCAATCTATCAAGGAACCTCTCGACACTTGGCTACTCTATGCTTTTATAGACGATGAAATCATTTTGGAAATGTCTAAGGTACCTTACACAATACAGGCCATTACAGGCCTCCTAGTCGTTGGAAAGGTATTGGTGAGGGGGGTGATTCAGTTGGTTGTAATCTGCAACCTCACTGCTAACTGCTACTACATTTTATACACTGGACCTTTATCGTCCTGTTGTGCGTGAAGTGAATCAAGCGTTTGTGGAAGTAAAACTCATACAAGACCTCTTGCAAGTGTAATCTCGGGCAGTTTTACCGTTGAACGAGTCCTAGTATCTATAAAGAGAAGATTTCACTATGAACCAGAATAGTCCTTCCTAGCCCTTTCAAACGGGAATATTACTGGGCCTGACACACAAACCCAGTTGAATCTTCAGTGAGGTTATTAAAACATCATAACGAGTGCCACAATTAGGTTGAACAATTACTCAATCATAAAGGTCTTATCATAAAAAGGATTGCCTTTTATAGTTAAGTAATCGTTAAAAGAAAGTTGGACTCTTTGACTAAAGAGGACAAAAGTCATTTAGGAGTGCAGTTGCTTAATCCTCCCCACTTTCTTTGTAAAATAACAATGTAACAATGTCCTTTCCTGCGCCACCTAGGTGGCTGCCACACTCTACCTAGGTGACTTTTATTGGGCTCCTCCAAATATAGGACACAGGGTGGTGATGTTGAATACGTTTTATTGTAACGTGTGTAGGTAATGATACATGTCTTGGTGCTCCATGTTGCCATGCAGGAAATCTCTCCTCGAGTGTGTGTGGTGATGGCTGGTTTAACCTGTGCACACTGATTATTCAATGTGCAACAGGTGTGCAGCCTCATCCAGCCCCAGAGTCCAATCAGACTCGGCCAGGTAAGGCTGCCTAAACCAGCCATCATCCACACACACTCCCACAAACAACTTTATGTTTCTATTACTGTTTCTAAGCTGATGACGCCATTGCATGCGGTCTACTGATTCTTAGTCATCTATTATTTGTACTGCTGGAGGTGTGATGGCGGCGGAGGAGGGGAACGTCAGCAGGGGTCTGTTGTACTTTAATGACAGAGAGCTGTTATTGCTCCGGCTTGTCTTTTGAGGAACGAACATAAATCCGTCTTTTCCCGAAAAGGGTTTCACCCTGCCACTGAGCTCTAAAAAGGCACAGTCTGGAACTGATCCGCTGTGTGTCGGCGTGCACTTATGTGCGTGTGTGTTTGTGTGCGCGCGTGAGCGCATATGCGTGCATCGGAGAAGAACATGTCTCAACGTTATTGCCGATTGCGTACAAGCCCATCTCAGGAGTGATTCTGTCTCTTCTCTTCTCCCCCCCCGTCCCCCGTCCCCACCACACCCTCCTTCTCCTCAAGCCTTTGGAAATTTATGCTTGCCGCTGCCTCATCCCAACCGAGCCGGTCAAAGCTGCTCCCTGCAGGGCACCGTTTTCACCCGTTTGTGTCGGTCTCGGTTCACATTTATAGTTTTTATTATCTTTATTTCCTTTTTCGTTTTTTCGATATACTTAATTGCCTTTACAGGCAATGGTTCAGCAAAAGTCTTCTCTCGTTCGTTTTTATATTGTTGCATGAACTCCACCAAGCAGTAGCCCGCCCAACACACTGCGGTCTGTAGACTCCCAGGGGAGGTGGAGGTTGGCAGTTGAACACCGCCCAGGAGAACGTAGTGGTGGACGTGAAGGGAAGTCTTGGAGGAGGTAGCTCTTACAAGCTCTGAGTCTCTCCTTCACTGCACACATTCGTTTTACACATTGTAAAACGGATAGTTCTGGTCCTTGATTCTGATTGGCTCAAAGCTGTTACTCTACAAAACTGTGCAAACACACACCTATGGCTGCATGACAATTCATTGTTAGTATTAAAGCGCTGCCAATCTGAAAGTATGCTAGAGTATGTTGCTTGGCAACCACGTTGCTGTTTTTAGGAACTATATTGCTTGGCGGAAGAATCATGATTTATTTTCAATAAATGTTGCTGTGTGTTATAAATATAAATAAATATAGCCCCCTAGCTGTTCTTAAATCAATGTGAACCATGGCCTCTTGTGGGTTATTGCTTAAATTAATAATTGATAATTCCATATTATTGTAGTTATTATTTATTGCACGTGATCGTGCATGGTGATCCCATGGATATGTGATATCCATTTTGTACGTGTTAATATGCAAACGTTGGCCACTCTCGTTGCTCTGGACTCGATGAAGGCGGCGACAGCAACGCCATGAGTGCGATCGATTTTTAGATTTCTGAAAGACGATCCGTCATCGTCATATCTGCCTCTTCAGCAGCTGTCCAGGTGCGATGATGAAGAGCGCAGCGTGCGACTCGATACTGCGGCCCCCAGCCTGGTTACTTGAGGCTGTCAATAGAAGGCCAGCGTCTCCGTGATGAATCACTCCCGTCCGCGCGGCCGCACGTCCCCCTCAGCGCGTCCGCTCCCGGCACATGCACAACACGGCCCTTATCCTCTTTTTGTGGGTTCTCCCGCTGTCAGCTCCGCACGCAGTGTCTGGAGCCTTGGGTCCCGTCCCTCCCCCCCTTCCCCCCCCCCGGGCTAGCCCCCGGGTTCACTCCTCTCTCTCGTGTCAAACCTTGAGTTGGATAATCCATCCCCGCCCTCACCCCTCCCCCGCCCCCCACGATCATTAACTTCAAGTAACACAAGTTCTCAAACACTTGGTGTCCGAGAGCTTGCCAAATTATTTTCTGGGCGAGTTAATAGATAATTTTAGGAACTTCTCTTGGCTTGATAAATTGATGTTTTATATAAAGTTTCAGGCAAAATGTTAAATTGATTTCAGTATATTCACGATGAATAGACTGTTAGTCTACTGTTACGGCCTTTTGGAAAACTTTGTGTACTTTGTTAGATTCTCTGTTGAATAAGGTATTGAAGTTGCTTGCAACTTGAATGGTGTGTGTGTGTGTAAAAGGAAAGAAATGAGTGAAGATTAAGTGTGACATGGTGGTGTGTGCGTGCGTGTGTGTGCGTGCGTGCGTGCATTGCTGGCAGGGGTCTGTCATCAGACAGGTGATAACAGCTTCGTCCAACGGAGATCCTCCTCTGTGGCGTTACAGCTTTGTTCACACCTGACTAAATGTCCTTCACCTCTCTCACACTCCCTCTCTCTATATACAGACGCGAGCACACACACGCTGGCAGACAAAGCCCATCTGGCTCACAAAAGTCTGCGTGCACCCTGATGGGTGCTTCATTTATGAGCTTCAACTCGACAAAGGCTGTTTACTGCATTATTGTGTGTGATGGGCGAATGATAACCAAGAGAGTAACAAACAGACACGACAGCATCCAACAACACAGTGTTGTTTTGATTGCCCGTTTCGATATCAAAGGATCCATTTAGCAAATTTCGAATGATATTTCAAAGTTTCAAAGTAAAGTTATATTTATTTTGTGTTAGGGTTGTGAATATGTCATAGATCTGGTAAACAGGCACCACATGACAAAACCTTCACTCCAACAGATCTCTATCTCTGATCTGATCTTCCAAACAGGCAGTTCCTGTACATTATGATAACCTGCGGATGATGTACGAACTTATTCTGTGCATGCGTGTCATCCTCGCACCTCGTGTGTGTGTGTGTTTATTCTCCATGCATATTTCATTTGGGCACTTGTTTCACTGACAGGAATCGGCGTGCTGGTGTTTACTGACAACAAGCCAAACCTGTCTGCTCAGCCACGTAGACTGCACATTAACATGCGCCCAGGCCCCCCCGCTCTTCCTCCACGTCACATTATCTTTTATTCATTGCTCCCTCTGTGGAATGTTGTGATCTTCTCTGTATTTTCATCTGTCTGCTTCTTCTTATCTGTTCCCCCCCCCCCCCCCACCCCCACCCCCCATCTTTGATATTACCCCCTGGTCCCACCCCAGGTTACAAGCGCGTTAAAGTGACAGTTTGGAAGAATTCCTAAAGATTTGCATTTAATGCAAGTTAATGTCAGTTAAGTCACTATCTATCGCCGAATGCGTCAACACAATGGTAATAGTCTATGGCCCACTGATGAAAGCCCTTGCGTTTGCAGTATTATGTATGTTCAAAACTGCCATGCATTCAAATCAAAAGCGTGATGTAAAATCTGTCTGATGTATTTCTCAGTCAGATGTCATTATAACGCTTGATGAGACACCCATGAGGTTGTGACATAGTAGGAAAACTCTGACATAGTAGGAAAAATGCAAAGGTGGTTTAAAAAAATCGTATTCCATTCTTATCGCCATTAACAGCACAGTAAGATGTAATACCCTCTCGTTATGTGTACAATTACATTCCTCCTCTCCTCTTAAGAGTCAGAACCACTAGCGTTCGGCCCCTTGAACAGTGTTTAGGGACAGGCTCTCTTATTGAGCTGATAATAGATGGACCTCACACACACGCACACACTCACTCACACACACACACACACACGCTGTCAGGGAGCAGAGGCATGCTGCCCTCTGTAGCTATTGGGTTTTTCTCTTGGTTTCCACCAACCGCATCATTAACAGCCAATTAGTGTGGCGAGCGTGTGTGCATGCGTGAGACATGCTTCAGCCCGGTGACTCTCCACTTTTTCCCCCATGCACAGTCAGTTATAAGCCGATTGTTAAAGACAGAATAATTGGGAAGCATCAATACCGCTACAATACTGTATTGGTATTGGATGAATGTCCCGCAGTAATAACGATGTGATACCAGTAAAGCTACAACACACATAAACCCATTTTTCTAGGACACACAGAAGCATGTTGTGTGTGTTTGCCAATTAAAAACGTTTCATGCAAAACAGCAGTACAAAGTGCTTCACAGGGGAAACAATTTCACGGTAACAGTTTAAAATAACAATAAAAGAAAGGCCACATTTGAGAGGTGGAATTAAAGAAATTCTGCAATAAGTAAGAAGAACACTCAACACAAAGGTGTGTTAGAAAACGTTTGGGATAGACCGATCTATGTGATGCCCTCGGTTCCTCTGGGAGACTGCATAGATCTGCTACTGTTATGGTTGGTCCTCTTCCCTTTAACGTTGGCAGATGGTTAATGTGTGTGTGTGTGTGTGTGTGTGTGTGCATTCTGAGAGTGAGAGTGAAAGATCAGCATGAAGAGAGGTCTAAAGCATACCACCTGTTGCTGCTTGGGTTCCATGTTGTACAGCATGACATGTCTATTTCATCACTCTTTAACATGCTAGCATTTCTCTCTCTCTCTCTCTCTCTCTCTCTCTCTCTCTCTCTCTCTCTCTCTCTCTCTCTCTCTCTCTCTCTCTCTCTCTCTCTCTCTCTCTCTCTGGATCATGCTCTATTTTGCACTCATGGTAAAGTGATTGCTGCTTGGTCAGGTTTATTCAACGCACACACATACACACAGCCCTACCTGGGATGTTCAGTTCATGCATTAAGAGCGAGTTAAGCCTCCCTGTAGTGTGAATCGACTGAGTGTGTGTGTGTGTGTGCGCGCTCTCTGCCCCACTGCCTCGTCATTCAGTCACTGTCTACTAGATTAAAGGGTGTGTGGGGCTAAAGAGTGGACACTGGTGCTCTGTCTTAATCCACAATTTATCATTTCCACCAGAAAAAAAGTTACCTATCTTAATAAGAAATTAATTGAAATAACACATTTATTTTTTTATTTTATTTGACCGTGGAAGTCGAAAACAAGATGCTTCCACGCGGGTGCCTGTTTAAATGTGTGTGCGGCGTACACACATACACACGTTTGATTGCAGCAGCCCATCTTTCCTTGTTATTTGGGCTCACGGTGGGCAGAACAGGACCCTGTCCTGTCCTACCCACAGGACAGGGCACACACACACACACACACGCACGCACACACACACACACACACACACACACACACACACACACACACACACACACACACACACACACACACACACACACACACACACACACACACACACACACACACACACACACATACACACCGGCAGGACTGGTCGGGGAGACCCCTACACCCTATCCATCACACAGCTCATTAGCCAAGTACAACACAATCTCCTTCCCTCTTCTCTCTCACACTGGTTCCCCCTCTGTTGCTTCCTTCATCTGCACTTTTTGTTAGTTAACTTTGGCCCAATCCTTTCACACAATTGTCATTCCTGGTCCTTTTTCTCCTTCCTCAATTGTTTTCCCCTGAACCTTGCACCCCTTCCATCTACCTTAATGTATACTTTTTGCTTTAATATGATGCTTTTCTTCCTTTTGTCTACCATCTTTATGTTTGCCCCCTTTCTTATATGCAACTCTATCTCTACCCACCCCTACCTCCCTCCCCCCTGAAGTTTCCACGTGCCGTTTTCCGTTACTCAAACATTAAAGTGCTGCTTATGACAAAACCATGTAAACTCATATGGCCAAAGCAAGGGATATAAGATACAGAATATATTTATATATAAATATATATTGATCCCCTCATTAAGCCTTATTTTTTTTGTGTACACTTTTCTGTACACACACACACACACACACACACACACACACACACACAACTGACATACAAGCAGTGTATTGTTTGTTCAAGTGTCAGCCAATTGGTGGTGCCATGGTCTGTTGCCATTGGTCGAGAGTCGTGCTCATTTGTAACACATCTTAATTATTGTAACTTATTTCAATCCTACGCTCTCCCCTACTCCCGCTGCCCTCACTGCTCTCCACCTCCCTCGGGGTCTACCCCACTCATATATTTCATACACACATATCTATTCTATATATCTATGTATTTTTGGTAGCATTTCTGCTCCACGTTTATAGCAGCCTACTAAATTGGCCTGTAGTTCCAGTGAAAACGCAAAGCCTGGATCAGATCAATGGCCTATGGCATCCAAGCACATTTATCAAGGGGCCAATGAGGGCTGAACATACACACACACACACGCTTGACGCACACGCACGCACGCACACACATAGGCCTTTCAACTCTTAAGATGCAACACCAACATGCAAACACCATGGCAAAAGGGGTGAAACGGCAACTTCCAATATTTGAATCTCTAACACATAAACAAACACACACACACACACACACTTGCAAACACAGTAAGCAAGCTTTTCTTTGATTAATTAAGCCGTTTGGAATAGGACAGTTCCATAAAGACACAGTCAGGAATCTGAAACCATTAACCGCCTCCTCTTAACCTCCCCCTTCCAAAATCCATAGGTTGATCTGCGTCTATACCAGTAATGACACATACATTGACAGAGAACTATTGTCTTAATTTATGTTTATTATATGATACTTGAAACTAAGTTGGTAACTTTATTGTGTGCATGTATGTGTCTGTGCGTGCTAGACTCTGTTTGTATAGGGTTGTGTACTGGGTACACACTTCAGGATGATTAGCCAAATTTTGTGCATGATTTCCCCCTTCCGACTACTGTCAGCAAAGCCCCCATTATCCTGTGGTGTGGGGTATGCTAAGATTGTTTTTTACTTCCCTAAAACCAATCGGGCAGCACCGATTCGAAAACGCAAATATGTATTTATATACATTTGTCAGTATTTATGATCAGATATTCTGTAGTGTGGGGGGGAACCCCGAGGACAGCCGAGTACAGGCTCAGACATAATTTCTGCGTTGCATGTCCGCGGACATGTACTGGTCGCGCGGAAACGCACCCTGTTCCATTCATAGTACAATTGAGGGTCCGCGTCAGCCTGGCTTCCACGCATGTGTGTTTCCTGATCCTAACTCCATGCCAGTTGGTGGCGGTAATGCACCATAATATTGTTTGCCAAATGTCCAAAAAAAAGAAAAAAAAAAGTACCATGCACATTAGGAAAATGGCATTTTCATCTTTCCCAAGCGTTTGCACCAGAAGTTCAGTGCCCTTTGTGTGTCTTTATATTCCTTCAAAGATTTAGTGTATACATTTGTGTAACGGCGGATCTCCTCGCATATCCTCACTTAAATTTTTTTGTCAATTATGGTATCTGGAGCGTTCGCAGTCGGATTTGGGCAGCACGTGGTCGTCCAATTAGGGGTCTGCACGTTCCTCGCGGAAATGGCCGGATGACGACAATTACGTCACGCGGCCCAAAGCGGACATGCAGACGCGGAATGTATGAATTAGCCTTAAGCAGTGTATGGATTGTCATGTGGAAGATACTCTTGTGCAACATGTGCATCTATTTTCATGCCATCTCCATGACTTTGTCCACAGTTATTTTGATTTTCTATAGGATGTTCCAAAAAAAGTACAAAAGCTAGCATAGCAGGGCCGCTGTCTGCCATGTTTGTTTGTTTGTTTAAAAAAACGTTGCCTTCCACATACATAAGACCAAAACAGTTACTTTTATCCTCATCTATCGTTAGGTGAGTGGTCTCTCACCGTTACCACATTTGAAAGATGGTCTAGTGTGTGCCAGGCGTGAGGTTGAGAGGGGGGTGCAGTGTGGATATCCTCTGTTCCCCCTGGGCTCTGGCATCTCCAGTGTACAGCAGACTGTGACGGAGGCAGAGAGGAAGAGGAGAGGACAGCTGGTACGCGGGGGCACACAGAAAAAAGCGGACATAGGAGAGTCGAGAGGACTCGGCCAAAAGACCCATGGGAACATCAGACTTCTCTCTCTCTCTCTCTTCTACAAATAAAAAAGGGCTTTAAATATGAATCACGGAGCCCCATCAGAAAGATCCATCACAGACACTTCATTAAATTACAAAGCGAGTGCTAATACATTTTGCCTCGTGCCTAATATAAAATATAATTGTTGCATACTAGGGCAGCGAAACAGATTATTTTCATAGTTTTTTCAATCATTTTGACTATAAAATGTCATAAATAATAGCAAATTCCATCACAAGTTACCAGAGTTCAACGTCTGAAATATCATAATAATAGTGACACCTTAACTATGCTTGCTTTATCTGACAGGCCAAGAAAAACAAAACTTTTCTTTTTATAATGATCCATGAACCAAATATTAGAATCGAACTTCAACATAAATCAGCATGTTTGTTATTTGTACTTGATAAATGACTTAAACGACTGATCGATTATAACTAATCAATTAATTCAATTTGATGAATTTTCCGTCTATCGACTAACCGTTGCACCCCTATTGTATACTACTGTATCCGTGACCACGGTATATTTTTAACACTGTGGTCATGCATTCAGAGATGAGCAGCCTTGATTCCCCCCTCCACGTCTCACCCTGTGCACCGATGGAGGCGCTTGAGCGCACCACAGCACTGGCTGGATTTGGTCGACGACTGAGAACCTGCAACGTGCTGTGAAACACAGCACTGTGGAGACAATGACTGTGTGTGGGAGGGGGGAGGGGGATAAACTATGGCTACTACACAACCCATACTGTTCCTGAGTTACTTGAGGACAGACCTAGAGAACGTACATCGCTATCGGCTCACTCGGGAATGAGTCTGGGTCCAGCGACGGCGGCGGGTTTAGAGGGATGATGGGTGATTAGGAATAGACAACACCTGTCACTGAAGCGGTGAACACATAATGGGCCTTCAGCGTCGGTGTTGCCAATGTTTTCCTCAGGAGTTCAGAGTTGAAGCCACACCTAGCGTAGTCGCTTCCCTGGGGCATAGCGGCCAGCTCAGATTCTCCACATTGACGTCCAATCAGATCACAGCTTTGTTTGACGTTCTAAATCAAGCGGAATCCAAACAGGCATCCCTATCATCCAAACATGGAGGGGAAAACGAATTGTCAGCGTCTCTGACTTTCTTTATAATGTCATAGACTGTATAATATACGTCCTTGTCAGGAAATCATTACGAACGCCCATCATAGCGGCCGGTGCTTTGCTGGAAGCTAATCATGTGTGCACGGCCTTAACTCACCAGTCTTTTAGTACTCACACAGTGCCAAACCCTACGCACTTCCACAAGAGGCCCACTTAACCTTCATTAACAACACACTAATGCTGCAATCACGCTCCTACTCCTCTAGAGGGAGCCCTTTTTGGGGCTTTAAAACAGGGCTTTCTCTGTGTCATTAATTAGGAGCATAATTCTTCACAGGCATACACACACATTGATCCCTCCTTGGTTCTCCCTCTTTTATGAGACATCTAATGGACCCCCCTCTTCTATAGCTAAATCGCTGTACTCTCCCAGGCCTATTCATCAGCCCAGAGAGATCCACAATTACACCGGTGCCCCGCCCCCTTGTTACAGCAGCCCCATGTGGAAGTACGGCTGGACCATTTATCGATCAAATGAGCAATCCTACTCTACTTTTTAAAAGGCTCTCGCGCAATCAATCAAACATATTTGCCTTTGGTATTTTCTCTCTCTCTCTCTCTCTCTCTCTCTCTCTCTTTCTCTAATGTTTATCTTTGGTCGAACGTCATTGCATCCTGTGGCACTGGTCATTGTGTTTGGGTACGTGATGTTGTCATTGTTAAGTGCACTTTATTACATCACTTTGTTGAGTACTCAATTCTGATTGGTCAACTACGGCATTCTACGGTCTTATTTCTGTATAGCACAGCATTGCTATGGACAGAGTTCCAACCGTAGAATCGAACAGACTATTTATTTCAGCGGAAGCAATAAAATCATTTTTAAATCAACAAAGAAATGCGTTGTAGCCATCCTGATCGATCCGTTCAGTCACACGGTCACAGAGTTGGTCTTTCAATAAATTGTATTTAGCGGTATTGCAGTTACGGTGCTGGTGGAAATATTCTTTGATGCTAATCATTGTTTCCTTTCAGTTTGAGTAAATTATTAACAGTCGCAAATCATTTAACGAAAAAGCTACATTTTATGATTCATCTGAACTTTTAACGTCGAAACACAACGCACATGACCGTAAGTCCTATCAAAACCTGCATTAGTGGCAGCAGTAAGCTTTACATAATTTCCGTCCCTCTGTGGCCCCCTTAGCCCAATTACTTCAACTACTTTGACTAGTATTAGTAGCCTGTATTGATGGGTGGTTTTTTAGGGTTCCTCCTAGTTTCAGAGTGTGCTTTATCCTATGGGAACGCGACGGTACGGCTGACTGGACAAGCTCTGCAGGGGAAATAATATAAAGTGTGTGTGTGTGTGTGTGTGTGTGTGTGTGTGTGTGTGTGTGTGTGTGTGTGTGTGTGTGTGTGTGTGTGTGTGTGTGTGTGTGTGTGTGTGTGTGTGTGTGTGTGTGTGTGTGTGTGTGTGTTTGTGTGCGTGCGCACGCATGTACACAACTTCAGCATATTGTATCCGTTTCTCTTTTTTCTCAGAGTTTGGTTATTTGTGGTATTTAGAGAAGGGTATTGGAGGGGGGAGGAGTTGGCCTTTTCCTATTCCCCAAGAGGGACGACCTACTGCTGGGGAGCCATCGGAGGACAGCAGGCCCCCTCTCCATCTACTGCTCCTTTCTGTAACCAGGGGTGAAACAAAAGGGTTTAGGTCTATCGGGTTTTGGGTCTGCCTGCCTGTGTGTAAGAGACACATTTTCAGATACACTTCCTGTTCTAGTGGAATCTGTCTTCAACATGGACTCCTATAGATGTTTGTTTCTGCATTAAAGATGAGCTGCACATGTTATTCTCAATATATTTTCGTCAAGGGGCTGTCCAGCCTATCCAGAAATGAACTATTTATGTTTGTCATTAGACAATTGTTGTTGGTGTCTGATTCATTTGACAAAAATAAACTAAAATTAAACCAATCAAATCAGGTTTGACCTAAACACCAAAGTCATGCATGTAAACTGTGAGGCATTGAGCTCAAACCATATAAATATTCTCTCAACTCATCCCCACATCTTCATATCCAGCACAAAACTAATCAGAAAATTGTTGGTTTAACACATTTTAATAGTGTGTGTGTGTGTGTGTGTGTGTGTGTGTGTGTGTGTGTGTGTGTGTGTGTGTGTGTGTGTGTGTGTGTTGCAGTGCAGTGCATGTGTGCATATTTGTACAGGTACTAGTTTGTGGGTATTTCTTTTATTTTTAAGTGAGTGTGCGAGCGTGTGTCCTATATGTGCCTTTAGTAAATATTGAATGCTCTCAAGTCAAGTGCTCTCATGACATTTAGCTGCTCTGCAATTAGACCTCAAGATCTCAAAGGGCACGGCTCGTTTGTCTTTATGTATTTATCTTCTTTCATTTCCATTTGAAATATAGCAGGGATGTGAATGACCCACATGTTTTTGGTATGGCCCTGGTCACAAAAACATTATCTTTGCTCATATACACACACACATACACACACACATTGGCACATCGGCGTGCATTCACACAGACTTGATGTGCGGTCAGGTGTGCAGGGTTGGCGTTGGGCTTGGTAATGATCAGGCACTTAGTCAACATTCACTGTGATCGCCCTATTAGTGTCAGTTACCACCGCAGTACCCGGGTGGACTTCTTTTTCTCATTCTATCTCTGTCACTATCCCCCCTTGGGTGGCTTTGGCTCACAGAGAGAGAGGGGAGAGCTCAGTGAAGTGGAAAGGGCCGTTCCTTGTGCTTCTGTCTCTGTGTTAACCCTCTCTCTCGCTCGCTCGCTTGCTCTTTCCACACACACACACACACACACACACACACACTTCCTCTCCTTCTCTGCTCTCCCTCTCTGGAACGGCTCAGTTTAGAAATAATTGTCTCTTTGTGTGCATCCTTGATTTAGTTTTTTTTGCTTCTCTCTGGCCCTCAGCTGGGTAGGAGAAGAGGGCGGGGAGGTTCTTGCACATAAAAACACACTCTTTCAAACGTACATACATAGATTTGCTTGTTGGTAATGTATCCCCTTTTCTTTAGGGAGGGGGCTTTGATAGCAAAAGCACATTTGTTAAGCTCTCTGTCTCTCGTCCAATCGTATGCTTCTTTTCTCTCTCTCTCTCTCTCTCTCTCTCTCTCTCTCTCTTCCTCTCTCTTCCTCTCTCTTCCTCTCTCTCTCTCTTCCTCTCTCCCCCCAGCCTGTACGGCCGGAACCTGCAGGCCAACCCTGAGCCACCCAAGAAGAACACGGACAAGAGCAAGAAGATCAGCCGCAAGCCCCTGGCCGCCAAGAACAAGTGATGAGAGAGGATGGAAGAGGAGGTGGAGAGGCTAGACCTGATCTCACTGCATGTGCCTTTTAACACCCATTTTGTTTTAATTAGAAATGTCCTTGTTTACATTTTTTTTGGTTTCTTTATTTATCGTCCATTTTATACTCCCCAGTATTTATATGAAATAGTTCTGAAGTCCTTATAGCAGCAGTGCCTCCCTGAGTCATCATACTTCAACTGTGCCTGGGGTCCAAGGTCGCTATTCTCTGATGGTCTGCCGCTGTTTTGTACTGATTAAATGATCCATTTCAGATAAAAAATAAATGATTTCCCATTTCTTATTTTAAGCTCTTAACCATGCATATTATATACAGCATGCTGTATTCCTTGGCATAGTTTAATTGTACTGTTGGTTGCACATACACAAGGAGATGTTACCAGACATAGCGACAAGCCATTCGAAGCCTATATGCCCTTTTCCTTGGTTTAAACTAGACTTCATATCGAGCAAACAACCAAATTGCAAATCCATTTCATGAAGGTTGCAGATAACGCACCTTTTTCTCATGTGACAGCCACACACTTAACTTTGTTAACCCTTACTGTGTCCCGCGAAGCCCCCACTGACTCAGGTCTTGCTGGGAACAAGCTGCCATGGGGCCCAACCGGCGGCTGATTAACCCCGGGGCCCCTGTCAGGAAGAGGGCTCTAACAAGCCGGGGAGACCACCAGACCCACACACGTGTGTGTGTGTGTGTGTGTGTGTGTGTGTGTGTGTGTGTGTGTGTCATAGCTATGTTTAAGGCAAGATTTAGAGGGGCTGTTAGCTTCCCCAAAAACTGTTGGGTCCCGGCCACGAGGAAGGAAGAATCCCTCTGTCTCACTCACACACACCCACATATATACAAATACACACAAACCTAGTGCTTTTTTAGTTTAGTCGCTTTGTTTGTCATTGTCTGGTGTTCACTTGTCTCTCCCTGACTTTCTTTCTACTGTCTTTGCCCTACGGCTGACATCTCGGCCCAAAATGCCATTTTTCTCCACATGTAAATCTGAACGATAGGACATTGACAATGATGGTTTGATAAAAAGAATTATACATGTGTTACTTGGGATTGAAAAAGACTGAGTTAATGTACTGAACTACAATCCTTAAAATACAATTCCCACTTGAGTAGCCCCTCAATTTCTCCAACTGGACTCAATTACAGCTCCTTTTATAGTGTTCCTTTCACTGTGTGTGTGTGTGTGTGTGTGTGTGTGTGTGTGTGTGTGTGTGTGTGTGTGTGTGTGTGTGTGTGTGTGCTCCTGTAAGAAAGACTGATTTCAATGGTTCTTTTTCTCTTTTGCGGTGGCTCTTCAGCGGAGTGTTTTCCCTCCTATCTGGGACAAACCCGGAACCCAACATTAGCCTCGATTCACGGGAACAAGTTATTTTTAAAGAGCACGCAAATGAAGAAGAAAATATTGCACGCACTCACCCAGCCGTCCGTCACATTACAGCTTTTTGCAAAATGAACAAATGTAATCACTGCAATTCTTTTGTATTAATATTTATCATGCTTTTCTCTCATGCCACGATACACTGTTCCATGTACCAATCATTTTGAATAAAGCATTAGTATTGTTTGCATAATGTTGTTTGGCCTTATTCTGCTGGGCACTATTCACACAATCATTTTCAACAATTCAATATTTATTTTCGACCCAACTCTAATGCAATCAATATTGCAATATTCCAGTTTTATGTCTAAATTATTATTAACACATTCATGCACACATACATATAGTCCAATATACAATTCAACTAACTATTGTTAAAGTGGTTGAATAGATTTGGTATAGACTGGTCAGCTGGTGTGTGTGTGTGTGTGAGAGAGTGGTGTGTGCATGCATGTGCGTGTGTCTTTGGGTGTAAGGGGTATAAGAGGAAACAAAGCAAGCGAAGAAGAAAGATTTAAAAACAAAGTATACCAGTACAGAACCCAATGTGCATGTTTGCTACTGCTTTCAAGTGTGTATGTGTGTGTGTGTGTGTGTGTGTGTGTGTTTGTGTGTGTGTGTCCACCCTGCCTGCCTATTCACACACTGCACACAGTCACGGGCGCAGCAGGCACATCTGTCTGGCCATCAGAGCAGCGCATACTCACCACGGGACTCCTGTCTGCACACACAGTAACACACACACGCTGCTCTCACACTATCCTCTCCACACATTTCAGTTCAACTTTCGCTTTCTCACGTCAACACATCATCGTCATCATCATTGTCATCATCATCACCATTACATAAACATCTCCCCAGCCTCCTCTTCGCAACGTAGCCTTCAATTGCAACTGTTAGCTATTCACCGTGGTCAACAGTCGTACATACTGTATCACATGCCATGGTCAGAGACTAATAAGGGGAGGGGGGGGGGGGGTGCAGAAACACATGGACAATCATACAGAGAACAGCTGTGAAAATAGCATAAACGTTTCGTATCAGGTTCAGTGTGTGCACTGGCAAACATGAATAACACCACAGTCCAACATATCCCATACCCGTAGTTCATGAGGTCCTGTTAAAATGTACGTTGTTTACTTGATCACATTTAATTTAGGGGAGAACTTTGCCATTTTTGTTTCATTGGTCATCCTATACATATAAAAATATACAGTATTATTTTTCTAGGTGTAATTTAATTGCGCCATTCATTGTATTTGCATAATGTATGCCTCTTTAATGCGCTTCTAGCAGTGGCAGGCTCTGCATTTCCTGGCGGATATATGAAAATATGATGCATGCACGAGAACTGACGCATGTCCATTGGCTGGGAAGGTGATGGTGGTTCACCAGCATATATATTCAGTCAAAATGCTTACCCTTCAGAACACCATCCACGAGTGGATGGGGAATTGCGTATTGTTGCACCTGAAATTGATAATCCAGATATAACCTTTACCCAACCGTATACAGACATTAATTTGCATGACAGGTATAAACAAACAACAGTAAATACAGATATATACCTCACTACCCACTTCCTCATTCGCAGTTATAATAATAATTACAGTTATTATGATCCTAAGGACCATCTTCTGTTGTCAACTGCAATGTACAGCTTGCCCAGCCAGCCAACAGCCCTCCACATGCATTATTTATATTTTTCATCCAAAGCGATTTACTTTGAATTAAGATACAGGTCGTTCATGAGCAGGTAGGGGTTAGGGAGTCCTGCTCAGAGATGCTACCAGGTAGGCTGCGGACATAGGAGATGGAACCCAGAGTCTTTCGGCTGCGAGTCAAACACTAGACGTTTATCATTCATGAACCAGGTGGCCTTTTTTAAATGCTGATCTCCTCTAACGAGACATAGGCAAAGAAAGAAAGACACAAGCTTGCTGCCATCTTGTCTTGCCAGCCCATTGAATCTGACCTCTGGATTACACATCCAGTTCGATGGCTATAAGATGATCGAATGAAGACCACATTATGTACTCTGTCAAGAAAGAATGTTTAATGTTTAATAAGATGTTACATTATAACAACTGTAGCGTCCATGATCACGTTCAACATCAAATCTCCCAGCAATGATGTTAAGTAGGCCTCTCTCTGGAATGTTTTGTATGGCTTGATTTTGGTGTACAATGAGGCAGTTAACACTAAAAATAAATAGCCTACATTTGAGTTTGATTACTGACTACTGGTTTTAAAGCTAGTGTAGGCAATTTATTTGATATGCATTTTTTGTCGTATTTGTTGAAATTCTCTTAACATCCTGATAGAAAGCAATTAAATAAAATGCTCTGACAAGAAAATATAAAAATCTGGTATCTGTGACTGTTGCAGGCCTTTAATTAACCCGTCCAATCATTTTACCCAAATTAATTGATTGGATGGCTCACCTGTCTGTCTCACTACCTACCGGCGTCTTGCAAACACTGCCCGTGCACTCATTGCGAATGACGGGAATCTTCCAACAAGGCTAGGCAGATCTATTGCCAAAGCTAGCAAACTAGTTATGTGTTTTGGGGGAGTGGCTTTAGAGGGAGCCCTGAAGGTAGGATTTTTTCGGTTGGATACTTTCAAAATCTAGTGGCAGAGACAAATCTGTGCAATGCTACATTTGATTTAGGGCAACCTCTGGCAACTGGTATTGGAGTGTAATCCTAATTTGTCAATGGCTTGTTTGATTTACAAACACCACAAGTGGGTCTTCTTGCCAAGACAAACTTCTGGCTCAAATGTGCCAGTGTGTGTATATTTATTTTATGATCGCAAAGAGTGACTATAATTAAAAGGCAACAGCCTGGAATTTCCCACAACTTCTTACAGTTATCAACAGAATGTGAAGAAATAACTGTTTTGACGTTTTGTCAAAGATGACTGTGTATTGTGTTGCCGAGATATTTACTAAATATTTACCCGTAACGTCTCGTAATACCACGTTGTACCACAAGAGGTCCTCATCACTGCAGCGTCCAGTCTCCAGCCAGCGAGGATAACGAAGTACCGCTGCTCAGGGGTGTAATCTCAAGCGTATTCTAAACTCTTGTCAATCGCGAAAAAAAAAGAAGAATAAAATAATTAATTGAAATAGAAGCAAAACAAGAGTTAACATTGGTGTTGCTTTCCACCGCTGGAGACAGCTCTTGGCGAATAAAGGAAACAAGTTTGATGCTGAACTCGCAACGTTACTTCTAGACTGGTGAGTAAACAGCAGAAATGCTAACGTTGGCTATGTAGCGATAGCTTGTAAAGGTAACTACTTGTATAACGTTACTGACAGTGATAATATGTTTACAAAATGGGTGGCCACTACAACTGTCTGGTAATATGCTGCCCCCTATTTGTTTGGCGGGTGTAGGACTAATTCGGCCCAATCTTACACGTTACACCTTTAAAGGACATAACATGATTCAAAATGGCATTTGTTTTTATGAGGAAGGCAAGAGGTCCTGGTGTTCCTGTTTTTCTGAAGCATCTTTTATAAGCGTAAAACAGGATCCATCATGACGTTCCTCACAAATTGCTTCGCTACCATCCTTTTCTTCTTAAAGTTGTGAAAGAAGATGTTAAATGAACAAAGAAAGAAATAAACAAAGCCCTGTTTGCTACCAAATCCCATAGTGGGCCATACATCACTGAGGAGATCCAGAGTAATGGCAACCTGACCCGTACTCTATCGCAATTCAGTCGGGGTCTATTAAAAAAGCTAAGCTCCGGCTGATAAATGAAGCCCCTGCTGGTGGAAATCTGTCATTACGCAGAGTTGGCGAGTAGGAAGGGACCAGCCCGCCCATTACCCTTTTCCAACTAGCACTGTTTACTTTAGCTGTGCGCCAACAATAACAACAACGCTAACATTAAAAACGGAATCGAGAAAATACAAATAGAAAAATGGCCGCCAAGTGATTGTCTCCAACAAAGGTTCACCTCAGGTGAATTTAGTCTTATTTTATTTGTTAGGTTGTTTTTGTAATTATAAGCTTACATTCGCCCATCACAGTTGTTTTTTAATCCGCCCACGCTTCTTCTTTCGATTTATCTCACGCCTTCCAAGGACGCGGTAGGTCCTGTGCTAACCAAAACCCATTGATTTCTCCCTAGCTTGATTTATGGGTGGAATGTGCGTTGGGGCGGCGCTGGTTGTCTTTAAGGGCCCTGCACTTTGACACCTTAATGGAGGGGGTGGAGATTCTGGTGAGACCCTGTTCTAACACAACCCCAGACCCTACTGTAATGGATCATGACAGGTGCCACACAGGTGTGTGTGTGTGTGTGTGTGTGTGTGTGTGTGTGTGTGTGTGTGTGTGTGTGTGTGTGTGTGTGTGTGTGTGTGTGTGTGTGTGTGTGTGTGTGTGTGTGTGTGTGTGTGTGTGTGTGTGTGTGTGTGCGTGCGTGCGTGCGTGCGTGCGTGTGTGTGTTTACACCCTTCAAGTATTTGATGTTTAGTTTTTCCAAAAGTAAGTTGAAGCCTGCTCTGGTTTCCTAAGTGTGTGCGTGCATTCATGTGTGACGTGTGTCAAGTCATCCCTTCTGAAGCGCCTTGATGACTCTTTAATTTGGCAACTATTTAGTAGCCTATAAGCAACTTTAGAGACACAATGTGCATGTCTCGTCTCACGTTCATCGTGGGGACGAGTTTTAACTTGTTTTTGGCTTCCCATAAAGACCTTTCCAGCAATTAATCATTTGCGGCTCTGTTATTGACGGAAGTGCCATTTCAATGATCGGCCCGTTACCTTCATAGCTGATTTGCAGGGACCCGCGATACATCAACTGCTCAATACGTGTACATTTGGAAGCCTAATTAACCCGGGCGTGCGGTCACTTTGATTGCAATGTCTTATGCGCGATCATTCCCCAGACACCTGTCTTGAATGGTCAAGACGAATGGCTGGTCGCTTTATGAGTGGAAGCGATTCATCAATTACCGCTGCTGAGAAATTGAGACATTTATTTATTTATGCATTTATTTATTTATTTATTTACTTGCTTGTTTGTTTGTTTATTTGTTTATTTATTTTGGGGTGTTTTGTTAAGTAAAAAAAACTTGACTCACTCACTTTTCTTTGAATTGGCGTTGTGAAGTGGTTTGATATGCCCTTGGCTTTAAGACAGCCATCATGCATGTGTCTCTAACGGTTCAGGGCGGCTGTTAAGCCAGTGGGTGGTGTCACCGGCAGTGCGAGATTTCCATCTTCTATAAAACGCGCCGTTATCTTGCCCTCCCTTTCATTTTGCCTCAGTCCTTCTGACCAGTGCGCCCACAGCTCGGTCTTGCATAGCGCAGATGCCTCTGCGCTCTTTCCTAAGACACATTGCATTTTTTTTTTTTACAACGATCGACATCAGATTTGAGTTTCTTTTTTATATTGCTCCTTAAGCATACTAGGTCCAGGTGTTGAAGGACGTGTTGTGGTTCAGTGTTCAGTGGGGTTGTGTTTGTTGTGTTTTTTTTTTTTTTTTTGGAGCTACAGTGCCGAGGTTTACATTTGGATCAAAAGGGGGATTGTTCTGATGTTGGACATTTGCGCGCCGTGTCTCTCTGCCCGCACGTGGATCGGATTTAAAGCGCAGCGACCGCCACGCGAGAGATGCTGAGCCCGGTGCGTTTTGGAAACCAGTGACGACTGAAGAAACGACAGCCTGAAAAGGGCTGAACTTTCTCATAAGGAGAGTTGAATAATCAAACATCAGCATTAAAAAAGTGCGGAGAGAGAGAGAGAGAGAGAGAGAGAGAGAGAGAGAGAGAGGGAGAGGGAGAGGGAGAGGGAGAGACATCTGGACCAAAACAAAACGTAAGGGGTTTCGCCCTTAAAAAGTTCATTAACATTACCGGCTGATATCGGCTTTGTAGCTGGTCTACTTTTTTTTCATCTGAAGGGATACCTCATCATCCGGCAACATTTCACCCAAAAGCAGACAACCGGATCGCCCTGCGCTGACTCGACTGGTCGGCAGGAAGCGGCTGGTCGCGGCAGGGGTCCTGGGGGTAGTCATGGTTCTGCTGCTGGTCATTCTTATCCCGGTTCTGGTTAATTCCGCGGGAACCTCGGCGCACTACGAGATGCTCGGCACGTGCAGAATGGTGTGCGACCCTTACGGTACCAAGTCACCCACGAGCACCGCCACGGCTGACACCGTGCGCGATAACAGCCTCGCGCAATCGTTACCCACTTTTATCCAAGGTCCGAAAGGGGAACCAGGCCGTCCCGGGAAGATGGGTCCGAGGGGTTTTCCGGGTGAGCCTGGACCACCCGGTCCTCCCGGGCCGGCGGGGGATAAGGGAGAACCGGGACGGCCCGGTCTACCGGGACCGCCAGGACCAAACGCCGGTGCCGGTGCCATCAGTGCCGCAACCTACAGCACCGTACCCAAGATCGCCTTTTACGCAGGTCTTAAAAAGCAACACGAGGGATACGAAGTGCTGAAATTTGACGACGTGGTGACGAATTTGGGGAACCACTATGATCCCACGACAGGGAAGTTCACCTGCTCGATCCCGGGGATTTATTTCTTCACCTATCACGTCCTGATGCGTGGAGGCGACGGCACGAGCATGTGGGCAGACCTGTGTAAGAACAACCAGGTAGGAAGACGCCGCGCACACACTCGCACTCATGCTGTCTATTCACGCACGCACACACATACACACGCACGGCACGCACCAATACACTGCGCCATAATCGGAAAATTAGGGTGTCCCATTCCATAACTTATTTTACACCCGTTCCGGCGTGCACTGTTAAAAGTCACAACAGTGCACGTCAACGTCATTCAAACTAGATTGGGAACGGCTCTCTAGCGCGAGCAAGGCGGAAACCGCAACGGGTAGTAATTCAATCACATACCACTCTTGATCCCACTTTATTTAGAAAAAAACAGTCACACAATGAAAAGATAATATTACGTCCACCGTAATCTCATTTGCATCTATTTTGTATTGAAGAATTTTGAAAATAAATCGTATTATGATTCAGCACATAACAATAATAATAAATAATATACATACACATCGAAAATTATTATAATAAGAATAATCATAATAATAATAATAAGTATTATTATTATTATTAAAATCCCAACAGATGCACACACAGATACACACACATTCACACACACATACATTCACACACACACACACACACACTAATCCACGCTTGTCACTGTTTTCGCCTTCTTCCCCCCCCCCCCCCCCCCCCCCCCCCCCAACCCCGTACGATTCTGCAGCCAGTCTCTTGATCAAAGGCTACATGGCGGGGCTGTCAGACAGCAGATCTAATCTGTATCCCCCGGGGCTATACCCGGTGTCACTCTGAGACACTGTTAGCTCCCACGACTCACAGAGCGGCTTTACCAAGCGCGTCTCCTCCCTGTCCATCAGCCTCACATATATAATGTAATGGATCGCCGATTGCAGTCCCACCAGCAGCGAGCCAGCCACGGGGCCTTCTATAGGGGCCTTGTTCCAAAAACACACTGCACAAACATCGATTTTTTTAAATCAACAATGTAATGTGTTTGAAGGAATGTCTCAGATTGATGGATAATTGTTGCAGAATGTAATATTTCAAACGGCTGTAGGCCGGTTATATTTTTTGGACAAAGCCAACGGTTTCTATTATTATTATATTGTAGTAACAAAATATACATTACATGCTAACATATGACCTTTATAATACAGTAATACTATATTTAAAAACAGCAAAGCCTGATGTGAGTAATAATTTTAGACCCATGCATATCATTTAAATAAATGGATTCAATCAGGCACTGATTTACATAGATATGCCTTTATTTATTTATTTATTTATTTAATGAAGACGTGTGCAGACATAATGAGAACATTGGGCAAAAGGTGACTTCTAACTTGGTAAAGAGTTTCAGGGATGATTCAAATGTGAAATGATTATACACTTATCATCAAAGGGTAACTATATGCTTCTTAAATCTGTGGTGCTGCCATCCACAGACTTGGAATTTAACCTTGATTGACCACTGACAAATACGAAATCATTGCTTCAAAGAACGGATATCCTGACTTTAAGTGTTTAATTTCATCATCAAGAAAGGCATTCCTCACTGTCATCATAAAGCCCTATGTCTATTTGTGAGTGTGTGTGTGCATCTGTGTGTGAGTGTGTGTGCGTCTGTGTGTGTGTCTGCGTTCAAATGTGTACCTACGTACGTGCGTGCGTGCGTGCGCGCGCGCGCGTTTACGTTGGAGGCCCGAAAGCCTTTGCGCATCCATGCATCATCGTCGCCTTTGCGGTGTGCGGTTTGTCTCCGCTCGCCGCTCGTGCGCGCTAAAACTCCCCCCTCACGCTCCTTCGCCTGCTTGCAGGTACGGGCCAGCGCCATCGCCCAGGACGCCGACCAGAACTACGACTACGCCAGCAACAGCGTCGTGCTCCACCTAGAGCCGGGCGACGAGATCTACATCAAGCTGGACGGAGGCAAGGCCCACGGAGGGAACAACAACAAGTACAGCACCTTCTCTGGCTTCATCCTCTACGCGGATTAGTGGACGGCGCCGGGCCGTGCCACGCTTTGGAACTTATTTGAACCCCCGCCCACCCGTCCCCCATATCCAAAAGCCAAAATGTCGACACACACACACACACACACACACTCCGCTCCCGGCCCGTGTCTCCGGCCACTAAACCGGTTTAATATTAAAAGAAGATGCTTGTTTCTTTGGGAAGTGGGGGAAGGGGGCGGTATGGGCACAGTCTCACTAGCGACAAGAATCTCAATCCTTATTCTTTGGGGTCTCACCGGTCATGATGGCCTTCCTGAGCCCACCTCAGCTATAGTCCACCCCCCACACACTTATAAGCACAGACACACACACACACACACACACACACACACACACACAGGCACGCACGGACGCACACACACACACACACACACACACACACACAGAAGCACTCACACACACACACACACACACACACACACACACGCTCCTACCCATCGGTAAACCTTTGCCCGCTGTAGCCTTGGCACGCAAACCTAACGTCACAGCGAGGGCCCTGTTCAAACCTACTGAGCTTGAAGGAAGCCGTACGATCACAGATAGTGTTGGTAACAGATCCCCGGCCTCACCTGCCATTTAACACTTGGCTGCGGTGACTGCTTGTGATCGTATATACAGTCCCTGTTCAATAAAAACCATGCACACTACACTTTTGTAGTGATGCACAGGATGGTTTTTCCCCATTTCCTTTCGGATCAATAAAGTACCATCGTATTTTATCTTAAAAGTAAAGGTGGCTTCTTATGTTATAAGAAATTATTTATACATTAAATCCATTGTATCCATTGTTGACTGGCCGCTTTACATGACGATGAAGCATATGATTATCCTGGAATGCACATTGTCTCACCCTTAATTCCAAGAATTGATGTGTCGGATCATTGATTGATCATCGACTGAGACATATTTTTTGTTCTGAACAGGGTCAAAGAGGAATACCTAAACCCTAATAAAATTCAGAACGAAACTGAAACAATACACTCCACTAAAATAATCCATAAGAAAGAAACCCGAACCTGAACAAGCTCAACCCCTAACGCCATGCCTCAACGTAACGTCAACCCTAATCCTAGAGCTACAGCCACAATCCCAAAAAGGAATCCTTAAACCTGATGCTTCTTCATCACCCTGTTCGGTTCAAACCTTCACCATGCCCTGCATTGACAGTGACGTAAACCCAGGTCACCTCTGAGCCCACCACCCATCCAATAGACCCTTTTCACAGAGGCATCATCGTAGGACAAACACGTGTCGCTCATAACACTAATGATGTGTCTGCTCCTTTACTGGACCAGAGCACCGGTAGTAGACTAATCTAGTGAAGCTAAGTCTAGTACAAATGCACCCTTGGAAATAAAAGGCACAGACCCATAATTAGTTTTATGTGTGACACCTTGGTTTGTTCAACTCTCTCAGCTCAACATATTTTGATGCTTAACAATCCCCCATTTGCCAAACCCACAACCCACTTGTGTATAAAATTGTTCTGTTGTTGGATGGGAGTTTGGCTGGGGTGGCTGGGTCATTTCAGTCCATGTTAGGGCTATACTTATTTTAAAGGTGTTGTATTGAAATGAAGACGTCATATCGACATACACACTTTTGTAGGTTGTATCCTTGATGATAAAAAAATATGCCGAGAGATTTCTCACCGTATGAGCTCGGAAATATTTGAAGGATTTGGAATAGGAACACTTGAATTGAATTCATAAAAACTCATTCATAATAATGAATACTGTTTGGCATTATTTTCATATTTCTTTGCTTCCTATATTGCCCTGCCCCAATCTTTCTATCAAACCATATGTGTATCAGCCCCAGATGTCTGTTGGGGTGAAAAATAAAGTATTATTATTATTATATAAATAAATATAATATACATAAATAAATAAATAAATAACTAGTAGCTGCCACCAACAGATGTAGCAAACATTTAACCCACCACATTTTCTTTGCCAGCATTTTTATAAGTGCTTTATTTATTTCTAGAACAATAAAATACAACATGCGAGCGTGGTGGTTATAGGCTATGTCTCCATATTGCTCTTCGAATAACAGCGGGATGTCTTGCAATGTAAAGATGAACGCACTACACAGAAGTAGAGATCACAGCACACTATGTATCAATGTACAATAATCGTACAGATAGTTTATGACAATTGTGGAGCAAACATTACTGGAATCATGTGTAAATATTGTAGTGATATAATTTTAATCCCCAACCCTTCTTGATGTACAATATGTTGCAAATAGCAAATGAGAAACTGATATTATATAGCCTATTATTCAATGGGACATTTATGCATTACTCACCCAAATGTCTTGACATCGAATTGTTACCAGTGCGTACACACGTGATGGAGATGTTTGTAGACGTGTGTGTGTGTGTGTGTGTGTGTGTGTGTGTGTCTCTGTGTGTGTGTGTGTGTGTCTGTGTGTGTGTGTGTGTGTGTGTGTGGCATCAATGAGAAACATGCACGATTATCCTTTTTTTCAGGGGAAGGAGGCGGTGGTCCAGCTGTTTGCTGTTGACTCCAAAAATATTTTCTATTAAATGGACAAAACCTATCGGTTGTCTCTGTACTCTGGCCTCATTTATTATGCTGAGATTTTGTATGTCTGTGTCTTTCTGGTTTCCCAGCTTTATTAACATATCCAGTGCATAGTACCTCATCCAATCGTTCATATTTGGTTCACTCTTATTTAGTTTGGGATAAAGAGGAGACCGCACTATGTGGTTTCAGACATACAGTATAAATAAAAATGGACATACACGTTACACATACACATACACGTCCACAGTTTCAGCACATTATTTGACATTCCATTCCATTATTATTATTATTTTAAGTACAGTTTAGTAAGGTATAGTTTGAGCTGAAGAGCTGAGCACTGTTTGACTGGTGACCGTCCCGGGCCTAAAGAGAGTGGCCACTCTCTTAACGGTGTAATCTTCCTTCTGTATGAGTGCATTCTGTTGCTCAGAAACACAGTGTGGTTATTTGCACTTTATGAGTTAGAGCCAACCTGGAGGAGCTAACAACGTATTTGTCAGGAGAACAGAATAGAGAAACTCCATATGAACTGCACGGGCCTTATTCACCTCTGGGTTCTTAATGCTTCAGTACCAAGATGACTGCTTGGTGAATATACGGCCCATTCCTTTCTCCATCTCACGTCAAATTAGCCTTCCTTACATTACTATGATTGTGATTGTGATTTTGATTTGTGATTGTGATTATGATTATTATCATCGTAATAATAATAATAATTATTATTATTATAGCCAATAGGAATTTAACTTTTGTTTTTGTGTTTTTTGTTAATAATAATAATCACCAGAATACATTGGATTTTTATAGCACCTTTTCAATGATCCCAAGGCGCTTTACAGTGAGTGAAGTAACAAAAACAAATAAGTGACTAGGAGGGGGGTTGTCCAAAGACTTAGGTGAAGAGGTGGGTCTTCAGCCTCTTTTTGAAGAAGGCAATGGACCGAACAATGTGGATCTCTGCAGGGAGTGAGTTTGATAGGGTGTGGGCAGCCACCCCAAAAGATCTGTCCCCAAAAGTCTACAACCTGGTGCGAGGGACAGGGAGCAGTCCGGTGTCTGAGGAACGGAGATGGCGGGAGGGGGTGTAGGTGCTGCGGAGCTCAGTGAGATACTGAGGAACAGGACCTGGAGGGACTTGGAGGTGAGAAGGAGGATCTTGTAGCTGATACAAGACTTGACTGGCCGCCTGGATGAGAGTGGGGATGATGTGCTGTATGTTAGCTTGAGCCATGCACCCAGTACTCAGCATGATCAAATTCCTCCCGGGTCGCATGCCGAAAGTTCCAGCTTCACTTCATGTCTCAAGCTTTTTTTTTTCTCAGTAAGAGGAAGCTAAGAAAAAATACATTATTGCCTCTCATTATGTTTCACAGGTTTTAATAAAGCCTTAAAGCACTTCACAACAGTTTTTGATAATAGAGGTTATTATGATGATGATGATTATTATTATGATATTGTATATAACCAGTGTGAGCAGCCTGCGTGCCAGCTGTTATAAGGAACAGTGAAGGACACTGAGACATGTTCACACTTCCAGAGGCAACAGCTGGAGCGCAGGAGCCCCTGCTGCACTACGGCAGCCTGTTTGGGACAAACATAACACAGGTCCAGGACTGGAGACCAAACTTGTTTTATTAACAGCAAAAAGGTATTTGAGGCAGGGAGAAAATCATATAATAATTCAATGAATGCACAATAATGTTACAAGTTTCTGTTCTGTTCTGGTTATGTGTGAACATATTAACTTGATTAGATGGGGTTTTATGAGGCGGCAATTCAAAATAAGAACAGTGTTTTCTGGATGGTGTAGTGTTTTCAGTAGGACACATACACGCAAGCAGCCACACACACACACACGGATACACAAACACAGGATACACTTGAACATTCTGAAAAATCATAGTTTTTCTTTCTCTCTCCCTTGCTCTTCCTTTCTCTCTCACTCTGTCCCTTTCTTTTCCTTTCTCCATGACTCCCTCTCTATCCGTTCCTCTCTCTCCCTCTCTCTCTCTGTCTTTATGTCTGGCTCTATATACATAAAGCATTAAGTTGGGTGTCAACCAAGAACGTGAGCACAATTCATTTCAACACATTACCCAGAAACCCATGGCTTCTTAATACAACTACAAAGACACATAAATAGACCAATCAATCGCAGGGTATCTATAAATTTGACCGTGGCGCACTAATTGCTTTGCACCTTTGCCCCATCACTAAGCACTCTCCCAGCCAGGGATGTAAACTAACTGGGGGCTGTCCAATCAAAATGCAAGCCTATACTACCAGGCCTCTCGGTTAGTCTTCACAACTATTCATTCTCACGTTAATGATGAAAATGAGATTGGGGTTGTTATTGTTGGGTCATCATTCACCTTTGGACGCTTGTTTAACAGAGCAACACGCACAGACACCCACATGCGCACATACACACACAAACACACACAAACACACACACATGCACACACAACCAAACACACGCACGTATGCAGGCACGCACGCAAACGAGTGCTCGTACACACACACACACACACATGCATATACAGACATACACACACACACACACACACACACACACACACTGAAATAGACAAATTGAATCGGTGAACAAAAACATAAGATCAATGCTTTTATTTACCTGCAAATTTACTATGCAAATGTCCACCAAAACTACTACTGGTACTACTATTAATATTACAACAACAATAACTACTACTATTGCTACTCACTAATAACTAATAATAATAATAATAATAATAATAATAATAATAATAATAATAATAATAACTACAATAATATTAGTATTAATCTATCTCCATATCAGAAGACAGAAAAATCCATATGAAAGCGACCGGCATCTCTCATATTAATCTAAAGAAACATCAGAAATGAAAGAAGTTTGAAGTCCAATTGGGGTTAGAAAGGACATCGATGGAGAATCAACTTGATCCAGCACCTCGTTCTCCCAGCGCCTCCACCTCTCTGCTTTGATGCATGATGCCCCAGGACTGTCACTCAATCAGTGTGTGTGCGTGCACTCATTTGTGGGTGTGTGTGTGTGTGCATTGGGCACAGGCCTTAGACATTGTTAGCTGCACCAATGCTAGCCCCGATTCCTGAACTCAGCTGTCCCAGAATCCCCTCCACCCCCACCCCCTCCTAACTTGGTGGGGCTCCTCCAGGTGTGTAAATAACGTCAGATAAAGAGGTTATCGCCACTCCATCATCTGCTGCTGACACCTACCTGTCTCAGTTACACACACACCGGTGCTGTTCCGCGAGTTATCTGGCCCGGGTCTTAGCGTAGAGTCCCGTACCACTTCCTCACTTTCTTTCTATTAGCTTAAGAGATGGCATCTGTAACCAGATGTGGTCATAACACACAGACACACACTGGCTTCATTCCACATCGGATCAGAGGACTTATAGGTTATGATGACCATGAAATATGATTGAGCACAAAAAACAACAACAATGTAGTTGACAGAATGTTAAAGGGTGAATGCATTTCAACATCATGAAATATTTTTGAAAGCTAACCGAGATCGGCGCAGAGTGGAACGTTCACATACTCGTTGGCGGAGACTGGCAATAGGACTTTACACCTGTTATTTCTACATTACCACAATTGTATTAGTAACTACAAAAATAGCATTGATTACTATGTTTAAGGTCATAGTAGACATGCTAACTACTACATACAAGTTTAAAGTTTACTGGTCCTTAAATGATTAAATAATACACACTACGAACGAATATCCAATCAGACACATATTAGCATATGTGTCACACTACACACAGGCACACCCACTTCTAAACATACACACACCCCTACACACCTATACAGACACATACACACACACTTACACATGCACACAATCACACACACACATACACCCACACACACCTACATTTGTGGTCATACACACACTCACAAACACACACACACACACACACACAAACATTCACCCCCCCATTCAAACACCTACATACACAGACGCGGGCACACACACACACACACACACACACAGTCCTCTTCTAGAAGCTCAGGGGTGTCATTAAGAAAGGCAGGCGGGCTGCAGAGGAATAACAACAATATTGATAAAAACAGAAGGAGGGGGAAGTGTATCATGCATCATCTATCTGCAGGGACGACTGCTCATGTATATTGGGAGGGTGGGCAGGGAAGGGGGGGGGGGGTTGGGGTGCTTGAGATGAGAAATGAAATCAATACCCAACACCTCCCCTCGCCACCCATTTATATTTTTGGGCACAATTACCCCTGAGGGGGCATCCATAACTCTGACATGTTGGTCTGCTTATCTCACACAGAAGAGAGAGAGGTAGAGAGAGAGAGAGAGAGAGAGAGAGAGAGAGAGAGAGAGAGAGAAGACAGAGATAACTAGAGGGGGGGGGACAAGAGTCACCTGGGACCATCAATGGTTTAATTTGACCATATATAACCCAGTGGCCTTATTTGGGTTAAGTTATTATAATTATTTGTACATAACCCTTATGGTTCTTGTATGTAACCTCACAAGAGCCAATCACAAAGTCTTTCACTTATAGCTCCGCCCTCCAATTGTCATTATAGCTGATCACACACACCTGTAAGGTCTCTCAGCTACAAACACAACGAGCACATGCAGTCAGTCGAGGTCATGATTACATCGCAGCAGTGGCAGGAGGCAAGACAAAGAATCAACTGGAGGTAAATACGAGTAATAGGCTACACAAACTATCAAATTATGTCACCTTGTTGTGTTGTTGAGTGCCAGAAATAAAGTGGCATCAAAACTAAAGTACTATTGTTCTGCTAATAATATGTTTAAAACCAAAAATATAGCACACTTAATATTGAAGCAGTATTATGATTTTCTGTAATTACTTTTTTATTATGTTTTGAGTTTGTTTTACGATTCTGTGACCCTAAGTTCTACTTTATTTATAAAGGTCTGGTCTTTTTTAGTTGCCTTGATCGCAGCCTCATTCATGGAAATTCAAGAAATGGTCCTCTGGAAGTTTGGTGCTTTTGATTTTTATCCATGGACGTAAGTAGTATTCTTTCTGTCTTTATCCTTAGGTAAGATTTAAGAGATTTTTTTTGAGTGTAATATGTTTAGTGTGTGAAATGCGTTGTGGGAATCTGCCCTGGTTCTACGCCTGCCTCTGTATGACACTATTTTGATTTTGGACTGCTCCTGGCCAATTACTGAACGATCAGGGCATCTCTTCCCTGATCTGTTCGGGGAATCCATCTTGCCTTTCAATCACAGGTATGTGAATGCAACACTGCTCAATGGCGGAGAAATGTAGGGAGGGAACAGAGAGGGAGATTTGTTTTCGGGGGGAGGGGTGGTTATGGAATAGAAATAAACGGAGATGTTTCCTTTAATTTCGTCAACCCATCAGTCTTTTTATGTAAAGTAGTAAAGTACTTTGAAAAACATGTTCGCTATCGATTTCAAGTGAAAACTCGGAAGGTGTCAACAAACAGGTATCCTAATGTCTTAAGAAAAGTGGCAGAATCAGTGTGTGCGTGTTGTCAGTGTGTGAGTGTATATTCACTCATAATATTGTGTTCAGTAGGATAACTACACACTTATCCAAGTATACAGGAAAGTCCTATACATGATGGTCTCCCACTGGGCTAAACAAGTTTGTTACAAAAAGACAACATCTTTCTACGCACGCACGCACGCACGCACGCGGGACTTGCCTAATATCTTCCCTGTCTCCCGCGCACGCCAGGGGCATCCATCACCACGGGATTGTCCAGACAGCCAATGAGACGGCCGAGGAGATATATCGGAAGGCAGTCATGTCACCAACGGCCTGGCCAGTGACATGGAGGGTGGGGCACTTGGGACTTTTTGATAGAAAAAGAGAGGGGGGTAGATCTCTACTTTAATAACATACACAAAATGTGTGTGTGTATATACTTATATATATATATATGTGTATGTTATCTATTTTTTTCATTATTTTTGAAACACTCAAACATATCAGATTAACTAAATGGAGCTCAAGAGCTAATCTCATCCCAAGGTCCCTGTTCTTTATTTCCTTTCTTCCCCTCTTTCTCTTATTTCCTAGCCAGCTTGAAGGGAGTCTTTGAGAAACATCTGGGGTCTCAGAGGGCTGCTACACACTCGTCAAGTCAGGCTTTTTTGGTTGCTATAACAACCGTTTAGTGAGACGAAAGCGGTAGTGACATTCCTCTCCATACCGCCGTCTCCCTCTTCTCACCTGAGGTGGAGGAAACGGGGGTTGGGATCAGATGAGTTTAGCGTGAGGTCGGAGGAACGGAAGGGAACAAAATCACTGCGTCACACACTTCGAACAGAATGTGGGCTGTGGACTAACTCACTATATGGATTGCATTTTTTTCCTTCTTGTAATGGGATGGTAGCCTATGCATGTTGCAGTGTGTGAATGAGTTAGGATGCAGCATAATAACACAGGTGTTTTTGGCCGAGCAACCTGACTGGTGAACTAGACGTTTAGAACACAATCAATAGCTTAACAGCACACCTATGACATGCTCAAAGGAAAAATGTCTCATCACTATGACTATTAATCTGCTACTGATTCGACCCGTAACACAGCGCCACAGATTTTAAAATGCATACAAATGTAAGCTAACAGCTTTTAATCAGAGAGGAAGGGATTCTCAACGTTACTTTCTTACAACACTCCCCACCCCGCTAAACACACATTCACTCTTCCTTTTTCCTCCTGTCATGAGAGAGGGGGGTAGGGAGGTACAGAGAGAGATCTCTCTCCACCCACAGATAAACAGAGATGTGTGCTTCTACACCCTGACAACAAATGGAGATATCAGTGATATTAGAACAGACAAGGGGCCCTTTAAGCTACTTGGCACAATTTGCTTGGAGTTAATAGTCTCTTCTCTGGGAGATTTGATCAGCAGCGAGCCAAGTGGATCACATCCCCCCACACCACCTCCTCTCACCATCCAAATAGTTGCACGGCACTTGTCAAAGCTGATCACATCAGCAGCCAGGGCCACAGCCAGCTAATAAAGAGAGGGGAGGTGGGAGAAATTGGGCTGGGGGGGGGGGGGGTGGAGGTTTGGGGGGGTGTGTGTGTGTGTGTGTGTGTGTGTGTGTGTGTGTGTGTGTGTGTGTGTGTGTGTGTGTGTGTGTGTGTGTGTGTGTGTGTGTGTGTGTGTGTGTGTGTGTGTGTGTGTGTGTGTGTGTGTGTGTGTGTGTGTGTGTGTGTGTGTGTGTGTGTATGTGTATGTGTATGTGTATGTGTATGTGTATGTGTATGTGTATGTGTATGTGTATGTGTATGTGTATGTGTGTATGTGTGTGGGTTACCTGCTCATTTCCAGTATGTTTCTGGTGTGGGGGGGGGGGGGGGGGGGGCTTGTGTATGAGTGTTTGCCTGTCTAAATCGTGTGTGTTTGATGGGGGGGGGGGGCTGTAGAATGTGTCATGCACCGCACTGACATGTCACATGCTTGTGTGTCACCCACCACCCATTCCGACGGCGTGTTTACAAGACGACTTAATGGAGTGGCCTCAGACAGTTTGTGTGTCTCCCGCCTACCTACATGCCACGCGTTTGAAGGCGATGCGCTCTGACAGGACTCGGGTACCTTCCAAGGTGGTGGGGGGGGGGGGGGGGGGGGGTGCTGAGCTTTGCATGGACATAAGTGTTTGTGATCTGACAGGCCTGGGTGTTGCAGATGGGGGGGGGGGGGTTACAAACTATAAGGACACCATAAAAGCATCCATGTGGATCACGTCCACTCACTAACGATAAATGAAGCAATTCTAGGAAGACCCGCGTCTCATTATTCCTCAACTCGGCACGTTGCATGCATGTATTTCATCAGAAGTATCACTTAGAGAGCCACAAGGGTGGTAGTAGCATGCTCGGAAACAGTTTAAATCAATAAAGGCAGATTGGATTTGTTTTATAGATATATCTAGTTTAATATAATCTTCTCTGTCATGAAATGTATCGCTTTCAATGCTCAATGGGTTAGTGTTTCTATGTCAGCAACTAGAATAATGATAAAATAATAAATAAATGTGATGTAATAATTATAATTTGAATATTTAGAATGATTCGATTTAATACATTTTAAACCAAATAAAATATGTATGATCATGAAAGAAGCAGATAGCGCAGCGCACCGAACAAACAGTTCTTTAGATAATTACATACATTACATAGTGGAGGTTTAAGAACCGGCCGGGATGTGAGTGGGTAAGAAGGGTAGATAGCATAGTAAAGTCAAAGATGTTCTGGCGCATGGCTGAATATGTGAAGTGAACACCAGGGGTGCAATTGAGCATAGACAATGAATAGAGTGAATGAGAGCCAAGGCGTCTATTCCATAAAATCAACGCTATACAAGTGAATACGTTATTTATTGTGCCATCGTGGTGATTTACTTATCTTGAACCATTTGGGTGGATAAAGGCTGTTTTTATCCAATTGTTAATTTCCTCATGTATGAAAGCACTGCGTTCCATGGCATGACAGCTGTCATGTGTCGGTTAATAATGTATTGTGTATTCCCAATTAGCAGTAGATTGTGTTACTTTCTCTGTATAAGCAAATAGCCCCATGTACCGCTGAAATAGAGATTCCCAGCCTATTGCATTTAGCTCCATTCACCCATGTACATTCTACTAGACTGTCTGGCATTCCTCCCCCGGTGCTCAAGCGTGGTACTGCAGTCTTTTTCCTGTCACATTTACGGTCAACGGGAGTGGCATAGCTCTTTCTCTATAATAGCTCTGGTGTAGTATGTTATCATAGCATACTATACTTTATACTATACTATGTACTATACTATATCATAATAGTACAGTTTAGATGATTTTAATTGGAAATGGGAGGGATCCCCTAATTGGGTGGTCCCTCTCTGCCTCCCTGCTGCTTGTCTGGTTCAAAGCTCAGGGACATGGGGAGGGGGCTGAGGGGCCCGGTCAGACCTTTGTTCTATGGGGTAATGACCCTGTCGCTGCGGTTTGAGTTTATAAATAGAATGAGGACTTGGAAAATAATACATATTTTGAACTATACAGAGAGCAGAGGGAAAGAGTCAAATAGATTGACAGGAAAATGACCTGAATATTGCTCTCTTTCTAACACTGAAAAGACAGCTTAAAGAACAAGGTCATTTTACCATTCTACTTGATGAGACGAGGTGGACTGATGGAAGTCCTATGGGGTATCGGGTGTATGTATGTGTGAGTAACGGTCTTGGCCATCAGTGTAATCAATAGTCCTCCTATATGTCTTTGTCTGTTGCTGTACATGTCAAACCAAAGAACTTCCCTTTCAACTTTCCCTTTTTAATGCATTACTGGATGCATTTCAGTTCACAGTGGTAAATAAATCGATACACGTTGGGTATATACATAGTGGGGGGAAAAATACATTAGCATCATGTGTGTAGGAGTGATGGAAAGTACTTGAGCACTTTAGTTTCATTAGATATATATAATGGTGCTATTCCACTATGTTAGAGAATTCCGTAACATGGCTTATATTGTCACGTTTCACTCCACAACTCAAAGCAAACATTATTCTTTTTTGTTTATTTCATTTATTTATTTTATTTGTATTACATAAAGGGAGGTAATATAATTATTATATTATATTTCAATCATTATTATTAGCAGTAGATGCAGCCTATTTGTGTGAGCAAGTGTGACAGAGAGAAAGACCCACCCCTGGTGTCTGAAATAAAATGGCTCCTTGCAGAGAGTAGACAAATCAATTGTGACATTTTTCGGACAGCGCGCAACACATTTCATTAGTGGGGAAACACTTCGGAGAGGTAGCGAAAATTAGCCGATAACGGAAAGGCAGCACAAGCAGAAGCTGCCTCTTGTCCAGACAGGAGGAGGAGGAGTAAGAGGAGAAGGGCGTCTGGAGGTGCCCACCTCCCATCCTTTGTCTATTTATTTGCGGTTTTAGCCTAATTCCTCACAACAGATGCCAGTAATAACTGGCAGGCACCCTGCAAGGTAATTGCACCCAGGGCAATGATGGAGTGGTGGACTCGCTCTATTCTCTCTATCCTCTCTCTATTCTCGCTCTTGCTCTCATGAGAGCCACTCTCTGTTCTCAGTAGGTAAATCCAGTGATCAACCTTGACACCTTTGTTAGGGGAGGCTCTGATTAGAGTTTTTCTTGTATTTGTATTTTTCTTTTACTTATTTCTTTCTTTTACTTTTGTATACTCATCTTATACTCAAATTAACAGATTTTGTTTTGAATGTCATCTAATACGAATCGATTTGCTTTCTTTTCTTTAATGTCACTGTCACAAATTCCCCAATAGTAATTTTCACCAGGTTTTGTTCTGCTCTTGCCCTGTCATTTTGAATGTGACCACTCCCCCTTTCTATGCAATCATCTCATCCCCTTCACCTGGTCTATCTCCCCACCCCCTTCCTCACCTGCAGTTCATTCCTCAGTAGCCCCTCAAATACCAGTCAACTTCCCTTTGTTCCCGGCCTGATTGTCTTGGATGTTACACCAAGCTTCATTGCATTCAGCATTCTTGTTTCTTCCTGACCCGCCCGTTTTGACCCATGTTTTCTGGACTTTCGATTCTCGGCCTGCCCCTGGTCTGATTGGTGTTTGACTGGTCTCCCGGTTTCTACCTTTCCTGTTTACAAAGTAAACTGAACTTACAATGCAATTCTGCCTGTCTCCTTGTCATGCTTTTGGGTTCAAACCTTCTATTTATAGTCAACGTTAGTCACACAGGCGCGCATGTGCACACACACACCAACACGCACACACGCACTCCCATACAGGAATTCAATCCAGTAAAGAAAGAGGTCCTTTTGTTAGTGTTTTCTCTGCGTGCAACAGATACAAATACTACACAAAAACAAGAACGGAAACACACACAACCACAATCCCCTCTGGCAAAGCAACCAGTTTGCTTCTCCGAACTGGGGTACCCTTCTTTTCGCGACTCCAACGGGCCTTTTCGGATGCCCTTTGATGTCACGACGAAGGGATGCTGAGGCTGAGTGTATGCTACCACCACGGTGTGTGGAGCTCTGCCTGGGGCGCACTTAAGGTTGGCTGCGTCGAGAGAGTTAAGGAAACTTACAGAACAACGTCACGGTGTGTGATCAAAAGTACATTGATCTTGAGCACCTTCAAGTAATTATTATGGCAGTGTCCAAGCCAACGGAAACACTGATGGCTCTGGTGGGGCTGAGCAGTTGACTTTACTCCCCACTAGGCCCAATGCAAGCCCTCTCCTTGGGTTTTATAGATACAACAGTGTGAGGTGCATTTTTAGATGTTCTGAATCCACCAAATACAGCAATCATTTGTACGTTTTTTTGGGAGGGATTGAATAATAAAAATCTGCATTTTCATGACTCTTTCAACAACAAAGAAATGTGTGAGATGGTGTATTTTCAGAGCATCTCACAAACGTTTGCTTATCTCCCTAGCCACATGCACAAAAGCCTTCCACAAAGATGTCAAAGCTCTCCATAGATAAGAGCCTGCATCTGTAGCACGGATAGCCTCCCATCCCAGATCATGTCTCCTGGGGGAGCACACTATTTGCTGCGTGGGTGACGCGCGTCATTTGGAAGTCCTCATTGGAATCAGCTCATCAGGACAAATCAGAGGAATGAAACATAAAAAAGAGTGGCTCTGATTACCAGTACAGTCGCGCTCTTCTCTCTCATACTTAGTCCTTTTCCATCCCTCCTTCTCGTTATTTATTTTATTGATTAGCATTTGGGAGAATGTTCCGACTAATCGTGCGTGTGCGTGTGTGCGTGTGTGCGTGTGTGCGTGTGTGCGTGTGTGCGCGTGTGCGCGTGTGCGCGTGTGCGCGTGTGCGCGTGTGCGCGTGTGTGTGTGTGTGTGTGTGTGTGTGCGTGTGTGTGTGTGTGTGTGAAATGTTTTACATGCATCTTAGTGTAGGCTATGAGTTGATATGCATGTGTGTTGGTCTGCATGCGCGTTTGTGTTTGAGTGCGGAAAGCTTAATGCGGTTGCTTATATGGCCGTGCGTGATGTGCCTTTGTACTTGTGGTTGTCCCATTGTGCAAATACAATCTACGGGAGGGAAGGGATTGATCTTTCGCAAAACATGAAACGTACCCTATCTGATGATGAGACAGGGGCTCCTTCGCAGGGTAAACAATTGAATCTCCCACACCCCTCCAAACGCGCCAAATGCACTCTGCAAGACCCAAAAATCCATCTGGGAGATGAGGGAGCCACACACACGCACACACAGTGACCTTCTCCACGTGCATAGTCCTGGGACTGAGACACTGGTTCAGACCTGAGGTCTTTTACTTTAATCCGCTGGTGGCTGCACTCTGTTGATTTCACTTGAGCCATTGCTATACGCCGGGGAGTCAGAGGCGAAAGTCACACGGGCAACTTTGGTTCCTGCACACTCAGCAACTCGTGGCTCTCAAAAGCTTTCTGCCCCTGAACAATTCCCAAGAAAGATAAAGGACAGACACACAGAAAAATACACAGATACAGAATCCCAGACTCCTGCTACAAGAATAGCTACAATAAACTGTTTATTTTGCGCTAATAATCTACATCGTGCCAATAACCTCCCATAATCATGGGTTTTCAATGGGAAATTACAAACTGCTGTGAATTTACGAAACCCTTACTGGTATATCAACAAAGAACAAAGTGCGTGTCTTAAAGGGGTTATAAAAAAAAGATACATATCCGCGTTACTTGTCTCATAACATACAGAAACACAATCATGATGTCCAAAAACATGACGTCTTTCCCGATCAGTTGGATGATTTTATGCTGGAGAGGGAATGTGTAGAGCATGGCATTTCCCTTTAAGATTCAGGAGAAAAAAACATTTAACAGCTATTTCGCAAATAATATTTATCCAAAGGGTAGCATGGCCTTGTCCTTCCATGTTACTTCATCACTTAACCCCCCCACCCCCTTAAGGTTGTAGTGAAACCGAAAGTTACTCTTGTTTCATTTTTCATCGAAAGTCCCAACCCCAACTGACGTAACCAGCTAAACAATGGCATCCAATGACGCGATGCTGTTGGCGTTTATTTAAAATTTTTCCATTAGCCGGTCTGTCCATGTATATTAAGGATATCGCTCAGTTTCTACATTTGTGGTTATATTCCCTTGCTTTGTATCTGTCTTTCATGAAGGGCTACTCATCATTTCAAAACTCACACGACGCGCAAAGAAGCGCGCGTAATAACACACCCCACGGAGTCGCTGTTTGAAACAAAAAAACGTTGCGGGCTGCCACACCAGTCCGACGCATGCTTAGCAGGGATCCACAGCACGGCTCTTGGAACCGTCGCCACACCCAACGCACTCAAGTCTCGTTTCACGTCTCTGTACTTGTCTCAGTCGGTCTCCGTGTCACCCAACATGAGAACACAAGACGGTTTCGGGCCACGGTCAGAAAGCAGCAACGGAACAAGAACAGCGAGCCCCGCATGAAGGATTGGCAGATTAAGGGAAAGAGGGAATAGAGATACACACTTTGCCATTAAAGTGCTTATCAACGAACGGGGCGAGAGACTATTTGGCGTTTTACCAGGTGAGCTCTCCAGACGCAGCGTCAACGCGCGATCCAGTCCCACTGGCCGCACATTATTAGTTTTAGGCCCATGTTTCTGGAGTTGTGTGTTAAATCGTCCTCCTTACATTCATATTACTTCAATTTGTTTGATAAGGCGTGCTAAATACGATTAATAAGTTTGTAAGCTATGCTGTTTTTTTTCCCAGTTACGAAATTTATTTATTTTTCCATTTGTTTTCTGTTGCCTATTGGAACGACAGGCTTATTATTGATAAAACTGTTCTTGCAAATTTTTTGTATCGCTTAGCTTCAGACATATAGGCTATATTCGATTACATTTTTTATTCCATGTGTAAATCATTCAATAATTTATTCAGTTATAGCCTTTTCACCATATTCCCACCTAATATCTAACAAATCCATTTGAACTCATTTAAAGATTAAACCTGTTTGTGGCAGGAGGCCTATAAAAACATAGACAGTCATCACGCTTTCTTTCCCCCCTCTCACTGTCACTCTGTCTCTCTCTGGTCTCTCTGTCTTTCTCTCTGCTACCTCTGTTCTCTACGCAGCCTGCAGTCCGTAATCATGGGTTCCGGACAGAGCAGCCACACGTTACACTGTAACGAGTTCCTGAATGGAAAGGGACCCCTTGCACTGACTGAGCAAGGTATACCTCCAGCCCAGGGGCCCATTAAACCCATACAGCCGGCCCCTGTCCCAGCTGTCAGCTCCTCTTTCATTGTTCTCCTCCCTCTCTCGCTCTCTTCCTTCATTACTCCCACCTGTCTTCTCACCATCCACATCTCATTCCGTTCATCTACTTGGGTGCATATGCTTTCTGTTTCACGGGCACCCATGCGCACACACGCACGCGTACCCTCTTTACACTTCCATCCATCCATCTATCCCTATGGGGTGTTAATGGGTCTCTCTCTCTGTCCAAAATAGTGCTTGATTGGCATACAAAAATAAGCATGTACAAAATACTATAATATATAAAGTACCAGGGATCTATGTGCAAGATCACATACTTTTCTCTCTCTCCCTCCCTCTCATCTCTCTAGCTAATGAGGAGATGAATGAGAGGTACAAGCATCGGAAGAGGGTGCAGCCTGAGGGCCAGATGACCTGGGTGATCCTCCACCGAGACCTTCCTGGCTACCATGACGACAATACGCTGCAGATGAACTTCATCTTCCCTGACGGAGTACAGTCGGTAAGGATTCAAACCTGGATATAAATATTCAACATACTCTTCCAGATACTGAACACATGGTGGTGTTCCTGTTTTAGCTGTGGCGTTTTTGCAGATTATCCTACTTTGTTTTTAGAACGGTTCCTGGGATGTCATCTCTACTGCATACTAGTAGCCCCATTTGAGAAATACTGTTCTAATGCGGAGTTTCAAATGAAAGACACCGAGGTGTACTTCTTTGACTGGTCCTAACTTTATTGATCAGCCACGGTCAACATGTATACCATTTAGCAATTTGAACAAATACTAATATTTAAAAACGTACAGAGTGCCACCTGGAACCTATTCATGTAGCCCATGGCCCGGTAGGTTCTGGGTTTGGAAGCCCATAATGTCTGCAGTGTACCTATAGGCATGATCGATGCAAAGACGTCCACACATACCTGCTCATTAGTGATAAATAATAATAATCACTGTGTGTCACTTGAAATGAAAGTATCTGCCAGCTAGATAACTTAAAATTGTTAAATGCTTAATGTGATCATCGTGGTCGAAACAGGTCATTTTAATTTGTATAGCGCCTTATCAAAGTAACAGTTTTACATAAAGTAAAACATTGGTCCCATAGTCTACACAGACAAACTCAATAGGATAGTCAAAAAGCATTGAGAAGAGACACATTAAATTCCCTTCCTATCAAACGACCAACATTCAAGGTTCAGGTGTATTTCTTAAGGTTAGTTCCATCTTCATAACCTTCTAATTTAATATATTTAAATGACTGTTCTTTTGTTCAAATAAATGTTCTGACTTTCACGTCACTTAATAAGAGTTCAGCACTCAGAATGCACAAAAATGTTTGAATAATAACTACTAATAAATACCAATACTAAGCACAAAATGTCAGAAACCATGACTCTGTTTCAGGGATGCTTTTATCTATTGTGTTATGTGGGGGTAGTGGTAGTGTGGGAGAAAGGATACTTGTTAGAAACCAGCATATTTGAAGGCTCCACCCCTGCCGTTCCTCAGCTGTAGCACACCTACCTCTGACCTACGTTCCCAGGGCCAACATTCATGTCTGCCTGGGACTGGAATCATTAGCTAAAGGTGAATAATTAGGGCCTGTCCCCTTTGCACTTCCGCACACGGACAAAATAAACCTGGCACACAGCCATTCATCAAGTCACATTGTTTCACAAAACTAAAATGGGGACAAAAAAAGGCAACAGAAAACATTGCAACAATAGGAAATCCTTGAAGTGAAGCGCAGGGGGGAAGGGACTTATTTTTTTAACAGGAATAGGCTGCAAATCCTGTCCGTCTGGTTATCAGGTTAATGGCAAGCTTGGAATTCACAACTGCACTACAAGAATAAACACATGTCAGAGAGGCACAGTTGTACACCGCTGAGTGCTGACAGAAGACTTGATAAGAAGATGTCCTCCAACAAAATATCAAACATCGGTCATTCGTTTCATGTTGTTTGCCGACAGGTTCAGGTTAAACATATGGTTATGGACAGCTTGAAATTGAGATGCCATCTACACTCTCAGCTAAATCTTGTCCAGTCTTAAATAGCGATAACATTACCTGTACATAACTTTGCTGAAAATGCTGAGCTAGTCCTTTGCAGTAGACCAACAAGCATATCGGTTTCCATTGCCTGCAGTTGAAACCCCCGTTTTGTGACTCTGCCATTCTGGCCTCGCTATCTCAGGAAGTAGAAACGCACACAACAAAGTTCTAGTGGTTTTAAAGTGTGGGTCACAGCATGCATCGACACTGCACTCCCTTGGGTCATACATACATACATACATACATACATACATACATACATACATACATACATATATACATACATACATACACTCCTCTAATTATGGTTAGATAATTATTATGTTGAAGAATGAAAAGGGGAATGCTGTAATAAAGGGAAAAGTTCTCACCATTTGGAACTTTCTGTAATGAGAATACAAAATATGTTGGTGGGTCTTGGGCGAAAAGTACCTTCACAGTTGAGTCCCCTGACTCACCTGTGAGTGCAGTCCCGGTGTGTGCATGAACAAGTTGGGAACCCTTTACAGGCATCAAACATCTCCTCAATGTATTCCAACACAACACAGTGTGTTTCAGCCATGAACTGCCATCACCCCACGAAAAATACAAATAGACTGTCAGTCAGTAACAACAATGTTAACCTGTGTTCCCTCCTGTTGTTGTTGTCCAGGAGAGTCACCCTAACCCTGGCAAGCCCTTCACCGGGCTGCGCCAGTGGGCCTACCTGCCGGACAACCGGGAGGGCCGCAAGGTCCTACAGCTGTTGGACAAGGGCTTCAATCAGGGGCTTCTCTTCACCGTGGCAACCAATGAGGAGGGGGTGGACGTGGTGTCACCAGCGGCCGTCCCTCTCAAGACGCAACCAGATGGCGGAACTTCGTGAGTGTGTGTGTGTGTGTGTCACGAATGATCATCTTTGATTTGAGTCACCCGAATAATTTTTGGCAGGGTTTATTGCCAACCGGTTGTACTACATACTGTACATTGTGTCGTTTAGCCGAGGCAGGTGGTTAAAGAGATTTACTTTCACTTAGCAGTATGAATTTGTTTATACTGTGTGTGTGTATAAATTGATGTTCCATACAAATCTTAAAACTGTCTGAATTTCTGTGAATGTGTAACCGTACATAGTAGTACACATACTGTATATAATCCAGATCCTGCACCTAAAATGCTGCACTATCGTATATAGAGTTTACTGTGTCCAGTGTTAAGACGCTACCTTACTTGACTAGTGTCGCTCACTGCCTCTCTGTTTGGCCTCTCAGGAACAGCTACCCAGACCCAAATTACCTGAAGAATGTGAGGAAGATACTCAAAGACAAAGGCCTTGAGTAAGACAAGACAGATGGATGGACGGACGGTTGTGTGGACAAAGAGAGCCTTGATGGCACACAGATTCAGAAGAAGAAGAATTCTGAGATTTAAGAGTGTTTGAGATATGCAATAGGTCTGCTTGTTGGCATGTCAACATCTGCCTTGAAACAATTGTTTGATATCTGGTTATGTTTCTGTACTTAACCTGTTTGGGTGACTCAATCTGTACAGGAATGCCAAAGCATCTCGCTAAAGCAAGATAAAGAAGATTCATATTGGCACGCCAACTGATGTCGTTTTTAAAGATGCAATCGTCGTTTACACTGTGCAGTATGATCTAAATCCAGTCTGTAGTACAAACTATATTTGTTTAAATACATACAGAGATCTTTTCTTTATGCTTTCTAACATGCATTAACTGCCTCCGCTAACATTTACAAAAGTATTTTCTTCCTTTAAAAATGTATTTAATGTATTAAACGTGCTCAAATTATTTTCTTGTACTTTGGATGCTTGAAGAATGGCCCTTTTGTACTCCTCCAAAAATATAAAATGGACTCCAATGCGTCTAGCCTACTGTGTTTTGTCATTCAGTACTCTGTAACCTACTGAGTACTATCGTACTGTACTTTAGTGTAATATATTAAAGTTTGTGTGTAGGTAAAACTCTGGTGTTCAGCGCCAACAGCATTCGCAGGGCGAGTGTCCTCTCTGATTCCGACGGCCCTCTCAGTATCTCCTCTGCTCTCTTCCTGGAGTACGGGTACAGAGGAGCGCTGCTGTTTATTATCCTTATTCGTCTTTTCCTCCTTTTTATTTTTTTCTCCCCACCCCCATATTTGCGCCTGCCCAAGCCCCTTATTGGTCCAGATTGCCAGAGTGTGAACTTTCCCAGGGTGAAGGCTGAGCACCTTCTGCTCTCTTCAAACTGAATTACGGCCGGGCCCTCACACTCGCACAATAAAGTCTAATCTCATTTGCCCGCTTCCATTTGGGAGGCCCCTGTCATCCAGGGGCGCTTCTTAAACCACTTTTTATCTTCTTTCCTGTATATGTACCCTTCAAAACACACTCATCTGTCCGGCTGGCAGCCCTGCCGTGGCCCACGCCCGCGATCAGATCCGTCTTCGGTTTGCGACGTGACGGGCGCCGGAGTGGCCAGATTTGATATCGGCGTGTGTGCATGTGTGTGTGTGTGTGTCTAATCACATAGCAACCTGCTCATACGCACTGACACAAAAATGCACGTCAACGCACACAAACACACACATAAGCGCATTTCTGCTCACATACAACCCCACACACACATTTAATTTCCCCGTTCATACACATTCTGTGATGAAAGACACACTATAGGGGCATGCTTACAATGTGTTTATATGAGGGGATAAAAGCCATGTTCCCATAGCACAGGGGACACAGGACAAATCCATACACATTACAGGGTGTCCCTTTTGACAACACATACACTGATTGGCAGACGGCCATGTTCCAATAGTGGCTTGCATGCTAAGCTTTGTTTAGGGAATCCACTTTGTCACAAAAGGTATCACTTAGACTCAATTGCTTCCTACTCTGCAGTCAAATGAATTGTTCTCGCTCTGTAGCACGGCACGCAAGGGGCTATGTACGCTGAGACGCCGCACGGCCCATTGATTATTCTGTTTAGATATCCCTTGCTTTTTACTGCTGGTAATATCGTTCCAAGCTTGTAGTCTGTTGCGTCTTGACCTCTCCGCCACTGCGTCTCCCCCTGTGTGTCCAGACACCGTCCCCTTTACCATAGCACTGATGAATGGGGGCCACAAAGCACTTTCATTAAGCTCTTTAATTTGCCCCCACAATTAGAGGCCAAAGAAGACAAAGCAGCTTGTGAGATGGGTAATTAAAAGACTTGAGGAGGGTGGGGCTGGGGGGAGTGGGGGGTGCTGAAGATGGATATGGTCTGGGAACGCCTTCCCCCCTTCCCCTCTGCTCTCCCCTCTATTTCAAATGCAGGTCCACACCTGTCTATACATCATCGCTTTAATACCTGCTGGGTGTATGCCTGTCTGTCTGTCTGTCTGTCTGTTTGTTTGTATGTTGTAAATCTGGAAGGCAGGCAGACAGACAGACAGGCACCACAGTCACCGGAGCATCATGTATTTGTAAACTTACTGAATGTGTATTCTCTATATAAGTTATTAGTGGCATATTTATAGTGACATACACATTTAGTTTGGTGAATAGGTGTGTGTTTACAGTGCTGTCATTACAATAATAGACCTAGTTAATGTATTGTCCCTGTGAGAATAAGGGACTTTGGATTTGGACAAAGGATTTTGACTGTCTTGGTCAAATCCAAACACTGCAGACAAACATGCCATCAGGAAGTAGTGAATAATTGATTGTAACAGCAGCGATATGTTATGCACGATCCTAGGTGGTTGGGCAAGTCTGTTAACCCACAGATATGTGTGAGGGATGAATCAGCAGAAACCTGTTTATTTTAGTAAAAGACAATCCTAATTATCTTGGTTTGGTTTGGTGTTTTAAGGGTACCCCTTTTTCTAATCTGAGTAAAAGTTGTTCAACTTTTTGGAGGATTATAAACAAACTATACCACAGGGAATGTGAGTGGGTCCAGATTCATAGCAGAAATGAGTGCATTGTCCTGTATGTAATTATGAACTCAGAGATTAGAGGATGTTGGGGGTCCTCTTGGGACGTCTTGGGACCCCTGTATTTGTGAACATATATGTGAACACAAATATTCACCATAGCACAATGAATAGTAAGTGTGTGTGTGTGTGTGTGTGTGTGTGTGTGTGTGTGTGTGTGTGTGTGAGGGGACACTCACTCTCTCACTGCCTCGCCTCACCCCCCCCCCCCCCCACCCACACACACACACAATCCTTTATCACAATGTTATCACAGGTGAGACATCAGCAACCTTTCTCCTCGATCTATTGACCTTTTATTTTTTGCTCCTTTGGCGACCTTTTAACACACACATACACACACACACACACACACACACAAGGTGTACCCAATGTGCTCCCACACACTCACCTCTCACACCACCGCATACAAAGGCTTTCAGAGATACCACCGACAGATTCCCTATGTGAACATATCGCATGCCCATTTCAGTCCCTTATCATACAGCACCTCAGAGACGGCCTACTCCTATGTGTGTGTGTGTCTAAAGCGGAATACAGATGAATACAGAGGCCTTTCTCAGCCTCTTTGCCCTTTTTTCCGTCAGACCTTGGCGATAAGGGGGTGATAGCCTCCAGTGAGAGGGTCAGCACCCTCACACGCATCCCCACAGTCTCTCCCCCAGTCAGGAGCCTGTGGAGGAGGCCATATCATACTGATGCTCGGAGGCCGGGGCCATTCATCCCAGATAGTGCTGGATGAATGAGGGCTTTGTGGACGTCAAGGCCTTTTAGGGGGGTGGAAGGGCGTGTTAGGGCAGGAGGGAATTGAGGTCAGTTATTTTGAAGCAAGTCAAACGAATGGACGAGAACAGAGGGGTCGCCGGGGAATTACTGAAAATAATCTTGAGAAATAAGACTGTGGACCTCTGTGAATCTTTAAGACCCCAAACTCAAAAGCTACATTATGTCCTCATGTCATTCTCTACTGTTATTGAGCCAGTGGCTCTAATCTCGTTGTTATGATTCTAACTCTAGTCGGAACCACTTGGACTTTGACTTTTTTAAACGAGAACTTTGCTGCCTGCACAGGTGCTGTTATGTTTATATTTTTGTATATATAAACCTAAGTGTATGTTTTTTCTTAACTACATAGGTATAGCAGTTGCCAGTTGACAGCATTGTCGACTCCCAACATATGAATGTGATCCATCATTCACATCATTCGACATATGATCCATCATAAACAGAAGACGTTGGTATTGTTCTTTGAATGACCTCCCTTATTTCAACTTTCCCGATGCACAGGTGCCGTTACGTTAAACTGATTCAACGCGTCTCCAAGACCATTTTGGAATATTACTGCTAAATATTTAAAGCCATGTTATTTCTTAGTTTCTGTTGCCAGACGCTTGGCGCCACTTGAACCCTAGCGGCATAACGTTATTGTCTCTATACCGCCGTGCGAGCATCACAAGATGGCGGGCAACTGACAACAAACAAGGCAACACTGCTGCCCTGTAGCACATTGTTGCCCTTGGCGACTGTTTGCCTTGTCTCTACTAAAAACCACTTCCCTATCGTGACTTATTTTTTTTCTTTTTTTTTTTACACCTGTCTTCCCTTTACCTGATTGTGTCTGGATCTCCTGCCTTGGAGGTTTTCCTCCAGGGTCTGTGTGGAGTGCTGGGATCGGGGGGGGGGGGGGGGGGGGGGGCGGTCTTGGATGGATGTGTGGCCATGTTTGTGTCTCATAAACACAACCCCCTTGACCCCTCCCTTTCAGTGATTAATGGCCTTTTAGGTGACAAATCATCCCCTCAGAAGGGGAGTGTGTGTGTGTGTGTGTGTGTGTGTGTCCATGGGGGTGGTGGTGGGGTGGAGTAGTGTCGGAAGACTAGACAATCGATTACAATCGATTGCAACAATGTTTTGCTTTTTTTCTCTTCGTTTGTATCTCTATGCAAAACTGTCTCTCATTAAGGTTTTTTCTATGCCGTCTGGCTGCAAAAGATGCAAGAGGTAATTATTGTAAGAAGTAAAACTAAAGGTCTCATTTAGAAATAATTTGTAATTTTCAGATTGTGTATGCAAATTCACCTTGAAAATCAATGCACATGAAGACACAGGGTATTCTTGTAGCATTTATTAAACGTCTTCACTATGTTATATCCCCAAAAGACTCCATTTCGACATATTATTGTGTTGCATTTGTGAAGTGCAGTTCTCACAAATACTAAAAACATTATATTTTACAGCAGACAAGGCATGTCGGTGAAACCTCATCCACAAAGCCATTAACGACATCTCTGGAATAGTTTTGTGTATGATTCACTGGTCCTGTTGCCATAGGAAGCTCTTAGTTTAAAGAAATCTCTTAATGAAAATGTGGTCTCCATCAAAGACGATTCTAGCAAGCAGCTGACAGAATACAAGAGGAAGGCTGTAGAATGCTTCTGTGCCTCTTTGGTCGTTTGGCGTTTGCATGTTTTGCATGTTTCCAGGACAGATTTTGGATTACTGTGGTATTTGAACCACCCCATTAACACAGGTAACAAACAACCTGGTTGTTTGTTACCTGTGTTAATGGGGTGGTTTGGATGACTCACGTCCAAATGCCAGTCAGAGACATGTGTATGCAAAACAGTAGGAATGTAGTTTGTCCAATATTTCAAATACCACAGTAATCCAAAATCAGTCCTGGAAACATGCAAACGCAAATGGCTTTGTGCAAACCTAATCTCTTTGAATTACATTTTCTAGCTAGATTGGCAGCTCATTGCAAGCTATTGGACTGTCTATTTGTCAAAGAGGACTCGTCTTCACTGCCATGGATTCATGTGAGGTTGAAAAGCACATCAATCAATTCATTGTGTGACGTACAAAGCCCCTCATACAAGTGAATGTCTGAAATGCACTACGAACTATGGGAAAGTTGGCTATACAAGAACGATCTCTAGACCTCATCCAGTGGATGTCTTTCCTGTGCTTGTACTGTTTCCTTACTATGCAAATGAAAATAAAGAAATCAAAATATAATTTTTACAATTATCAATTATCAATTACGAATTCAACGTTCCTCTACTGTATTCCGGTTCTTTAGGTATCAAAATGTGTAATACTGTGTGTGGGGTCACTAACATCATGCAACGTCATCAATAGCATAGCACCGTTTTGCAATTTCTTTACCGTCAATTGTGATGGCGGAGACAGTTAGCTTGTGGCTAGGACAGGACAAGAATTTGGTATCGGAAGCGTTCTGGTTTCTGTTTGTAATCCGTTTGAAGTGTATTGTATTGACCAATCATGTTTGAGAGGGTTTTGGTTACATAATCCGGCTACACCGGAACCCCAGAAATATCGGGGGAAATCGTCATCGGACGATAACCGATGGTTTCCAAGATTGGCTCAGGGCTAACTGTCTCCTGGTCCCTAATAGTCTCTCAGATGATAACCTTGACATTAGCACTCCTGTAACCTTTACAACAGTCTGTATTTTAATCTGTATATGTGTTCTTTCTATGGAAGATGTCATTTCAATAAACAGGAATATATTGAACGTGTGTGTGTGTGTGTGTGTGTGTGTGTGTGTGTAAGCATTAAAAGGGCATTTGTGGGAAAATGAGGCAATGGGAGGATAAACACACATAAGGACTTGCACTCGTTGCGCGCGCGCAGACATAAAAGGTCAGCTCCAGAAGATTGGTTATATTGAATAATAAATGTGATCATCGCTCCTCCGCGCGGGCGCTGTGCCAGCCGCCGCGTTCTTGGGTTGGACAAACAGAGTGAGCTGATTGGATTAATCGCACGCAGAGCCACCGATCTACCACAAATGCGGGTTATTTATTTATACAGACTGTGTTTGTTTTTTATTTTCTCACATGTGCAAAGTGCCGAGCACCGTCCAAAAACACAGTGCTAAATATGTTAAGGTCAACTGGGTTAATATGGTCACTTGTGAACCAGGATGTCTCTTAAAGGGTCAGAGGTTAGGGGTAAGGGCTCCTGAGTTTTACTCCTGTCTGTCAATATGTTGACAGATAAAGGAAAGTGGTTTGTGGATTGGATAATTAAATCCCATTTAATCTCACAGCCATATAAAAGGCTACATTATGTAGATATGAAGCATGCTAGAGAAACAGGTTTATGATATGTTGCTTGTTTGGGAAAATATTTATGCTGTGTTCAATGTTTTTTTTTTTTTTTTTCGTAAATGTACGAATATGTGAGGGACCGTAGTTTGATAGCGAGGGATAAATAATACAGCACCATAGCACTTGGAACCGTCTCTGTCATTACAGAGACGTGTGGGTGAGCCACAGGGAAGACCAGATTATTAGGGATAACCATCCATAGTTTGTTCTTTAAACCGTCACTTGAAGATCAGCCTGCATTTTCCACATCTTTTTTGAAAGCTAATGGTTTTTCTTAATTACATAATCAATACATAGCAGTCGGGAGTTGACAGCATTGGACAACGTTTAACATATGATATATCATAAACAGAAGACGTTGGTATTGGCCTTTGGATGACCTCACTCATTGGAGTGTAGATCGTAGTGGTCCAAATGCAATGCAGTACACATTGCAGTATTGCTCATTCTTAAATCAAATCTAGAAGAACAACTGGCATACGTGTCATTTCCTCTTGTATCTGATTGGTTCTTGTTGGACGTTGGCTGCAAGAGATCAAGCACATATATATTTGTTGCTTTGTGATCAGTGAAATGCTAAATCTGGAAGTGATTCTCTACTTGGTCTGTGAGTTATCAATTTACTCTTTGCCCCATCCTGAAGTACTTTTTTTAAGATATGTATGCTGTACTCGTTGGATGAACGGCAGTTCTATCTCCGTGGCTTAAGGTTCCAGCCCGGTGGGTGAGTGATGGCTGTGGTGGAACGTCAATGGTACGTAGTTTAGGAGAGCTAGTGGCGGCTAGCTCTCCTGTTCTCCTACATATTAAAAATTGTCTCCTCACTCTCCACTAAATAACTGGTGGATAGCGGCCTCTGCTCCTCTACCTCCTGGTCATTTCAGGGAGAGAGAGAGAGAGAGAGAGAGAGAGAGAGAGAGAGAGAGAGAGCACGTGAAGAGAAAAACCTTAAAAAATTAAATGGCTTCTGTGCACTTGCACGCTTTTGTGATGTATTGTCAGATTATGCCAATATGTGAGCAAATGAGTGTGAAATGACATATTAAGTTCTTGTGTGAGCTTTTTTCTTTTTTATCAGATGGGATGTTTCATTTTCATCCCACTGATCACCAACCTTTTTTTCCTGAAAGCTGGTGATTTATTCAGGATGAGCGTTCTCCAGTTTTCAGCTCAGCTAAATCCTTTTTCGCACTGCAAAATACTATGCAAATGCTCTCCCCTTTTCTTACCAGACTCTTGTTCTTTCACCTTAACATATTTTTCTCCTTTCCTTTGTTCTTGTCTCCTCTACTCTTGTGCCCTCTTCTCTCCTCTCTCCTACCACTCCTCTTCTCTTCTCTCCTCTCCTCTGTTCCTCTCTCCTCTCATCATCTCTTCTCTCCTTTCATCATCTCTTCTCTCCTCTTTCCTGCTTTCTTCTCCTCTACAACCTGTCATCGTAGTTACTTTCCTATACGCTCCTCTTCTATGGCATCTCCTCTTCTCCCCTTTGTTCCTCTCTCCTACCCTCTTCTCTTCTCCCCTCTGCCCTCCTTTCTGCTCGACCTTCCACCCCTTCCCCCTTCCCCTGTCATCTTCTCCCCTGTCCTCTCATCTTTATCCAGTCTTTCCCTCTCAGCTCTCCATCCTCTGCTACTCTCTGCTCTTCTTCCTCGTTTTTTCTCCTCTCTTTCCCTCTCCTCTACTCCACTCTCTCCTCTCCCCCTTCTCTCCTCCTCCTCTCCCCTCTTCTGTCTCTCCCAACTTGTGCTCTCCTCTGCTGACAGTTTATACCCGGTCCCTGAGGCTCAAATAAATGTCGCGCGCACATCACTCAGGCAGACCAGCGGGCCAATTTGAAATCCAGACGACCAGCAGACGCCTGCTTATGAAGGGGCCATCCATCCTACCTTCTCCTCCCCCGCCCCCCCCCCCCCCCCACCTACTTCCTTATTTATCGCTACCATTCTCCTTAGCCTCTTTCTCTTTCATTGCATCCAGCGCCTTTTCCCACATCTCTCACTCTCTTGCTCTCTCTCTCTCTTTCTCTAGTTCCCTCTCTCTCTTTTGAGGCCATCGTTTCATTTTCCTCCAGACCATTACGCCATGACTCTCTCTCTCTCTCTCTCTCTCTCTCTCTCTCTCTCTCCCTCTCTCTCTCCTCTCTTTTACTCTCTCTCCCTCTGTCTCTCTCTCTCACACACTTCTCTCTCTCTCCCTCCCCCCTCTCTCTCTCATTCTCTGGCCCCCTCTGTCCATCATTTCATCCCCCTCCCCCCCCCCCCCCCCCCCCCCCCATATCAACTTCCTGTGCACCTTTCCTCATTGGTTCTTTATGGCCAACATTTAAAGCGATGATGTCCTTTCTATAAGAGTGTATTTTTCTGGAGGGCTGGTTGGGGGGGGGGGGGTGTAGGTGTAGCGCTGGGCTGGCGGGAGAAGGTAATAGTTACTGCATGTGAGAGAAGGACTTCATAACTCAGGCACCACAATGGGGACGTGGAGAGAAAAGCCTACGTCAGGTTGGGGGGAATGGGCTGCAATTTGTTTTGTTTCACTTGAATTTGATGCAGGTGGTGGGTGAGGAGATGAAAATTCACTTGTTCAGAATATTAGATATTAAATATATATAAATATATATTTATGTATATATATAGTATATATATATAATAGATTTTCATTGCTTGATGTGTCTATAAGAGCTTATGTCATAATGAAAAATACGCTGTGAAAAGTGATATCAACTACGCTTGATGTCTACAGTTATCTCATGTATCTGTTTTCAGTCACACGTCACTTGAAATTTGCTTTGGTAAAAGCAATGTTTTAACCTTCTAAAAACAAATACAAATTGATTAAATTAAATGGTTCTACTGGGTGTGGAATGGTTGCCTCTTTTGAAAACACACACCTGTTGTTTTCATTCTTCTGAAATAACATGGTAACTTTACTTGCGTATTTCCCTATTCATACTGATAGAATAAATGCCACACTCATTCAATTGAATCATTTCTTCTACTCACAATTAAATTGGCCCCATGTTGATATTCTGACCAGCTCCGTGATTGGCTGATGACTTTACACGTCTTAGAGTCAGCATTTCCCACAGTTATTATTATTATAATTATATTACTAGCAATGCAAAAAACTGATAAAAAAATCCAGCATTGTATGACGGGCTATTTTGTATTTCACAACTCAACTACATCAAATTGTAAATCAGTTAATGTGTAAATGTTTTCAAGACTTTACTATATTTCCACGCATTTCTACCAAGGCAGTACTTTTGAAAATTAGGAAATTCATTAGAAGATTCTCGATAACATATTCATTGGCTTGTCTCTTGAAAAGGGCTTGGGAACATTTGATGAGTGTGTACTCTGAGTGTGACAGGTGTGTGTATGATTAATGGCCAAATCATCGGCCAGTTTGCCCATACCTGGCTGAAAGACATTCTTCTGTCCTCTGTCTTTCTGGTTGTCTACCGGTCTGTCTGTCTGTCTGTATGTCTGTCTCTTTCTGTCTGTTTGTTTACCTGTTTGTTTATCTGTATGTTTACTTCTGCTTGTCTCTGTCTGTCTGTGTGTCTCTCGGTCTGTCTGTCTGTCTGTATGTCTGTCTGTTCACCTGTTTATCTACCTGTATGTCTGTCTACCTGTCTATCTGTCTGTCTGTCTGCCTGGCTGTCTACTTATCTATCTGTCTGTCTACCTGTCTGTCTGCAGTCCTGTCTTGTCTCTCTTGATAAGTTAGTGCTTGATTACGTCATGGCCTATAGCACACCTTCTTATACCATAACAAAAGGAACTAAACAGCTGCTCTTATAAACAGTATGGTGTCATCAGTATTTCATATAAATCCAAGGGAAGAGGTGTTAGTCATGATGTCTTATATAAGTGGTCATCAGTAAGTCAATTCATAAAATACAGCAGGTTAGAGGCAGATCTGGGTCGGACATGCTGTCCAAAACAAGTAAATAATAATCCTTGCACCTGTTACAGCTATATCCTGCTCTATCACCCTGGAGGTCTGGAGCAACAGATGAGAAACTCTGCCGTGGGTCTCTGACCTGGGCCTGGTGGGGGCTGCAGCACCAGGGCCTTCCATCATCGCGCGGTGATGGACTAGACCTCTGCCTCCGGTTGGCAGCAGCAATGCATCCGTCTATCCCTGCCCTCCCATTTAACATTCTTTGGTTGTCCCAATGTTCCCCACCGCCATTCTTCTTCTTCTTCTTCTTCTTACCAGCCAACCCCCCCTTCTTTCCTTCCACCAGTATTAGCTCCACCAGTATTAGCTCCAGCAGCGTAGCCCGCTACACCATAGGTAAAGGCCGCAAATTCCTACAGTCATGTAGGCGTATCCATCTTCTTGCGTTGTTTCTTTCTTCTTCGGTGCAACTTGAGTTCATTTCAACCACGTTACACAGGCATAGCTTTTCAATGGGATTTATGGCTTTCTCTTCGTCCCAATTATACGCTAAAGAAAATGAAAAAGCACCTCGGTTTGTCTATACAATGATCAAGTCAACACACGTGTGTGTGTGGGAGGAGGTAAATGGCAGGGCAAGCTGGCCTGGACAAAGAGATAAATGCACATGCACTGTGTGTCTGTGTGGGTGTGTGTGTGTGTGTGTGTGTCTGTGTGTGTGTGTGTGTGTGTGTGTGTGTGTGTGTGTGTGTGTGTGTGTGGAAGGTATTCAAGACCATGGATGGCTAGTGACTTATAGTGCAGAGAGAGAGAGAGAGAGAGAGAGAGAGAGAGAGAGAGAGAGAGAGAGAGAGAGAGAGAGAGAGAGAGAGAGAGAGAGAGAGAGAGAGAGAGAAGGCCGAGCAGACACCCAGGTGTTTTTAATGGAGACTCTTAATTCGCGGAGCATGACTTCTACGGTGTATGTGTACCGCGTGTTGTCTGCCACTAATGGTCAGATCGATGCTCTATTTGTAGTAATTCCATTTACTTGCAACACAGGAAGCTCCTCACTTATCAGATGGATTCAGCGGTTCCAGCTGTGTTTCCATGGCCATCACTGTAATGCTAATTCAGTGACAACCGCAGCTTGCTGGGTTGCGGTGAGTATTGATTTGAACACAACGAGAGAGTAAAGTATCCCCGGTAGCCGTTATTTCTGAGTTAAGTGACTGCTGTTGTCATCTTCTTCTGCGTTGGCTCTGCCGCGTTGTACATTCCGCCGGACGTTAAGTGAACGGGCAAGGGTTGTGCCTAAAGACATAAAGTCTAAGTGAGGGTACTAGCGCTTGTGTTCCAATCATAATCAATTTATATTCATATTGGTGGACTGCTTATGTCAGCTAATACAGTGTTTTTTAAGACAAAAGTTGTCCCTTTATTTTTATTTATTTATTTCATTGCATTTTTACGTTTGTTTGATTTTAAAGCAGCTATTTAATATGTTATTTCCATCCAACCAACACTTTAAAGGTGAGGAGGGGGTCTGTGATTGAACAAGGCCTTAATTAGACCCCTCTCATGTTGGAATAGTAGCACATAATACTGTAGTAACACCTACTTGGTTGAGCGTGCCGTTTACATAATACACAGATAACGTATTGGCGATAAATGGCGATAAAACATTTATTTATTGTAACCAGGCACTACCCTGTTCCCTCACTGTCACTGCCTAGCACCCCAGACACTATACTACATCCTACTCTAACACAACCCCTCCATTCCTATCAGTCCCTGCCTTCTACATCATTCCCTAGTCTTAACCTATCATCACTGTACAACGTGCGGCTGACTATAAGTAAACAAGCCAAGATATAGCCAAACCTCAGGAAATAAGGTCCCTGCAGATATGTGATCATTCACTTGGATGATCACAGATATTAATATACAGCTACCCAAACAATAAACAACATAACTCGATTATTCACAATTGCAGGATTGATCGGGAAGTTGAATAGACTTACAACACTTAAACCATTCTCTTACAAGTCAACAATGCAACGGTTGATCGTAAAAAAGCGCCCACATGTAGCCCATCCACACAGAGGCCACTGAAGTTGTTGCCTAAACGCCAAGCTCTCAGTGATTTGTCATTGTAATCAGTTGGGCCGTGCTGAAGGAGGAGGGGAATTTGTACGAGCAAAATGCAAAATGACGGACAAACCGCCGCGTTGATGAGTCATTGCTCTGTCTCGTGCAGCACAGATTAATATTTGAGCATGTAATTATACATCTCTGCACCGCCCTCGCCACCCCCCCCCCCCCCCCCCCCCCCCCCCCCCCCACCCCCCGGACCATTACAGACCGCTCTAGATGAAGCACGCATGTGATGGATGGAGAGAGACAGAGCGACAGCAACAGGAGAGAGAGAGAGAAGTATTTCATTAAGGCCCCCCATGGTGTGCGAGGAGATCCGTGATATCACACTCTTGCCAATTGAGCAGCTGATTGAATATGCAATAGTGGGAGTCGCTGGAAGGGGGGGGGGGGGGGGGTATTGGGTTGCCCCGCATTCAAATGGCAACGGATATCATTATCTTTACCTGTTGCCAATATCTGCGCACCATTTGACCGTCCCGCGCTATCATTTGGCTCGCATCAAACGGGGCATAAATCAATGCCAGAGTGTAAAATGGCCATCGCGTGGGTTGCTGAGATTAAATTGGGATTCCAGGGCGATCACTTCAGTGACATTCTAAAAGATGAAGGCTTTGGAAATGTGTAAGAGTCGGTTAAGAAAACACATTAACGCCACGGAGCACATATGAAAACTAAATCCCAGCGCATATTTATAGGAACGTTATTCAAGCTGTAGTCATTCCAATCAGGCATGAGACCCCTAGCTGCCATTCCTCCGCGAGACATATCAGTCACACCTATTTTGTTGTCGCCAAACAATCAATGTGTGCTTGTAGTGTCAAGCTATATGGTTGCGCTTAAAGCACTGGTGTTTTCCATCAAGCAGTTACCTATAGATTTTTATGCAAAGCCTTAAGATCATGTTTCAGAGGAAAGCCTTCTGATTAACACTAAGAGAGATTGGAGGGTTCTTGCACGAACTGAAGATGGTTGCATTTTGAAGTATGTGGTGAACAGTGATCCAAGAATGTTTTTTTATGTTCCTGTTTGATAAAACTGGGCGAAGTATCAATATCTTTTCTCAAAAAGGCTGTCGGTAAGATGTAACTGCTAGACCTTTAATTTGAGTGTAATATGTTAGAAATGGACATCTGAAGGACTGATGACGTCGTCGATGAATGGCTAAAACACTGACAGACTGATGTATCGAGCTTCTCGAGCAGCTAGACAATAGGAACCTTGGGTACAATGGAGGTTGAGAAAAAAATCAGAAGATTCTGCAGGAAGTGCCAGGGGAATAGCTATAGTTGGACAATCGGAATCCAGCAATGATTAAACCAAGCAGTTATAAGTTAAGCCTGTGTCCCTGCACATGCAGAAGGTTTTTTCTACATTTTCAACTATTTAGTTATCCAAAATACAAAATCAACCCAATTGCTTGGCTAAACCTGATAATGTGAATGATAATGTCAATAGACTGAACTGTCAGCGCGAACCACTTTTGCAGCCATCATGGATATGAGCATCATACCATCGTAGAAAGTGTACAACACACACCGGTAGACTGACCATCACTTTCTATTTAGTTTCCATTCTACTGTACAACACACAGGCTGTACATGTACGCATGTTTGGGTGAGGGGATGCACTCACATACACTAAGATAATGCCTTGTTACGTGTGTGTGTGTGTGTGTTTGTGTGTGTGTGTGTGTGTGTGTGTGTGTGTGTGTGTGGTAGGTATTCTAGACCATGGATGGCTAGTTACTTATAGTGCAGAGATAGAGATAGAGAGCAAGAGAGAGAGAGAGAGAGAGAGAGAGAGAGGGCCGAGCGGACACCCAGGTGTGTGTGTATCTGTGTGTGTGTGTGTATCTGTGTGTGTGTGTGTGTGTATCTGTGTGTGTGTGTGTGTGTGTGTGTGTGTGTGTGTGTGTGTGTGTGTGTGTGTGTGTGTGTGTGTGTGTGTGAGTGTGGTTTAAGACTGGAGAGGTAGGCAGGGTGGACAAAAAAGTCATACCTGAGGGCTGACAGCTTAAACACTCACACCCCCTCCTATCAGTCCCCGTCCCGTCCCGTCCCCCCCCCCCCCCCCCCCCCCCCGCTCCACACCCTCATCTTTACTCCACTACTCTAATACCAAATGGCCCAGTAAAGCTGGGGAAATATATATATAAATAAATACATAAGAAATACATATAAACAAATATATGAAATAATTAACATAAATAAATATAAATAAATAAGTATATATCCATAATGCATAATGCATTTAAATAAATAAATACATAAGTAAATATCACTGAGTAAGGCGTACCATGAATACAGATTGAGGTAGGCCTTCGTGTGTATACACCCTCACGTGGGGAATGGCGTTCATTGCACTCACAAACACTCTTCTTCGGCTTTCAAGCAGACGCTGCAGATCACATACACACACATATAGCCACATGCACACACACACACACACACACACACTTTCACGCACCTACACACACCAACACACACATCTACACACACACCTACACACACCAACACACACACACACATACACACCTACACACACACACACCGATTAGCCATTATCTCCCGTGACAGCAGCCGCGGCGTGCGGCGTGCGACGTGCGGCGTCAGACGGCGATTGAGACCGAGACAAGAAGATGGCCGAGACAACATCTCATCTCTCTGATCGACGCCCGACGCTCTCCGGTGGCGCTGCGTGGAAACTTGTGATCCTCTATCACACACACACACACACACCCACCCTCACCCCTCCACCAGAATGTCCAGCCCCCCACATCCCTATCCCTTGGACTAAGCTTGTGTTCTGTCAGGGCTAATGAGCTGGCCGGGTGCTTGAGTGATGGATCTGAGCTGGCACAGGGCTCCCCCTGGGCCACAGGGGAGACCGATGCTCCCTCCTCTCTCCCTTTCCCTCTCCCTCCTCGTCTCCCTCATCTCCCTTGCCTCCCTCGCCTCCCTCTCCTCTCCATCTCTCTCCTCTCCCTCACCCTATGCTTCTCCCTCTCCTCTACATCTCCCTGCTCACTTTCGCTCTCCCTCCTCTCCCTATCCTTCCTCTCTTCCTATCCCTCTTCCTCTCTCCTGCTCTCTCCTCTCCCTTTACCTTTCCCACCTATCCCTCTCCCTCTTCCTCTCCTCTCCGTCCTCTCTCTCTCTCTCCCTCCTCTATCTCTCCCTCTTCCTCTCCTCCCTCTCCACCCTATCTTTCCTCTCCCTCCCTCTTCCTCCTACCATCTCCGTCCTTTCTCTTCCTCCTCTCCCTCTATCCATCCACACCGTTGCCTCAGGAGCCCACCTAATGAACCAACCACATTCAGATGTTATGTTGTTTGTGCCCCAGATGACGACAAAGTCATTGGGCTATAGGTCCGCCCAGACATGACTCGCTTACAGCGTGTCTGGTGTGTTGGTGTGAGTGGGTTTCTGTTCTTCGTGCATGCAAGTATGTAGGTCTATTTTTGTGCATTTTTATAAGGGAGGGAGAGGGAGATGTTAAGGGAGAAGTTACCCCATGCATTTAAATGCTTGTATAAGACATGCTCTGTTATGTGTGTGTGTGTGTGTGTGTGTGTGTGTGTGTGTGTGTGTGTGGGTGTGTATGTGTGTGGGTGTGTATATATGTGTGTGTGTGGGTGTGTGTGTGTGTGTGTATGTATATGTGTGTGTGTGTGTGTGTGTATGTGTGTATGTTTGTGTGTCTGTGTACGTGCGTGCGTGTGTGTGCCTGTGTGTGTGTTTGTCCTTGAGTCCTCAGTATACAGCCAGTCAAACGCCTGGTCACAGCCCCCGGGCTTGATTTATCGCCTGCTATTGTTGCTGCTCTCTGATATTGTTCAATACCGCCGAGTGTGATTGCTTCCTCCGATCCCCACCCCCCTGCCACTCCAGACCCTGCACTGTCACCGCAGGGGCCCCGGAGGGCCCTACACACACTCTAATTGGTTTGGGAAGGATTTGGCAGTGGCCTTTCAACTAAAGAGAGAAACGAACAGAGTTAAACTAAGAGCAAGGCTAACAGAGAGTGAATGAGATGGAGGGAGAGACAGGCGGGGGGGAGTGGAAAAAAGAGAAATGAGAGAAGAGAGACTGTGAGACAAAGGTGTGTGTGTGTGTGTGGGGGGGGGGGTGGGTGGGTGGGTGGGTGGGTGTGTGTGGGCGTGTGTGCGTGCGTGTAACTTGACTGGTCACGCTAGTCAGTCAGTGACCTCTCAGTCACTGTGCGTCTTGTATTTTTTTCCGGCTTGTTTTAAAGTACAACGTAATAACGGCCAACATTAGAACCGGTTTCATTTTACACTCGAATGAACAACATTGGCATGCGCAGTAATGCGTTGCACATTTAAAGAGCAGCAACTCAAATTGGACAGATTGGAACGGAATGAAACACATTCACATGCAAACATGGACAGGGCCGTTAAAGAAAAAAAATAGAAAAACTGTCAACCAGACAGAAAACTGTCAATTAAAAGTGATCTCTGAGAGCCCAGGCTATTCTGAAGTCAGTCCTACTCCTGCTATCCCCCATTCATAGTCTGATGTAAATATTTGGTTGAAGTAGAGCAGTCTTAACACCAGTGTTGAAGCCCAGTCTACATTTACAGACAATGTCGTGTCAATCTCCAATAAGCTTTGTTCCGTTTTCTGTTTGAATTTTCTGTTTAACATTTTATACTCAAAGAACATGCACAATAAGTAAGGAATAAACCACGTCGGGGAGTCCCATTATTGAAAATAATGTACTCGGCCGCATCACCACCCACGACTTACCAGAGTCAAGGAAACATCTGGTCGATAGTAATATTTGACCATTGTTATTAATGTTGGATCTGTAGCGCATTGATTCGGAACTGTTAAAGGCAGAGGTGTCCTGTTATCAAAACATAATACACACCCTTGGAACGCTATTGACCTGTGTGTGTGTGTGTGTGTGTGTGTGTGTGTGTGTGTGTGTGTGTGTGTGTGTGTGTGTGTGTGTGTGTGTGTGTGTGTGTGTGTGTGTGTGCATGTGTGTGTGTGTGTGTGTGCCTCTGTGTGTATGTGCACGTGCATATGTGGGTGTGTTTGCTTGTGGGTGTGTGTGTGTGTGTGGGGGGGGGGGGTTTCAGGCAATGTATTGAGAGTTTGATTGCGTTGTCATTCAGTGTTGATGCAGTGTGTACTGTGCGGCCCAGCCCGATTTCACTTGAGCCGAGGGAAACAGGAGGGAGGCACCAGAGAGCCGAGAGGAGACACTGTCCGGTCCAGAGTGATGGATGGTGAAGCCCAGATGAGCATATTGCTCCCTTAATAAAAGCTAGCCTGTGCTCCACACACAAAGGCTGAGAGCTCTTTTTCTTTTCTCATCTCTACCTTCTCTGTCTCTGTCTTTCGGTCTATCTCTCTCTTGAATAATTACATCTATAAGGGTTGTCAGGTTGGGTAGTATTTAAAGTGAATGTGCTACATCTGTAATTATTATTATAAATTTTCTTTGTAGTCACATCTCATCTTGTTACATATCTATTCTGGAAAAAATATTTTTTAATGTGGAGGTGACATGTCACGCTGCCCTCAATTATCTGTTTGTTTGTAGACAAACTGCAATCTTGTTGTGTTGTTACTGTCACTCATTTTGAATAAGCAACTATTCAAAACACAAATACAATTCGGAAATCTTTGGAAAGTAATTAAAAGTGTCATCACATGAGCAGGAACCAGGCTACTGTAACTCTGCAAGTCATTGGAAGCGGCTAATGGAAAGCTAATGCTAACCCAGCGAAATCCCCTTCTGGACGCACAATGAAGAATTTGGAATTAAACAACTCGTCTGAATCTGGGGCAGACAGGCAAATAACAATTTACAAATGTCTAGGCGAATCCCCTTAAATCGATGAAATGCATGCACTATATTAATCATCATCGATATTTCGATATAATATGAAAGACTTAATCTTAAAATAGAATATATCTTCGATTTACAATCACAGTAACTCATAATTTGACAAATAGAAGTAAAAGAGGCCACGAAAGCTAAATACAAGATGAGCAATATTCCAAAATGACACCAACACAAGTATGTACATTTTGAAGTTATGAAAGTGTATCCTTTATAGAATTAGACTTGTTATCATCATTACTGTTTTTCTGCTGCTCTATTGCAAAAATAAACTTCAGTACCATCAAACAATTTACTTAGAGACTCAACTTTTTTTAAATGTATTATGTATTTTTTAGGCTCTGAACACTGCAAAATTCTTTGACTGAAATACATAATGGATATAATGGATTCCACCAAAAACAAAAGAATAATAATAAAGAAAAGGGAAAAACATTTTTTTAAAGCATATCAAAGTGGCAAGCAATGACAATATACATCATTTGTCAGAAATTCAGTATTACACATTGTAATAAAACAAAGAACAAAAGAAATCAAACTATATCTGTCCGTAACTGTGCCATTTCATGTCATTTTGATATTTTCAAACAGTACAACAGAAAACGTCCGTCTTCCTGTCCAGATGTGTTGCTGAAGCGGTGGCATCTGGTGAGCAGACAGTGCTAGCACTAGTAGACAGTGCAGTTGGCAGTGGAGCGCTGCGTGCACAAGAAGTCACTGGTGACTTCTCTGTATCCGCTAGCCAAGGTCAACCCACTGCCTGTGGATTTTAAAGGGACACGAAGATGGTGAGCATCTGCTCACTACCTCATCCGCTTGCGACCTCAGCTTTCATTTTCATTAGAAAAACGTGTCAAAAATGACTCCATGGCTGCAGTCACAATGACTCATTGAGAAAATATCTGTGGTGAAAATGTTACACATTTGTCCACTTTGTGTATCTTTTGGTGTTTCAGAGACATTCACCATCACTAACTCTATGGACCGCCTCCTTCCCAATGAGGTGATGATGTCATGCATATACACATGACGTCACGGCCCGAGTTTTCACCTTTCAAAATGGAAACGGGCAACTCAACAAGGGTTGAGTTATAGTCTGAACTTACCCTCCATGAGGTTGTAGAGGTTACAGTAATTGGCGCCGTGGTCTTTAACCCTGTACCAGCTCTCAGAGACCGACATGGCCTATCGGGGAGGAAGAGGGTTCACTATTTATCTTGAAACTTTCTAAACAACAACAGCAGCAGGATGTAGTAAGCACAATGTGTCAGGGAAGTGAAAGACAAAGATAAAGATAATGATGGGGGGAGCTGGAAGGGTGTGAAACCTGAACCTGAGCTTTGTCATGTGTAAAGGTTACACCGGCACATTGTCCGCTGCATGTTTCTTTTTATGCTTTGTTTGAGTTCACTTATAGATTGTGGTGAGAGGAAGGGAAATGTAAAGAGAGTAGAATAGTTTGAATAGTTGGTGACTTTTTCTGAAAAAGGCCTTCCAAAAGATATATTCTGTAAGTAATATTTATGAAAATAATGTACTATATGATACAAGCGGAGAAATAGTGTATTTTTAAGAAAGCTGAGATGAGAAGAATTTGAAAGGAGGAAGAAAGGCAAACAGGCAGACAGGCAGACAGGCGGACAGGAGGACAGGCGGACAGGCAGACAGGCGGACAGGCAGACATGGCGGACAGGCGGACAGGCAGACATGGCGGACAGGTGGACAGGCAGACAGGCGGACAGGCAGACAGGTGGGCAGGCAGACAGGCAGACAGGCAGACAGGCAGACAGGCAGACGGAGAGCACAGAGGTGGAAGAGATCAATAGGAAAGTGAAAACAATGGCCATGTAGGTTGCATGTCTCTCAAGCAACATCGCACGATCAAGTGTGGCTATTTGAAAATGACACCTTTTCATTTATTTAAATTTTGGGGGGCAGAAAGAGGCTTTACACGTGAGTTACCGAGACGCGGCAACAGATGAGGAATGGATAGGAGACCAGCCGGAAATTGATGTCATCAACGTTTCCCCATAAAGGTGAGGTGTGCTTGGCGGCTATGAAGTGGACCGAGGAGGACTTGAGCTGTGGATCACAAGGTGTTAGGAACCATTGCAGACAACCAACATTAGCCCGCCACCCAGTCAGTGACTCGTTTTGACATAAAACTGTCATAACAGTAACACACACACACACACACACACACACACACACACACACACACACACACACACACACACACACACACACACACACACACACACACACACACATTTATATGTATGTGTATGTACGACAAAATAACCATGAATACAATTTGTATAGGCCTACAACTACTGTCTGTGTCTCAAATTTCACAAAGTGGCATTTGCCCAAGAAAGACAGACAGACAGACAGACAGACAGACAGATAGACAGACAGACAGACAGACAGACAGACAGACAGACAGACAGACAGACAGACAGACAGACAGACAGACAGACAGACAGACAGACAGACAGACAGACAGACAGAAACACGTACGACCTTACTTTGTAAAGGCATTTCTGACCACCCATCCTGCATCCATCTCTGGTTTGCCATTTCTTAATCTGTGAAACGAGGGCTTCATAGACACTTTGACAGGGTATCCCAAAGTACCTGACAAAGACAACATATACAACCGTTAGCCAGTACAGATGTGTCTTTCTCCATGTTTTTATTCCGAGGCAATTGTGGCTTTGCCTTGCCAAAATCCTGTTTTACTTTATAATTTTGAAAAACGACTCTCTGGTCACTATTGCAAATGAAACAGCCCCATCTATTGGTCAGTGTAGTTAGGGCGCCACTGCGTACACGTGACGCAAGCTGCGTGCCATGGATCACTACCTGTCTACCAGGGGCGCCAACTCAGTGCCAAAAACAAACAAACATCCAAAACTGTATTAACTGTTGTGAGAAACCTAACAACTATTTACACCAGTGAACACATGTATACATACACATATTCCCCTAGGAATCAAATGAGGGATGGCGGTGTTTCGGTGCCAGCAGACCACTTCAGTTGTTAATAGCCTAGCTAAAGTTAACAGAAGAAAATGGCATCCAAAAGTGCATCAGGAGCAGAGTAAAGTAAGAAGAAATAATCGACTTCTGTTGCAGGTATGTTCAAAGAATGTTGTTTTGAACAGTGGATATTAAACCATGCAAACATACAGAATCAGCCACCATTAACATTATTCTGAGGAAACGCTATTGAATGTAGATTTATCTTTACAAATGTAAAAAAAAAAATGGAAATATGCGTTGCATTGCATGAATGAACGAATTTAAGTTGTAGTTATATTTAATGGCAGGTTAATTTCTTGTGAAATGTATTACATTTGTCTACAGTCATGTAGTATTTATTTAGTCGATTTGTGTATTTTTTTTAAGCTTACAAGCAACTGCCATTAAACCTATTCGTATTATGATTGAGGCAAAGTCTTTTAATTTAGAGGTTTGATTTAGGCAACTCAAAGTACCAAGTCCATGGTCTTGAAAACCTTTCTTAGGTCTGCTTGTCTGTTTAATGTATTATTAAATTCATGCAGGTGTCAAAGGAGACTGTACAGCAACACAGTTGTTCTGGACATCACATATTATCTTCATGACAAGAACCACCTCTAAGAATTGAGTCCAAATCTCTGCATCGTAGTAAGTGAAGCTCATTGAAACATACTTTGCTCATCTATGTTACAACAACATTCAAGTGTCCTTGCTGACATCTTCACCCTAATTGTTGACTTTGTAGTTTATTACATTAATTGTGTACATTTTAAAGGTAAACACTTTATTTAAATTACATTTAAGAGTGTTCCAGTTAAAAAGGGTGTGTGTGTGTGTGTGTGTGTGCGGGGGGGGGGGGGGGGGGGGGGGGGGGGGGGTTCTTGAATAAACTACATTTTCTATTTCCTTTTACATTTTCCAGCTTTTCTGTTCCCCCTATTTCGAACTCCAACCTAGTTTTGCTCTTGTGACATTTTCCATCTATTCAAAATGCAACTGAATAGCATCATTGTCTTTGGTGGACTAACCACCACTAAACATAATTAGAGCTAACAGAAAGATCATATAATTAAATGATGTGTGTAGAGATGTTTTGGTCAAAATTGAAAACATCAGGTCAGGAAAATCGTTGGTCATTTTTAAATGGATATGTTGGCTTAAGAGAAAAACTGGTTAGCTTACTTTTAGGCTACTCTAAAATTAATATAGCTACTTTACAGCTCACAGAATTGTATCAATATTATAATAATTCACAACAGAGAATACTTAGAAACAACTACATGTAGAGAAATAAATAGACAGAGAAGAGCAGAACCGACAGGGCCAAGGCAATGAAACAATAGAGCAGAGAAGCAAACAGACGATCTTGGTTCCTACATCTAATATAATGCTCAGCATGCTATTGTAATACTTATATATTATTATCTTAAAAATTAGCACCGAGGGCCTATTCTACAAATTATTTATATGAACTAATAGTAGACTCCTAAAGCAGCACTAACTTGTATCCTTAAGAAGAAATGGGTAGCCCCTTAACACGTGGTATAGTATGGTAGTAATGAACAGTTGGTAATAAACCAAGAACCTACCAGTCTGCTCTGCACTGTGCGTGGAATGGTCCTGCATCGCACAGATCGGTGGTGCTTACAGCCAGTACGAGAAAACAACTTAAAAGACGCATGATGTATTAGCTATAGAATTAACCTCTAAAACTATCTCTGCCTTGGATTGCGAAATAACATTGCTGAAGACAAGTCACTTTCAAGTCTCTTGGTAGGGAAAGGGGGGGGGGGGGGGGGGGGGGGCTGATTCATCACAGGACAGTCATGTGTCCTTCTAAAAGTAATCTAACTGACTTGAGGCAAGGTTTGAAACGGCTACCTTACAGCGCCATCTAGAGGAAGCCCATGACTTCTGTCGTGGGCTATGACTTGATTTATCCTTTCTGGTCACACACAGTGTTGTCAAACGTTACCAAAAGGTTTTCACTAGTTTACCAGATAGGGAAAATGCATATCAGAGCTGATGGAGACATGAATTCAATGCCAATATGAGGATTATTTTTAGTCTCCCTGTTCTTTCTCTTCACATCAAACTTATGAAACTTCAAACGAAAGATGTAATTATAATTTTATATTCCACTAAGATTTCCCAATAATTGCAACTCCAAGGGAAATCATATAAATAAACATTATGCTCGTCAATTATTCACTGGTCTGACTGATACGATGTAGTTGTTTATCCTTAATGTTCTCTGTATAAATGTATAGCAACCTTTTTAAACGTTTCTCTAGCCCTGATGGTTTAATGAAAACTGAAATAAATTGTATTTAATCAAACAACGTATCATTGTCCTTTTATTGTTTGTTGGTGCTTACTGTATTCGAATGATAGTTATGTGTAGGCCCATACATATTATATATATAAATGCCTTCCGTGTGTGTGTGTGTATGTGAAATATATATAATGTATACACACGCAAACACACACATACAGACAAACACACTATTATGACGACACAATGAGCTGATGTTCGAGAACCTTTTTACTAAGATCCTTATATGTTTGTATGACAACTGTTGCACTCATATTGAAGAAGCTTCTTATCAAGAGATATCGCTCGACGATTTCCCTGTGATTGTTAATTAGCTTTTTTAGTGTCGGTGTTGTTTCTGCAAGGAACGAACAGTCCAGTTGATCGTTTGATACAGTAGAAAACAGGTATGTTTCCGTGACTTTCCGCTACGTTTTTGAGAATAGTTCTCATTTTACACACCGATGAAAATAATTATAATGATTTACTAGGGAATTGGCAGATAATTGCTATTAATTTGTTGGTCTAAGGATTAACCTAAGTGTTTAGGCCCTGTCGTATGTGTGCAATCATTTCTTTGATAAATCGTTTCGACATATGTAGGCCTCCCATAATGCGGCCCTCAAACGTTGTTTTTTTACCCCTCACATTTAATCTTTGCCGTCACCAAAGTATTAATTAATTACTTAATTAACTATTGTAGTAGTGCTACGTAACGTAGGCCTATGTTGATTAAACTTTAGTCAATCATCCACCTTCTCCCGTTTCTTCTCTGTTGCGCCAGTTAGAGAAAGTAGGAGCCTACACGTGAAGCAGTCCTCGCGCCACGCCTGGTGCGAACCGCGACGGAAGCCTGCCAGGAGCGATAAACAGCAAGGCCCTGCGAAAAGTAGACGAACTCGGAGTCATCATGACGGTAAATTCGTGTTGGTTGTCGTTATTTTCCATCCATGCATCTATCCATCCTCATTAATTATGTCCTGATACAATTTAAAATTATGTTTTGATTGCTAGGTTGAATACCTTTCATGTATAATGATTGTAGAAATGTGCACAGAATTTAGGCTAAAATCCATACATTGACATGGCCCATTAGCTACATTAGACGTAATTGTAGAAATGGTATAGTACTACCAGTACCTTCATATATTAAGCTTGCTTTGCAAATGACCATTGTCTTAGAGTGAGCCAGAGACCCCCAGCCCAGTTGGAGGGAGACCAGGCCCGTCTGAGAGGTTCTTTGAAGGACACAAACTCCCCATGTCACCTGCTGGTAAGGTTATTTTATTTAATATGTGTAATGCAGAAAGGTTGACAGAATAAATCAACATGTTAAGTGTATGTGCGTGTGTGTGAGAGTGAGAGCACTCTACTACTACATACTTGCTTGGGCTTCGTTATTATAATGTTCGCTGTGTATTTTTTATTTCTCCATATTGCTGTACAGAGGCATTGGAGTCCTTTGGGCACAGCATGACGAAATATGAGCATAAAGAAATCAAAGGCTACGATAACATCTGGTTCCTTGGTCTGGATGCCACGAAGATCCATGGCTCAGGAAATACGAAGAACAACAACCATTGCTTTGACAATGAGCAGTATTTCTATAAGCAGGTAACTTTCTGTTGACAGCAATATTTGACCGATGGTGTTGCTTTGTGTGTAAAGAATTTAACTTTGTGAATGAAGTGCCTTTGTAGATACCCAAGGCACTTAGCAGGAGAACAAGTACCTCTTTGTTTCCTTGTAGATGATGGAATAGGCTTAATGCATCACAGTTAATTGTTTTTCTGCCAAAATAAAGACCAGAGATTTTACTTCCTGTTTAATGATTACAGTGACAGTTTACGTCCATTAAATGGTAAATAAGACAGCATTTGCAAATGCATTTCTTGTCAGATTTTAGGAAAAAGTTTGATTCCAATAGTTATTGTCTGTTTAGTTAGATCGTAGATCTAACGACCACATGGCTAGTTACTGTGGTATGTTATGTTCTTCTACCGCAAGGCATAGATCAGCATATTTAAAATGTTATACTTTTACAATGAATGTAAATTTATAAAATACACATTTGCAGTACAAATTACATTTTATATTGTATTTTAATTATGCCATGGCTTTTGGTAATTTTGCCCATGCAATGACATATTGTGTCATGTGTACGAAACTGAGATTGTATTACAAATAATGCGGAAGCAATCTTGCATGGAGCCTGTTAAAACTATTCTGCTAGCTACTTTATCTGATATTTTTTACCTGATAATCATAACACTAATAATATATAAAAATAATAATAACCTATTTTCTACAGGTCACAAAGGATCACATTGCTTATCGCTATGAGGTGCTTGATGTTCTGGGGAAGGGGATCTATGGACAAGTCCTCAAGTGTTTTGACCACCAGAGCAATGAGCTTGTGGCCCTCAAGCTCCTACGCAACAAGCATAGGTAAAATAATAGAATAAAGAGAAACCTGCACAGCAAGTTAATATCATCAACACACAACCAATACATAGATAGAGAACGGTCACACTACAACAAAGAAGCTATAATAGGGTCTGTACCATAGAATCATAAAGGTTTTTCTGGAAACCTTACCATCGCCTTTAACATTCATATTAAGAACACGGAATCAAGGGGCAAATACACTTCTGCTTAATGTCACCGTCGTACCCCACAGAGGTCGCCACCCTGGGTGACGTGCACCACCTTAAAAACAATGTTATGTGGGTTCCAGGTATCATGAACAGGGGAAAAAGGAGGTGAGGATCCTCGAACACCTACTGCACAAGGATCCGGAAGATGACCACCACACGGTCCGCATGAAGGAGTACTTTATGTTCCGTAACCACATCTGCATTTCCTTTGAACTCCTGGGGTACAAACTGACTTCTTATTTGTGGCTTGGATGCTAGCAAAATTAAAAAAAAGTGTGCAATTTCTGCATTATAAACGCATTGTTGCTTTGCATTGTGCGCTATAGTGCAAGTCAGATTTTCCCTCAGAACTAATAAATGCATTGTTTACAGTTCTGACCTGAATGCAATGGTGACTGGCAAGGGTGAGAGTATGTCATATGTAAGGAAGTGCGCATACTCCATCCTCAAGTGTCTTCAGCTGCTGAAGAGAGAGAACATCATGCACGGTGACCTCAAACTGGTAGGAGTCCCGCTCATCTCTCATCTGCACTGTCCGCTAATTGTTTTCACCTGTGAGCAGTTAGCCCAGCTATTCACACCGAGTCGTCTGCTTCTATGACTGCAGGCTAACATCGTCATGTCAGACAAGGACCCGGAGACCCTCAAGGTCATCGACTTCGGTGTAAGTCTGGTTCAGGATCAGCCAAGATGTGGGTCTAATTGTTTTCTTCTTTTGAATCATGAGATGTACAATATGGCAGCATTGTGTTATTTGATGGGTTTCATATAGTTATTTTATCCTACTGGCTTTGGTTCATCTTCCAGACTATAGTTGTATCCAGAGTCGGTTCATCCGTGCTCCAGAGGTGTTTCTGGGTCTTTTGTGCACCAATGCCATTGACATGTGGAGCTTTGGCTGCTCCTTGATAGAGCTCCTCATTGGACGAGCAGCGTTCTCTGGATTCGATGAAATTGAACAAGTCACGCACACCATAGAGGTAATCCTAAAAGCTGCTTGTTGCTTAGTACTGCTAATTTACCATGCGATTTATTTCTCTCAATATATATTATTCATTTATTTAAACATAAGATTAAAGACAAAACTAGGAAAACACAAAATATTTAAAGTATTACGGTGTGAGTAAGACATGTGCTACGAAGGATGATTATTTTCATGATTTATACTGTGTGCAAGGGCGCAGATCTCACCAGATCTCATATTAGTATTTTCTGGAGGGGACATCAATAATATCACCAACGTATATTAAATGATCTGCTGTAACAAACGATTCAGACCACTGAGCATGAATTATTTCAAAAGTGGAGTCTGCTTCTTTTAAAAATATATTTTCAATTACATCATTTATTTAGAAATAATTTATATTGGGGGGACAACTTCATGTTTTTCACAAGCTGAGTATTGGGTATGGTTGTCTAATTTCAGATACTGGGAATGCCTCCAGCAGAAATAGTGGCTTCGTCATTACGAAAGGATGCATTTTTTGGTGAGGATTTACTTTATGGCATATGATCCAGATTTCAGTTAACATTACTTGTGATCTGAAAAAAAAGTATCAATGTGAAATCAACAATGTTAAATCATTGTGATGCTGTATAATGTCCAGATAAGCAGGGCATGCTGAAAAATATCAGACTGGACATGTGGGGGAAGGATATCCTGCCTGGCTCCAAGAGTCTCGAGAGTCTTCTGGGCTCCAGCGACCCTGACCTGCTGGACTTCATCCAGGGTTGCTTACAGTGAGTGCACTACCTTGTCACAGTAGAGCTCATCAAATATGTTTGATGAGCCATTGTGGCAAAATAGTCTACTACAAGGCCAGCGAGCCAGCTGAGTTGGCTAACCATCCCCTCTATGAATGTTTCTACCTACGTTCTGTTCAGACATGGTGAATCAATGTGTCCCAAGGCTTCTGTGTTCGCAGGCTTTTTTTGCTTTAATATTGAGCGTGTTTATTTTTGTAAAAGTTGGGACTCATCAAAGAGGATGACTCCAGGTCAGGCTCTCAAGCATGCGTGGATGAAGGAGACTTCGCTGGGATGCATGTCCACATCCCCAGGAAACACAGCAAAAACTGGTAAAAAGAAATACAATATTTTTTAGATGGATTTAGAATCCTATAACTCTATTTCATATTACTATATGTTGGTAAAGAAAGGCACTGCTTAATGATCAAGGTAAAACATTTTAATAACCAAGAGTCTGTCAAATCTTTTGTAAACCTAAATCTCTTTATTATGTTTAAATTAATAATTTCTTCGAATTCACAGTTATGCTGAAGACCCTGTCTGGAACAACCACGATGGAGAGAGCCCAACTGCCCCCCATGCATCTGAAACCAAACAAGGCCACTGGCAGCCAGCAGCAGACAATGGATCAGGGGGTAATGGCCAAGCTGGGGAAATATGGAAGGATCCTGAGACCCCTGATTTTAGAGACCTACTCCCAGGTCCCTCCCATTGGTGTGGCGTCACCAGCTCCCCCATCAAGAGGCAAGAGGGCAACTGGTACAACAGATGGTGGTGCAGCCATGAGCGACGAAGGAAGATCCAGACCAGCTGGCCGAGCGGGATACTCCCTGCTTCATCCCGTTGGTGCTGCTGCACCTGCTCCGCCACCAAGAGGCAAGAGGGCAACTGTTACCACAGATAGTGGTGCAGCCATGAGTGACAAAGGAACATCCAGACCAGCTGGCCAAGCGGTATACTCCCTGCTCCCTCCCAATGGTGCGGCTGCACCAGCTCCTCCACCAAGAGGCAAGAGGTCAACTGGTACCACAGATGGTGGTGCAGCCAACAGCAATGAAGTAACATCCAGACCAGATGGCCGAAGGGGATACTCCCGGGTCCCTCTCATTAGTACTGCATCACTGGCTCCCCCGTCTAGACGCAAGAGGGCAACTAATACCACAGACGGTGGTGCAGCCAACAGGGATGAAGGAACATCCAGACCAGAAGGCCGAAGGGGATACTACCGGGACCCTCCCATTAGTGCGGCATCACCGGCTCTGCTGTCAAGACACAAGAGGCAAACTGGCACCACAGACGGTGGTGCAGTCAACAGCGACGAAGTAACATCCAGACCAGAAGGCCGAAGGGGATACTCCTTGGTCCCTCCCATTAGTACTGCATCACCGGCTCCCCCGTCCAGACGCAAGAAGGCAACTGGTACCACGGACGGTGGTGCAGCCAACAGGGATGAAGGAACATCCAGACCAGAAGGCCGAAGGGGATACTCCCGGGTCCTTCCCATTAGTACTGCATCACCGGCTCCCCCGTCCAGAAGCAAGAGGGCAACTGGTACCACGGAAGGTGGTGCAGCCAAAAGGGACGCAGGACTAACAAAACCAGCTGGCCAAGGTGGATACTCCCTGCTCCCTCCCATTAGTACGGCTGCACCAGCTCCTCCATAAAGAGGCTCCTCCTCCAACGCTTGAACAACCAGACTAGCTGGCAGAGGGGTTAGCTAGGGGGGGCTAACTAGGGAAGACCCTAGCTCCCTCCCAGCCACCGCACCGAGAAGCATTAGGGCCGGTATCACAAAACAGTGACGTATTGGGCCCAGCTGACGAATGCTCCCCCTTGCCTTGCCGCAAGGCTACAATGCCTCATGAGAAACTGGGACCCAATACGTCCCTCCCGGACAGAGAGAAATGGCAAGATGTTCGGCAATCCAATCCATTGACATATCTGAAGTGACCCCGCAGCAACTGAACCCTGTGGAATGGACTCAGCAGGGTCGGACAGAGAGAAATGGCACGATGTTCAGCAATCTACACCACCTCTGTCAATGGCCACTTCCGAGGGATGTGACAAGGCTGCCCACACTTCTAACATGCCTGTGCAGGCATCTGAATGGCACCCTGGTGTTCGGGTCATGTCCCGAAGTGACCAAGCAGCAATTAGACCCTGTGGAATGGACTCTGCAGGGTCGGACAGAGAGAAATGCCACGATGTTCAGCAATCTACACCACCTCTGTCAATGGCCACTTCCGAGGGATGTGACAAGGCTTCCCACACTTCTAACATGCCTGTGCAGGCATCTGAATGGCACCCTGGTGTTCGGGTCATGTCCCGAAGTGACCAAGCAGCAATTATACCCTGTGGAATGGACTCCGCAGGGTCGGACAGAGAGAAATGCCACGATGTTCAGCAATCTGCACCACTGTTCTGGCCGAGGGGGATACCCCCAGCTTCCTCCCATTTGTGCAGCTTCACCGGCTCCACCATTGAGAGGCAAAACAGCAACCGGTACCACAGACGCTGGAGAAACCAACACTGACACTGGAACAATTAGACCAGCTAGCAGAGGTGTTGGCCCCCAGCTTCCTCCTATTGGTGCTGCTGCACCAGCTCCCCCAACAAGAGGCAATAGGGCAACCGATTCCACAGGCGGTTGTGCGGCTAACTAGGCCGCATGACCAACCAAACTAGCTGGAGGAGGGGGAAAACCCTAGCTCCCTCCCAGCCACCACAGCGAGAAGCAATAGGGCCGGTATCACAAAACAGTGGTACCGGTAGGGACGTATTGGCCCCAGCTGACGAATGCAACCCCCTTGCCTTGCCACAAGGCTACAATGCCTCATGAGAAACTGGGATCCAATACGTCCCTCCCGGTCGGAGAGAAAGGGCAAGATGTTCGGCAATCCAATCCAATCCATTGACATATCCGAAGTGACCCGGCAGCAACTGGACCCTGTGGAATGGACTCCGCAGACCAGTTGTATGAGAAGTACAATGGACCACTGGCATCGTTCTCCTTCTTTGCTACCTCTGCAGCTATCTTCTTGGGCTGGGTGAAAAACGTTCCCCCTCCCCTGGTCCCAAGGCTGGCCGTCGTGAAGTTGCCCAGCCATTGTGATGGCCACCTTCAGGTCTGCAGGACAATGGCAGCTCACTCAGTGTGTGGTCTTTGCTGGTAGCCCTTCCATAAATGTCTCCAGGGCACCCCCACAACCACCTGGACGGCACTGGACTAGCCCAACTCCAGCCAGCAGGTGGAGAATCAGCCAGCGTCCAGGAATCATCGGGTGAAGGTGAAGGGTGGAAATCCCTCTCCAAGCCTGGACTGTCGGAGACAGCGGGTCTCAGGGCTCAGGCCCATCTTGTCCCATCTTCGTTATTAAATATTATAAACGATTAATTCCTTTATATTTTCATAGAATTCCATATGGGATAAATAAAAGATAAAAAATATATTTTGTTATGAATTTGGTGTGCTAAATTATTTAAATGTAACAATTCCAATATTAAGCAAATCTAATTTAAACATATGAACATTGTTATATTAATAATTAATCTTAATAAATTGAACAACAAACAGTCCAAAATCAATCAGTTATGCACTGCAACAGCCTGAAACATGCGTTCACTGCACTGGCGCAGTGCACATGTAACCAGGTATTAGATAAAACTTGTATAAAAACTGCTGAAATAATTCCACAGGATCTAGGAACATTACACATACAAGTGCTGTTAAATTTGAAAAACGGAATAATTAAAATTAAGTTTATAGTCATTGTAACCGTCTTACAGTTAGTGGGGATAAGTAGTTTCAATATAAACAGTAACAGGTTTGATTGTAAATTATCATTATTATTCCTTTGAAATAAGAACGTCATTCATAAATTAATAAACACACAATTTCCAATAAAATACATTCACAGTTCTCAGAATGGCCATTCATGAAAATAAACAAAGAAATAGATAAGTCCTATCTAGCTGCAGCATGTAAAGGTCATATGTTGTGCACAACACTTGGTGTTGCAGGAGCTGGGAATACTTTTGAAGGATATCTTATAATGTGATATCTTTAGCCGGAAAGGCGCATCGCTGTCCCACTGTACTAAGTAGGCATACAAGCAGCATGCACGTGTCACATGCACAACCGAAATCCTGTCTCTCCAGCCCAGGCACCGTAACGTCACCAATGTAAGGTCATTATTACAAACATACCAATTTTAGACACATTTCCGAGTTGTAGCAGTAACAAGTACTTTAGTATTTGTTAACTTAATTAACACGCAAACGCAAGACTTCTCGTGTACTTTAGTAACGCGGCGATGCACTCAGTAACCAATAGAGGGCGCTGCAGTAAAGCAATATTCGATATATTAATTTCCAGTCATATGGATAATTGTAGAAGAGTTATTTCTTTATTTTTATATATAACACATCTGTAAATCATGTTAATTATGTCTAGTTTCCAAATATAGGCTTAAAAATGAGAGTTTGACATACCGGAAACAATACTTTATTGCCTATACTTAAACGGCATGCATATACTTAAAAAGTCATGACTTGCCTGATTACGCTATAAACTGCAAACACTTATTTTCTTATTCTTACCGTAATCCTTCTTCTGTTACAATAAACGTTAACGTTTCACCAAGACATAGGCCTACCTTTGCTATTACCTTGTATGTGCACGTTATGACTGTTCGATCAACATGAAAGCAGTTGTAGACGTAAATAAACTGGGCGAAACAATCCGATTTTGGCGGACTATCACTTTTTTGGCATGACACCTGTCTTTCCCCGCTTTCCTCTAGTTGAGTGCGGAAGAATTCCTTCCCCCGTGTATTAATACTTTAAAGATGTCTTTAAAGTTAGCTAAAGGGCTTCACACACACACACACACACACACACACACACACACACACACACACACACACACACACACACACACACACACACACACACACACACACACACACACACACACACACACACACACACACACACACACACACACACACACACACACACACACACAAATAACGAAAAGCACTCCATGGTCAGGGTCAGGAGGAAAATAGGTTGTCCGGCTTGTCCTGCCCAGCGATCAATGATTGGTCGGTTTTCCCCTGAGACGCCCCGAATCTGACATTCGGGGCGGGCCTTGTCTCTCACCACGTTCGCTCTTTACTGAACTGCAAAAAAGTAGAGACAGACGTGATTTGTGAAGGGGAGAAGGAAGAGACCAGGGCGAATGTCAGCGTTCTTTCGCAACGCAAAATTATGGACATCCTTTTATTTCAATTTACCTTAGGTTTCTTACCATGAGCCGGTAATGTATTTAACAACAGGTGGCTTCTTTGTATGGTTAATTGTAGGCAATTTCCTTAGATGATGACCTAAGTCTGCCAGTAGTAGGTCACACGGAAATGTTAAGAGTTGCTTTCGTAAACGTAGCCTACACATTGCTGTATGATGTCACTTTGTCAACGTGGGTGAACAGCTGATTCCAGCCTCAAATCCATCGACACATCGATTCAGCCAAGACCAGCACAAGGGATAAAAGGTAACTTACCGTACCCAAAAATTCCTGCGTAAAAACTAAACGATTTACCTTTTTATAAACTGATGGCATTAAACCTCAATCCAGATTTTCTTTGATTTTTGAAACATGGCCAGCTAATCTTGCGGACTAAGCCCTTAATGACGGCTGGGAATGAAACCCCGAGTTATTTGAAGTGCCCATACTGCTCCTGAGTTATTTCCATTCTTAGGCGGCCAGGCACAAAGCCATGGAAGCCTACTTCAGTAATTTAAGCCTGGAGAATGTCTCATTATTAAAACCCTGCTTTTACTTTAAATTACGTTTATATATATATATATATATATATATATATATATATATATTAGGCCTATAGATAGATCAATTTGTTGTGCATGTGTCAAATGCACAACAAAAACAGACAGTAGTGCTGGCAAGCAATAAGTCAGATAAAGAAGTGAAATGTTAAAGTAGCGGGGCTATGTGTGTAGGAGTATGGTGTCCGAGTTTATAAGTTCAGGAGACTTCGGAAAAAAACAGTCCCTAAAACTGGTGGTTTGGGTGTGGATGCAGATGGTAGCCCAGTGAACATTTTGTGGCTAAGGTGACTGCAGTCACTGAGCATACTCTGGACCTTTCTGCTACACCACTGATAGTAGAGGTCCTGCATGGCTGGCAGCTCAGTCCTGGTAATGTGCTGTGCAGTTTTCACTTGACCAATAGATGTGTAAATACATAAATATACATATAGACCCATGCAAGAAAATTTTGTTATTCTACTAAATAGGTGGATGGAGATAGGACAAACTGCATGGGAGACATGTCCTTTTGTTCCAAGACGTGCAGGGGCTGCAGAACAGGAGTGGCAGCAGGAAATGCTAGACATGGCAGAAACAGGCCATGAAGCAAAGGTACTAGGTCTTATCCATAGTATGTTTGGAGGGATGGGGGGGTGGTATCAAAATATGTAGCACTGTGCACACACACTTATGTTCACCACCAGATTTCCTAGTACCAACACCCCTTGCATCCTTGCCCTCAGAACTGTCAGTGCCAGGGATCTGCAGGGATCTGTAGGACTGGGGCCACCCCACTCAGGTCCGCTTCCGCCTTGGAGCTCTGGGGGCCCCCGGGGGAACAGCCCCTCTTCCCCGAGTGGCAGGTGCCACTGAGGGTGACCTTCGCACTGCTGGCCGTCACCTTCCTCTACACCTTTCTCCGAGAGGTCCTGCAGCCCTACCTGGCGTGGAGCAAGAACAACTTCTACAAAGTAAGCTCCATCCTCCAGACCTATTTCCCAGGGTACTCGTCTAACAAGGGAAGACTCCTAGGAATGGACCCTTTGAATGTGCGGATAGTGGCGAGAGAGCGAGTGAGGGTCATCCGAAGGTTAGGAGTTTAGTTTCCGTTACAGGCTTTGGATATTGCTTTTTCAAATTCTTCCTCGTAAAATTATATTTATTTTCCTTGTCGTTGTTGTTGTTGTTCTTCTTCTTCTTCTTCTTCTTCTTCTTCTTCTTCTTCTTCTTCTTCTTCTTCTTCTTCTTCTTCTTCTTCTTCTTCTTCTTCTTCTTGCTCTGGGGACTGAGGGCTGACCAACATCGCTCAAGAGATATGAAATCACGTTTTGGTTGAAAGAGGGCTTATCGTATATAGCCGATAATACTCAGCATCCTCTTCTCGTCTATCTAGTCTTCTAATTCAATCTTGAGTTCTGTAAACCAGTATGGCCTTAATCCTGATTGTATACCTTAAGTATTTAACACAGTCTATTATGTAACCTTAACATTGCCACGTAACAAGTGGGGGGTCCCTGACGCACTTGTTAGCGGATATGCTAAGGTCATCCACATTACCCTGTCGGCCTTTGTCTTAGCATGCCCGTAACCTAATAGTCCCTCCCTACGTGGTGCGTATAACGTGTGCATGATGAGTGGCAGACAAAAGTCCATCCCGAGTCATGCAATCTTCACAGGTGTTTTCCGTCCAGTGGTTTTAAGAAAGTTTTGCTAACCTTTTCCCCAAGTGTGACGTCCGTTCTTTCCAACCTACCCCTGAAACAAATAGCGTCTGCCAACAGTCCGTCCTATCCATTGGACATCAAATGCAAGCATGCTGTTTACAGCTTTTTATAGGATGGTGAATGATTATTGCGTTGTGTCAGATGCCAGTGCTGGTGATGAATAAGGCTCTGCCATGGACGTCCATCACGTTGCTGGCTCTCGTCTACCTGCCCGGCTTACTGGCGGCAATGTTGCAACTCTACAGAGGTACAGTCTTTTCAGCAGAGCCATCTCACTATTTGAATGAAATCTCTTTGTGTAATAATAAATAAATGGGGACCAACACGTTATTTAATGAACAGTGCCCCCCACTCCACCCACCCAATACACACACAAACACACAATTCTGACCTTAATTTGACTTTTTGTATGTTTTGTTATTCTCTTGGAAACACACTTTATGCCAAGCACTTTACTTATATTTCCTTAGTGTTATGTCATTCATCACTCTCCCTCCGCCTGTGTTTCCTCTGTTTCCAGGCACAAAGTACCGTCGCTTCCCAGCGTGGCTGGAGGGCTGGCTGTGTGTACGCAAGCAGCTGGGCCTGCTGTCCTTCTACCTGGCCTGTCTTCATGCCCTCTATAGCCTCTGCTACCCCATGAGGAGGTCCTACAGGTACAAAGTGCTAAACTGGGCATACCAACAGGTGGGTAGTCAGGCACAGTTGTTGACTCACAAACATTGAGAAAAGCTGTTTTTTTATATTTACTCTCTTTGAGAAACTCTTAAATCTTAGCTACAGCAGCTTTAAGGACATGTACACATGTAAACAGCAATTAACACCGCTCACACAAGCTGACAAATGTAAGCATAAATAGGCCAATGCAAATTCTTTCTTAATTGAGTACAATGGTGAACTGGTAAGTGCAGAATCAAAGAAGAGGATAAGAGTGTCTTTGTTTTTAGGCGTTTTCTTTGAGAAAGATTTACACACAAAATGTTGTTTCCCATTGGTTGGTGAATTAAATGTAAGATTCTTAAAGCACAATGGAAATGTGAATTGATTTTGTGTCTATTATGTTAAATTACTACTCTACATGTCCAGACTACAGCAATGCTTTTGTCTGTCATGCTGTGCTGGTCAACTGAACAAAACTGTATTCACTACAACTTTTTCGCTCGCAACCAGCATTTGTTCTGTAGAGCTTTGTTTGTAATGTATTTATACGAAAGTGGGCAAACTACCCACTGTTTTGTTATTCATTCAGACAGTTGAGAAGTGAAGCAGAAAAAGGAAAGGATCACAAAATGACGAGGAATGTAGGATACAGAACAAATTCTGAATGCCACTGACACAAATGTAAAAAAGAAAGGACCTTTTTCATAATTACACATTGGGTAAAAGGAGAGATCTTGATAAGGAAAATATAGAAGAGATTATCCCATCTTGGAACGGCAATATTGTCATTTGCAATTTATAATGTAAAATATCTTCCTACTTGAATTTGTGTTCCTACTCAAAACATGATGACATCACAACTGCATGAGGTGTTGCTTAGGTGTGGTTTAGGAGTTGTGTTCCTGCAATGTTGTCCAACAGCTCATAGCATAGGGTCCTTGTTTTCAATGGCATGTAAGGCTGAAAGGCCTGTGTAAAATGTGACTTCTTGCTTCCTCCTGAATTCATCCTATAATAGACATGAGCTGAAGCAACTAAGTTGAAGGGACTATATTGAACAGCTCAAAAATGCTAAACACTAGAGAAGCTATCCATCCGAGTTTGCTGATCCCAGTGAGAAAAGCGGACATGAATAAGACTAACTCTGTGACGTTTCCCGACTCAGGTGCAGCAGAACAAGGAAGACGCCTGGTTGTCGGAAGATGTATGGCGGATGGAAATCTACATCTCCCTCGGCATCATGACTCTGGGTCTGCTGGCCGTGGTAGCGGTCACCTCCCTGCCATCCATCTCCAACAGCCTCTCCTGGAGAGAGTTCACTTGGATACAGGTACACATAATTCCACACACAGATCTGTGTTGTTTGAGTCTGTGACTTAAACAAGAATTTAAACCTGAGGCATAGTTGGTCTCATAGTATTGATGTCACAGTAGCATTACGTGAACAGGTGTGCACTGAAAACAGTAATTATTGCTAGCAGGAAGTAGTCAATGTGGGAAAAGGTGTGGTGCACAGGAGAAAAAGTAGTGAGTCACAAACAGGAGTACTCCCGTTTGTGAAGGCACCAGAGATCTTAAACAGAACTCCCCGGTAAAACAACCATTAATGTTGGCAGATTTAGATGGAGTATTATTTCTGGTGGAAATAGATTGTGGTAAACGATTTAGCCAGCAAGTTACGCTAAACCCCATAATAATAAAGTGTCTGGATATATAAATAGCAATTTAGAGAAAACGTAACTGAAACAAAAGTCACCTTTCCAGTAAGGACATTAGCAAAGATTACATGAGTGTTATAAATAGGTCTTAATACTGCAATGTGGAGAGTTCAACATAAGACCCCCTAACACAAGTCAGAAGGTCTACTACAAAAAACGAAATACATTAAATACATTTTTAATCACATCCTCAAGACAGTAGGAGAATCCTTCCCTCACTCATGCACTCACTCTTTCTTTCCCCACATCCCCAGAGGTCTCTGGGTTATACGGCCTTGCTGCTGGGCACGGCTCACGCCCTGGTGTACGGTTGGAGCAAGTGGGTAGATTCCGCACAGTATGTGTGGTACACGCCCCCCTCCTTCATCCTGGCCTGCCTGCTCCCACTGAGCGTGCTCCTGGTCAAGGCGGCAATGCTGCCTCCCTGCCTTAGCAGGAGGCTGGAGCTCATCCGTAGGGGCTGGGAGCGACCAGCCCCCCCCCCCCCCACAAGAAAAAACGACAGAGACAGGAAGACGTGTTTAACCCCTAAAGAGGAACCTCTTCTCACTAAACTCTGACTTGAAGTGGTTTGTCAATGTATGCAAGGGCATTCACCACCAAAGGTCAGGACTGCTACCTGAACATATTGACGTTGACAAACTGTTGCCAACTTCCAGATCTGTGTGCAGCTAGTGAGTAGGTAGATATATGAGCAAGTGGCCCAATATTCAGTGGACAGATATATACACGTGTTTAGGGGAGAAACCTAGCGGGGACACCAGGGAGAGATTACAAGAAAAATTAGTTACTAGTTGAGGGGGTTGGTATTTTGTGCACTTTTACCTGAAGCCATAGACGCTGCCAGTTGCTCTGAAATGGTTTAGGTCCTGGTTAACTGGTTGGTTGGTTACCTTGACTCCACTGGTAGAATATAGATTCTAACAATGGAACACGCAACCACCCTGCCATTTAGATGCTGCTTACAGTTTAATTCAATGTATAAAGTCTGATAACTCTTCTGAATTAATGGGGCAGAACGGCATTTTTGTTGCCAAAATGTGCGTCAATATATTTAACGAAGTTGACTCTGAAAGGGTCTATAAATCTGATGCTGTTAGAACTACGTTTACAAAAATACGTCTGCATTGGACAAGCAACAAAAGAAAATCATACGGATTGTGTCTGAAACAGAATATTTGCATTGTATTCTATACAGTCTTTTGCTGTTGAGGCAGAAGTCGTGCATGTTTGTGACTATGGGTCACAAATAAAGTTGATGGTTGACTGATGATACTTGACTTAATGGTACATATCTGTATACAGTTAACTATTTGATATCTAAACCCCATCACTTATGTGTCCCTTTGTACTTCCTAAATGCTGCTTCACTGCTACAGTAGCCTTCAGAACCTAAAGAAAATTGAGCATCTGTTGAACCTAAAGAAAATTGTGTATAATGTTCATATACACTGTATATAAACTTGCATTTATAGATATTGCCTAAGGCTTCCAATGCAAGAGTAAGACATTTGACATTTGGCATCTAGTCAATGCGGATCGATAGTGATTTCAATAATGTTATCAATAAAATCACATCCTATAACTGATATATTCTACAAATTAAAAATGCTGGCCCGGAGCTCTCTTGTTCACAAGAATCGTACTATCTACACTCCCAAAACCACTCACTGCCACACCCAGCCAGCCAAGCTACGCTAGTTCGCATCACACGGTTGCACAGCCATTAAGAGTAGACAGAACACCGTAATTTAGTTTTTTTAATTCTGGAAGTCTCCTGCATACTTACTGGGAGGGGCTCAACCTTAACTATTGCCACTTTACATTTTGTTTTAACTAGTCTAATATGCCCCAGTAGTAATGCTCATTTAGAAACTGCTCTGTTAACAACCCTTAGCACTACATTTATTTATGTCGGTTATGAGATCCTGTTATCCCAAATAAATCAAAAGTATTGATTGATAAAGTAAGCTCATCATTGAAGTCTCCTTCAACAAAAGCCCTCAATAAAAAATTGGGTGCAAAATAATGTATTTTACCCAGGTAAAATCCACGTCTTACCCAAAGTGACGGTTTAGATTTGTTGAAGAGGGCTACATTAGAGCTATATTTAGCTACCCTTTTATTGAGCTCTATTTATTTATATTGCAAAATGCACATCAAGTAAAAATAAAATAATAATCCCTGTTCTTTCAATTGAGCTCCAGTATAGATATGGGATGTTTTTTTTCTTGGTTAGTCAAGAGAGGAATATAACGGGTCTAGTTCCAAAGCAATATGCGGAAAAGGATGGAGAGATAGATAGATAGCCATTCATCGTCCTCAAAGAGGAATAAATTTTCACAAACAATGGGCCACACATTTTGTATATATACAAAGTATATATACAAGGTACACAAGACGTAATAATACACCACAAATGAAGACACCTGAATACATATAGAAACAGTAGAAAGAGAGTTCTGGGCTGTTTGGGTAATTAGGGAGTGTGATTATTAGTGAGAGCAATGGCAGAGGGGCCAAAGCTTCTGGTAAAACGGGCCCTACGGCATCTGAGTGTTCTGAAGGTGAAGTGTTGTTTACCCAAGGGTATCTTATGCTATTTTGCATTAAATCTGCCCTCTTAGCCCTTGCATTATAAGCATTTGAATACATTCTCAGACACTGTGTATAAAGACTGTCAACCATAATGCTACAGAGCTAAAAACATTATATAGTATTATAATACCATATTATACTTTTAGTCCATGACCCTTCAACCCTTGTTCGCGATGATATTTCATAAGCTTTGCAAGTTGTCCAAACTTTGCATCAACAATTTGTTGTATCATGCATCCTAACCATTCATGAATAATAACCAGTGTGTATTTTTTTCATGTTTACCAATATTAATATAATATAACCATATTTAAAATAAAATGTTTGTTTCAAATCATATTGATTCATGGTCATTGATTGCAAAGCGAATTTTCTGAAAACGCAATTAAAAGATTGACTTATGTAAAAGACTCGACTTGCTTGTATCGCGACAGGCTACTACGCGCAGCGGTAAATATCGCGAGGTTTAATGCTCATACTCTAGGGCTGAATTCCCAAACTCCCGTGATCCCTAGATCCCTCTAAGAATCGCTAAAACACTTGCTGATAAGATACATTGCTGCATCTTCAGTCCCCAGGCAGATTTGGTGTCCGATCAAGCTTTTTGTCGAGCAGCTTCAACAAGTCGACAATGGAAATAGATGAAAACATCTACGGACATTTGGAATGCAGCCTGGGACTGCTTTCTCTGGGGTTCAGCGTCAGTCCCGCGGCAAGTCAGTGCGTGAATTGACAGGGCAAATCCCCTGCATCCAGAAGAGAGGACGGGGATACCCACTGTAAATATAAACCTTTCTACCACCTGCGATGACCAGCCGGCATCTGTGTTTAGCTCTTACACGATGAGTGCATCATTCAAGGAGATGTAAGGTGGGTGTATTGAATTAGGCGATACTATGTCAACATTATTACAAAACCTATTGTATCATTAAAAAAATATATATATATATAGCGTTATGAGATTTGGCGATTGAATAAATTGGCGTTGTTCGCGCTGCCCGGTAAATCTGCGTTGTAATTGAATAGGCTACTCATTATGAAAAGACAGATTCTGTGTTAATCCTGCGTCCGCCTGTCGTGTCAAGGTTATCCACGACCTATTACATGCTGGTTTGGCGCTTCTAGCTCTACAGGTGAAGTGTGCCCGAGACACAACGGCTTTCAAATGCACGCGTCTGCCCTTGGAAATCGTGCGCAGATGTGGAGCATGCAAGGCCATTGTAAAAGACAATCGCTTGTTTATTAGTCAACATGTATGTTATCCCAGATTGACGTTTTTTTTTTCATCGAGTCAACAACGCCAGCTAAAATTAACCTTTAAATCTAGTAGTCTACATTTGACTGTTGGCACGATGTAGGTTGTAACATATTTATAAATCATCTACACAGCAGCCTAATATTGCTATAAATAGGCAGTAGATGATAATCCTGATTTTCTATGAAAACGATGAGGGGAAACCTCCGATTTCTGACCATTGCATATTCACTTTCTTCAAATTCAATTAATCGAATTGAATTGTCTGATAAGTAGGCTAGAATAGATAAGACAGCACGCCTAAATGGTCAAGCAAAATAAAACACATTGTCTTACAAAAAACGCATAATTAAAAAATATGTAAATTATATACATGTTTGTTTGGTTTGATTTAATATACATTTACATAAGTGTATGTCCACCTTGTGTGCAACTGCCCTCTCCATGGACACATAAAACCAGTGGTTTAAATTGTATATTCCTGAATTACAAACGCATAGTTTTATTTGCACCAATGATTTGGTACTATTTATTTTCTAGAGTAAGGAGGTAACTGTGTTGTGTGGTCGAATTGTGATCCTTTTTTCATTTCCCTAGAGGTACCGTTCAAGTCTTCAGTCCTCAGCCGAGAGAGAGAGAGAGAGAGAGAGAGAGAGAGAGAGAGAGAGAGAGAGAGAGAGAGAGGAACGAACCATGGATTCTATCTCCATGATGGGCACCGTCAGCCCCGTCTTCACCACCACCACCTCCGCCTGCTCCTCCTCCTCTTCTCACCTCCAACGCCAACTCCACCCACCGTCCTTCCTCTCCTCCTCCAACGGCTTGAAAAACGGCTCCCGGGACAGCCCCGGGTACTCCGCCTCTCCCGCTTCCCAGGCAGATGACGCGGCCCAGCCCACGGTGGCCGTCCTGGGCTCAGGTGACTTCTCCAAGTGCCTGACGACCAGGCTGCTGCGCGGGGGCTTCCACGTGGTGGTGGGCAGCCGGCAGCCCCAGCACGCCGCTCACCTCTTCCCCCACGTGGTGGATGTGACGCACCACGAGGACGCGGTGGCCAAGGCTCCCCTCATCTTCCTCGCCATCCGCCGCGAGCACTACCCCATACTCTGGGACCTCAAGCACCTGCTGGAAGGTAAGGGAGGGGAGGGAGGGAGGGGAGGGAGGGGATGGAGGGGAGGGACTGGGATATTGAGTTGAGGGAGTAGGGATGTAGGTAAGGAAGGAAATAAGGGAGGAAGAAAGGAAGGAAGATAAAAGGAAAAAGATAGAAGGATGTAGACACACAACACATGACGTGCGTTTTAGGAAAGGCATGCACAGTGCTCGTCCACAATAACAATGTCGCACATTAGTATTTTATAAATAATTTATTAATTATGTTCTTTCATAACAATCATCACAAACCTCCCATATTTGACACACGGCTTCCGGGAGACTCACGGTCAAATTGGGAGGGTTGGCACCCCTAATTGTAGCTGCTGCAGTACATTGAAGCCAAACCCGTACAAATAATATAAATAAATATATATTTGGAAACAATCCCAGGTCTCATTGCAGTAATGCTCCATGTTCTGCCAGCTAACATGTTGAAACGTATTCCTATGACGTCCACCAGGGAAGATCCTGGTGGACGTGAGCAACAACCGCCGGGTGAACCAGTACCCCGAGTCCAACGCGGAGTACCTGGCGTCGCTGCTGCCCCAGTCGGTGGTGGTGAAGGGCTTCAACGTGATCTCGGCCTGGGCCATGCAACAGAGCTGCCCCAAGGACGCCAGCAGGCAGGTGCGCCAATAACCAGCTCAAACTCTCACTGGGAAATACACTGTGGTTAGACTGATGCACTCACCACCAATACCACTTTGTGTATTCGTTTGATGCACGGGCCAAATAGGGCAGTGTTACTCAAATGGGGGGGGGGGGGGTTACTTTTGGGGCCTATTGTAGGGAAAGGTCTTTAAGATACTGTATGTAGATCTGGGTACTGTCATCCGGAGAAGCGTGCTGCACCGAAGACCTACAGACCAGATGACGACCATTGGAGCTTGGGCAGAAGTAGTCGACAGAGCTGCCCACATTGTCCTATCTCTAGAGAGTTTAATTCCTTTATAATTTATGCATGGTTTATATGAAGCAGCCCTTGGTTCATGAGCTGCAGATTAAGAGCCAGGTTTCACTGCCAGATTATGAAACATTCCTTATCATCTTGCCTTACTAGCAGTGTCTTTTTGGAAACAACACACATTTTAAGATATAACGTATGCTTGAGCACACATTTTATTTAGTAAATGTATATTAAACCTGCAATGTGTAACTTTCTACTGCAGTTAATTAGTCCATTAAAACATATCAGAACTAGAAAGTTTCTCAGGAATAAAACGCCTATCCACTAGTTAATCCATCCATGGATTGTTTCTCTAGTTTTATACCGTGGGAAAATTATAAAGCTAAACCTGTTACTACAACTCAAGCCACTAGGGGCTTCTGAAGGGAAAGCTTACATGGTGCAGGTTTAACAATGCATTTTTTGCACTATCGTGTTCATTTCGACTCATGATTCTTGAGGTGAATTTCAGGTCAAGTGCTCAGAACACGGTAAACATGATGCAGCATTACTATGGCAACGTGTGTGGTCCACCAGGCTGGTTATTTTCTTGTTCCCCTGCAAGGTGTTCATCTGCAGCGACTCCCTGGAGGCCCGGCAGCACGTGATGGAGCTGGCCCGTCGGCTGCACTTCCAGCCCGTGGACATGGGGGCGCTGTCGTCTGCGCGGGACATTGAAAACATCCCCGTGCGGCTCTTCCCCGCCTGGAGGGGCCCCGTGCTGTCCTCGGTGGCCCTCTCCATTTTCTTCTTTGCTTACTCCTTCTCCCGAGACATCATCCACCCTTATGCCAAGCGCGGCCAGAGCGACTTCTACAAGATTCCCGTGGAGATGGTGAACCGGACGCTGCCCGCCGTGTCCATCACCCTGCTGGCACTGGTGTACATGGCGGGCCAGCTGGCGGCCGGCCATCAGCTGTACCACGGCACCAAGTACCGCCGCTTCCCTCACTGGCTGGAGGGCTGGCTGCAGTGCCGCCGGCAGCTGGGCTTGCTGGCCTTCTTCCTGGCCTGCGTGCACGTCCTCTACAGCCTCTGTCTGCCCATGAGGAGGTCGGAGCGCTACCTGCTGCTCAACATGGCCTACCAGCAGGTTGGAGCCACGTATGTGTGTGTGTGTGTGTGTGTGTGTGTGTGTGTGTTTTGCTTTGATACTTGGATGCTGCCATCCTCATACTCAAGCAATATTCCTTTTTTTATTTGGGAAGATCTGTGTCAGCAAACTGGCCTCAATCCAACAAAAGATCGGTCTAAATCTGCTGTACCCTCTGTTTGTGTGTTACTTCCTCATTAGTCTGGCTGGGCCAGTTTTTCCATACGGAAAGTCTGGGACACAGCGTTGGTTAAGTGTGTCAAGAACCGCCTACTTATCAGGATGAGGTCTTGATTCCTCTCGCCATGTGGTCTGCAGGTCCACGCCAACGTGGAGAACTCCTGGAATGAGGAGGAAGTGTGGAGGGTTGAGATGTACATCTCCTTTGGGATCATGAGCCTGGGGCTCCTCTCCCTTCTGGCCATCACCTCCATTCCATCTGTAAACAGCGCCCTCAACTGGCGGGAGTTCAGCTTCATTCAGGTACTGCACACTGAGGGAACAAATAAATGGCCATTAAAATAAAAACGATGACACATAGACGAGACATGTCAGGACTAAAGGGAAAATGTGACAAATGACCTTCCTCCCTTGTAGTCTACGCTGGGCTACATCGCGCTGCTCATCGCAACCTTCCACGGCCTGCTGTTCGGCTGGAAGCGTGCTTTCGAGGAGGACGCCTACCGCTTCTACCTGCCCCCTAACTTTGTGGTTGCGCTAGCCCTGCCGGTGTGCGTCATCCTGGGGAAGGTGCTGCTGCTGCTCCCCTGCGTGGCCTGCAAGCTGCACCACATCCGGCGTGGCTGCGAGAACGGCCGGGCCGCACGCTCCCTCTGGTCCCCGCGCCACCTCCCCCCCTCCGCGGGCCCCTCGGCCGTGCAGGTGTCCCACGAGAGGGTAACCATCATGTGATCCAACCGGAGGACCGACTTAAAAGTGCCAAGTTTGGACCGTCCATGTTGCTTTTTGACCTGTTCTCGTGACTTGCCTATTTGGAAGAGTACTGAAGGGTATGTTTGTGTATTATGTTTTTTAATGCAATAATGAGGATCCCTGAGTCTCCCTTTCCACAACACTGTGCCATAGATAACACCTGTCTTACCAATGCCTTCTTCATTATTTAGCAATGCCTTCATCCATGGTTATGATGGCCGTGAGTCAGGGGCCTTCCAAATTCGTTTTGAGTATTGAGTAATGAATTTGTATTTAGTACTGTATTGATATGAGTATCTTTGCACTATTGAGAATGGACTACACGTTCAAAAATAATTGATGTTTTATTGCAAAAACAGGCTCACAAGCACATCAGGCTAAACATGGATCCGGCATAGTATAACAATTTGCCTTTCTTTGTTTGTTTTTGTCCTTTATGACTATTGTGTCTGTATGTGTCGTCATCAACACCGTGTGATCCCATAGCTGTGAATTTGTTTTTCCGATGCCTGATGTTAAGAAGATATAGAAAACAATATCAATAAGAAAGCCTACCATCTGAAAACCAAAATCAACCCCGGTGGCATGACTTTGTTTTAATGTTTTAAGTGGAATTATTCAACATTGGGTGTCAAGGTTTTCGCTCTGTGATCTCATTTAGATGTGGTCTACTGAAGACGTTGTTGCAATGTTGAATGTCAAACATCAAAACCTGATGTAAACGAAAAGTGTTATTTTGGTTTCCCTTGAACAAAGTGTACTAACTGTCTTTTAAATAAACACTGTGTTAAGATGTTAAACCGGAAATAAATTGTAATAGATTGTTGGACAAAAATAACCAGTTGGGAAAGACTTTCTTTGCTTTCATGTTTTAATTTAATTTATATGATAACCATGATAGGAATTTAATTGTCCCCACTTGAGATCAATAACAGTGCTGTTTCTATTTTTATGACTTGTTTTATTTTATTACTATTCTGTTTACACCAAAAAGTTAATTGAAATATTTCGAGTCGTGCAGACTTTTTCTTTGAAAACATTGTGTATGCACTTGTCTTATGCATTCATTTAAGTATGATATTGTGACGACAGCTCAAGGCTTTAATTATTTTTGAGAGTAACGGGCTGAGCGAGAGAAGGATTGTTTGGCTTAAAGTGTGTTTCTTGTTACTTCAAACTATTTTGTTGATTCAAAGTATTAAATGCTAACTTAAAAGAGTTTTGGAAAACAATGTCCATTATTTATTTATTTACAATCAACCCATTATCCTGCTACTTCAACACTGAACCTTCAAATGAGAGTGATGTGTTCTTGACGGCCCCCTTTTCTCTCTTTCCTGGTCTCCAGGAGGCGCTGCTGGCCTACTTTCCTGGTGCCCTGGCTTCCACCACCCGTTCCAACCAAGAGTGTCGCAGAAGTCATGCAAAATGCATTGAAAGATCAGTCTCAGGTATAGACTAACTTTGCCTATTGGGCTCACTATGAGAGTAACTTAGCCACTACATAAAATGGACAGTGATAGATTAGGCTTAATGAATCGTTCAATAATTTAGGCTATTCCTTAATAAATGACGACTTAATATGAAAATAAACGAATGATAATGAAGGATATATAATACATTGAAACAAATTGAAAACAAAACGACTAACGGTTAATATGGATCAACTCAGTAGGGCTACATTTGCTAAACTGAATGGGTTAGAGTTAGAGAGGCAAAGATCATTGAAGACGCTGATTCCCACAGTATGGTTTTAGAGCAGACCATAGCGGACTCTGTATAATAACCATACCAGAGTCATTTAGAGAGACGGCCATTCTCTCTAAATATCTCTGAACCATACCTTTCAGCTCACCATCGACCGGGTTGTGACGTGGTAAACTAGCACGTGTGTTACGACCGTTACGGTTGCCGGGCAACGAGTCAAACAAAGATGGCCTCGGACGATGGCTTAACCCAGACCCAAACAAATGTTTTACACAGACCCAAACAAGGTAATTAACCTTAAACAAAAATAAAAAAGCATCGTGTTTTCAGTTTAAATGTGAGATTTCTTTGTATCGCATGTTATCGTCAGGCTGGACATTCAATTAACGATGTCATACCAACTAACACTATGTCGCCATCTACAACACAACATCGACAACGAACGTTTATTGCATGGAAAGTTATCGTTAATGGTTATTATATACAATTATAGATATATAAGGCAATTAGGCACAGATGATGATGTGTGTGTGTGTGTGTGTGAGAGAGAGAGAGAGAGAGAGAGAGAGAGAGAGAGAGAGAGAGAGAGAGAGAGAGAGAGAGTGTGTGTGTGTGTGTGTTGCGCGTGTGTGAAAACAAAGGTGCCAGTGCAGCGTACAGTTCAAACACCCAAGGCCTGGTGTTCAAACCCATCATATTAAAAGTTATATCTAGCCATGGTGATGCAGACCTTCCCCATCTCCATTCCCCTCTATAGATGCTGAAAGTGAGGTCCCGCAGGAGCAGCCAGAGAACGAGGAGGCTCTGGCCACCAGGCTTCCTGTCGACATGTACTATCAGTACGATGAACTCCACTCCAGACCCTTTGCAACACCAGACTCTGACATTCCTGAGAATCTACTCAACCTTTCGTATCCTTCCAGACTTTGATACTTACCCTGTCCGAACAGTACCCTTTAACAATTCCGCCTCTTACATTTTGATGCCAGATCTATAACTGAGCATGAATCCTTAAATGTCTTCATGTATGAAGTCACTCATTCGGATATGACTGTGGACGCAGAGCCAACCTACAGCTGCTGGACGACAGCACCCTGGCCTTCATCGCAGGGAACGTCCTGGTGATGCTGGACGTTTCTACTAAGCAGCAGCGCTACCTTCGCTCATGTAGTGGCGGGGGAATCGGCGCCATCATGGTGAGTTGCAGCCTTAAAGGAACTTACACACTGCCCCAACAAACACCAACAGTGTGCCGTACCTGTTGGTGGTTTGTTGGCTGTTGTCGGATGAAGTTTTTTTGTTGGCCAACATGTCAAATCGGTGCCACTCTTCTAAAAGGTGTTTGATGGGCCAGTCTGCAAACACCTTTTAAGACCTGTTGGACGTCTGTCATGGAACATTTCAGTTAGCAGACGCTAAATTCCTATTCATATTTCTACCAATGCAATGTGTGCTAACTAGCAAATTCAGCTATATTAATAATATATTGCACAAGGTAGGGCTTTTACTTTCCTGAATTGACATTTCTGCATTTTGGGATATTTTAAACATGAAATATATCTGTTCTGTTGCTGTGGTGTGTTTTTGTTTATGTGTCCCACCATAGTCTCACCCCAGCAAACAATACTTTGCTGTGGCTGAAAAGGGCCACCAGCCTTATATCGTGGTCTACGAATATCCCTCACTACAGCCCTACCGCATCCTTAGAGGTACAGTATGCCAAGCGAAGCAGAGCTGCTGCTGTATCAATACTATATGTATTGTTTACTAAATTTTTCATGAGACTGGAGTTATATTTCAATGGATGACCATACATTGCAATGCTAATATTGTTATAGCAAGATCCCTAATTTCCTGTCTTGCATAAATAAGGTAAATTGTATCATACCATTTTACTCTCATGATTTGAGCTGTGTTTTCGATCATCTTTATGTATGCTAAAGGTCTGCATGTAGATACGTACAGACAAATACAGATTGTAGATATTCTATTTGATTATTGAACTCTATTCAAACAATATTTAAATAGTGGACCATTATCCACAATGGATTTCTTTGAACAAACTAAAACCTTTCTAATTATTCAGGATTAAATGGCATTTAAAGAGAATGAATACTTCTATATATGCAGGACTAGTTTTCTATGTTCAAACTATAATATTTATGCCCCGTCACGTGTCATGCCGAGTTAGAATGAGCTTCTATGTGTCTTTTAGGCGGCACAGGTCTAGCATACAGTTACGTGGATTTCAACCCCGATGGCTCCCTGCTGGCCAGTGTGGGTAGTGCACCCGACTATATGCTGACCCTTTGGGACTGGAAACATGAGCAGGTGATGTTGCGCTGCAAGGCCTTCTCCCAGGAGGTCTACAGAGTTACCTTCTCGCCAGAAAACCCAGCTCATATGACCACCTCAGGATCTGGACACATCAAGCAAGTGGCGATTACTGGTCTGCGCATATTAGCATATAGTATAGGAGACGTTGTGCACATACACAGTTATTCGCTAACAATAGCACCTGCTGTCGTATTATTATTATTGCAACAATATAATCCTACATATGCTCATGTCAGTTCTGCTCAAATATATACACATCTGCATACACATTCTGAATGTTGGGTGCTCTAAAGTACTGAATTAACTCAAAAATGAACCAATGAAAATAGATATTTCATGTTCAATCTCATCAATGAACAATACATAAATTGTAAGAACATGCCATTAATCACAGGGGTCAATGCAACTCAGCAATGGGCCTCAACCCATTAAAACCCTATTAATGTATTTAGTGTATTGTATATGTGTATATGTATATATTTATCTGTATGTAGTTTGGTGGGGATACCAGATTCCAAAAATAATTGTTCTACTGTATGTGATTCTTTGTTCAAACAGATTTTGGAAAATGGCCAGCACATTTACCGGCCTCAAGCTGAAAGGGCTTCTGGGAATGTTTGGGAAGACATCCCTCACTGACATTGAGTGCTATGTGGAACTACCTGATGGAAAGGTGTGTGAGCAGCTTCCATTTCCTATTTCATACGTCAAATAAAACTAAAATGTTGTTAAGTGGTAATGTTGTTTAGCTTTGTATCATTGTAATGTATTGATGGACAACAAAACTATTTTTGTCAAAGGAGTTTAGGCTTTCGTGTCATTCATTATTTATCTTAAAAATCGACACTATGGGCCTTATTCCCCTAGCATCTTGGGTTCTAAACGCTGGGTGGGGGACCAACTCCCAGCTAGTGTCTACAATCCAAGATGGCAGCTCAGTGAATAAATCCTATGATGGCCTTATGAATTATGATACCCGACCTTATGTTAATAGTCTGTGTCTGGCAGGTGGTGTCAGGCTCAAAGTGGGGCAACATGCTGGTGTGGGACGGGGGTCTGATCAAGGTGGAGGTATGTCGCAAGGAGAAGAAAACCTGCCACGCAGGGACCATCCAGCAGTTTTCCCTTGACAAGGGCGAGCTCATGTCCATAGGAGCGGATGGTGCTATCAGGGTAGGCTGCATTCTTTCACAGGGCCTTTCACAATAAAAGTGACCATATATGGCCATCATGAAAATATCATACTTGGTATTTTTACTTTATATTTGTAGCAATTGGTTTTTTTGTACTAGTTGTGTACAAAAACTGTTAGTGTTGCATATAGTGTGCATGTAATGCATTGAATTGATTGAAACACATTACAAATGAAAAGTGCTTGTGTGTATGTGAAGTTATTGGTTGCATTGAAATACATTCCATACAAATGGTGTTACTGTCTCATCACTGTAGACGTGGGACTTTGAGATCATCAACACCGCCAACGCAAGCAACGACAGCGGCCTGTTTGAGATGGAGCCCATGAACGAGCTCCTGATCGGGAGGGACGCCAGCCTCTGCTCCCTGGTCAAGAGCTCCGTGCCAGACTCTTCCATCTGGTTTGCACAGGTCAGAGGGCAAAGGTCACCCACCCTTGCTCAGAGCTGGTTTTCTCAAATGGACGTACATTTTCTTTTCAAACGGCTTTCGTTGCTGCTGGCACAAAAAATAAACGATGACAGCGAAACTGCAACAGTTATGTTTTTACCTTTTTAAAAGTGAGAAATAGGACACGCTATCAATGGCTAACTGCACATGCTAAAAAGTTGCTTTTTATCTCGAAACTGTCAATGGCAATGTTATCTCTCAAATTATTTTCACCGTCTAGGATTCTAATGGAGGAATTTGGAAACTGGATCTCTCCTTCTCCAATATTGTGAGTATTCTGCCCATTTATCACATTTTCCTCTCTGTAATCAGAGGCTGAAATTAGTCATCTGGTGACGATGATGATGATGATGAAACCATGACGATCAGCTGAATTGCGGAAAAGCTGACCTTAACGGTTATTAACGGTACCCCTGTGCAGTAGAATATTCCTCTTCCATGTGTGTTTTGTGTTTGAAGTCTGAGGACCCCAAGTGTCTGTTTTCCTGTCATGCTGGGGTCATCCAGGGGATGGACGTCTCCAGGACAAGTCACCTGATGGCCACTACCGCTCTGGACTGTGAGTTTAGTACCTCTATGACACACACACACGCACACACACACACACACACACACACACACACACACACACAATGATGAAGAATGATGTACATATGCTTCCGTCTCTTCCGCAGGCTCTGTCAAGGTTTTTGACTTTTTGGCAAAAACTGAACTGACCTGCAGCAGATTCAAACAAGGCGGGACTGCACTCATCTGGGCTCCATCTTTGGTATGTGTGTGTGTGTGTGTGTGTGTGTGTGTGTGTGTGTGTGTGTGTGTGTGCATATGTGCAGTTCTTATAACAAACCAAAAGTGACAAATGCACATACTGCCTCAACACTTTGTACGGTGGTCATTTTTCCATCATAGTATGTCGTAAGAAACACAGAAGACGACCCTGCTATACTATAGTGTGTGTGTTGACCACAAGCTCTTTGCGTGTGCATGTGCATGCATGCTGGTGTGTTGTCTCTTTGGGCCTGTGCAGGTGAACGAGAAAGGCAGTTTGCTGGTGACAGGCTTCCAGGATGGCGTTGTGCGGCTGCTAGAGCTGTGTGACTCCCGGGGGCTGCATGCACTGGCGGGCAGCGGAGACGCAGAGCTACGTCTCAAACAGGCCCTGAAGCCCCACAATTCACCTGTGACCGCCATCGCGTACGAACGCAACGGGGAGATGTTGGCCACAGGGGTGAGGCAATTAGGGTGCAGAGTGAATATAAACACAACTGTTCTGTTCAGTTTAATTAATCAGGTCTTAATCATATGTATTTCATTTTACCCCGGTAAACAGAAATATATAAATATTTTTTTTAAATCACATCTGTGGGTGTACACTGTCAGACAACCAGCACCCAAATTCGGCTGCTACACCCATATCAGTGATGACAGCTGACTTTATTGGCATATAAAGATTGACTTTCCTTGGACCTGTCTGTGTTTGTCTGTAGAGCGCCGAAGGCACTGTGTTCTTCTTCACCGTTGGGGAGGAGTACAAGCCCATTGGTCTAATCAATGTCCCGGGACCGGTCCAGGGGCTGGAGTGGTCCCCGTACTCTGACGTACGTCAGCTGACGGTGTTTCTCCCCCCAACAACCTTCAAATAACCTAAAAAGTCCAAACTTTTCTGTGTGTGTTTTCATGCTAGGGCTCTATTCTGGGGTGTTTTTTATGTATTTTTCGTCTTCAGTGTAAGAGTACTCTCCTGGTGTTTTGTCGAAGTGGCCATGTGGTGGAGGTCCAGCCTCCCGAGTCAGGGGCCCAGAATACCGCTACGACGTACCAGCTGTCTGGGCTGCCCACCAGAACCTTCCACTTCAGGAGCATCAAGTCTTGCATTAAGGTGGTTTTATCCATCACGTAATCATAAGACATGCCTCTACACAATCCCTTCACCCTCCTTCCGGCCGGCCGCAGATACAGGGCACTGATCTAGAAGAAAGTTCAGTTTGGGAAGAGTGTTGTGCCCTCTGCCATCAATGCCCTCCACAAACTCACTTCCTAATGTCTCATGTGTTGTTGTGTGTGTTTATGTGCTGTGCTGTGTGTGTGTGTGTGTGTGTGTGTATGTGTGTGTGATCTTCAGAGGGAAAAAGAAATGGCCCGTCGCCAAGCCATTAAGGAAAAGAAGAGGATTGAGAGAGAGAAGCAGCTGAAGAAGGCAAAGGAGCAGGGCAGAGAGCCCACAGAGGAGGAGCTGCAGGAGGAGGAGGAGGACGAAGAAGACCTACCATCTATCTTCATCCCTGAACCCCCTAGTCCTCTACTCTGTGGCTTCCGCTCTGAGCCGGGCATGTTCTGGCTGTCCATGGTAGGCTGCTGCACATCGCGTTGCACCGCATGGTCGCCTTTGAAGACGAGAGTAGAGCTGAAAGAACGGACCTAATAAACTGACACTCATTCTTCCAGGGGGGCTACGACTCAGGCTTCCTTTACCACTGCAGTTTCTCTGAGGAGGACGAAGACTGGGACCCCCAGGATGAGCCCCAGGACGAACCCTTCGAATTTCTGGCGGTCCACAATGCAGACGATGACCCCATCCACACCGTTTCCTTCAGGTACCCAAACCCAGCTTGCCCAGCTCACTCACAGCCAGTGGCGTGGCCAGACTCAATGAGAAAGGGGGTGGAACAAGATCACAACACACAGCCTTTGCAAAGTGGTACAGTGTATGTATTGTAAGTAAAATAATAGAATGAAATCATTTACATACTGGATTTACTAGCCACTCCGGGTGGTCAATCACATTTATGGGGGGCATGTGCCACCCCAGTGTGCTCTGTGGATTCGCCCTTGCTCACTTTCATTGTGGCTAGAAATTATAATTTGTATGTATTTGTTCGGTTTTTAGGAATACTAGATGGTGAACAGTGATTGAAAAGCAAATAACACACTTATACACCCTGGGAGATCACAGTATTCACTCTTTTCTCTTATCCTTAATGTTTCATGGATTATATTATCGTACAGAAGCCATGTTTAACTATATTAATTGTATTCTCCTCCTCTCTGCCTTTTCTTTCCCTCCTCTCTGCCTCCCCCCCTCCCTCCTCTCTCCCTCCTCTCTGCCTCCCCCCCTCCTCTCTCCTCTCTCCCTCCCTTTCTCCCTTCTTTCTGCCACCCCCCCTCCCACCTCTCTGCCTCCCAGCAACGACCAGCAGCTGATGCTGTGTGGAATGCACTCGGGGGTCCTCCGGGCGTACCCACTGCGCCCCGGCGACCAGTGGAGCCTGTCCTCCCTGGGGGCCTACTGGGCCCTCAGTCTCCACGACAACCAGTACGGCCACCTGCGGCACACTCACTTCAGTCACGACGGCCGCTTCGTGCTGACAGCGGGCGAGGACGGCAACATCTTCTCCCTCAGCGTGCCCGTTCCTCGGGAGGACTGCCCGCCCGGGAGCCATGAGCCAATAGGGGGTCACAGGGCCAAAGTGCCCTCGCCCAGGGTACTACCCAAACCCCTCCACACACACACACACACACTTCTCTTCCACCTCACGCATCAATCATACTTTGTATTAATATTATATATATATATAAATTATATATTTATATATAAACATATATAAATAAATATTGTATATATTTTTATATATATATATTGATTTTGAATATATATATATACATTTATATATATATATATTATGTATATAAATATAGTTTTTGTTATATAAACATATTCAAAGTTTGTAATCAACTAATTAGTATGGCATTACCACTTTCAATGTTGTATTTCTTAGGATCAAGGGTGTAGAAGCATGTAGTGGAAGTTTTACGCAAAATATATTTGTTTAATATATGCTCTCCAATTTCAATAATGGCATGGATGTGTGTATAATATGATGGATGGATGGATAGATAGGAAGATGAACGGGTGATTAGATAGAATTATTAGACAAGTACGTTTACAGACTTGAATAGATGGCTGGATAAATGAATGGATGTAAAATAAATGTGTTCTACGAATAGAAAGGAGACTTGAGAGTAAGGAGTGTTTCCCCCTGACTTTGTGACAGGAGGGTGTCGAGACGGAGGGACAGGTGGCAGACATTGAGGACGCAGCGGCATACAGGTGAGGCGTTCATTCACTGTCACTAGATAGGCAGACAGTTCCCCCCTTTCCCATCATTATCTCACACCCTCCTTCTCCCCACCCTTCTCAATGACAGTGTTATTGACATCGTTCTCTCCTTTGTGTGTATTTGTGTGTTTCTCAGCATCGAGACGGCTAAGCAGCGCCTGGAGTTCGACCGAGTGAAGCAACAGGCGGAGGCCAGCAAGATGGAGCGGCGTGGGGAGATGGCCCACCTGCGGAACCGCTTCAGGGAGCTGCTGCGGATGAACGACGCCCTGCCAGAGCACGTTCGCCTGCCCCGCACGGTACACACACACAAACACACACACACACTAACCTATTCTCACCTTGTTGGTTTTTGTCCCTGAAATCTTTGGTCATTATTTGGTCACATCATCATCATCATCTTCATTGTGATGACATCACTAGCACACCACTTATTCTGGACTGAAAGAGTGATGAAATGATCAAATCAAATCCACTAAACTAACAAATTAAGCAGAAAGATAACATCAAATAACATGCAGTGTGTGTGTGTGTGTGTGTGTGTGTGTGCGTTCAGGAGTTTGAGGAGAGGCAAATGCGCGATGCGATGGCGAGGCAGACTGAGGAGCGGGTTGCGGCCACCAGGAGAGAGCTAGCCTGGGAGCAGGAGCGCAACAACATCGCTCTGGAGAAACTGCAGCAACGGTGACCCACATACACAGCACAACTCTATAATCACACACACATACACAACACACAACTCTATAATCACACACACACATACACAACACACAACTCTATAATCCCACACACATACACAGCACAACGTTTTAATCACACACACATACACAACACAACTCTATCATCACACCCACATACACAACACACAACTCTATAATCACACACACATACACAACACACAACTCTATAATCGCTCACACACACGCACCACACAACTCTGTAATCGCTCACACACACTCATGTGTATGTCTGCGGGCAGCCGAGATATTCCTACGCCCTGTAAAACAAAGTGGTGCTACAGCTATCCACATTTTATAGGACAACAAACCTAATAATCGTAATTTATTAACTTAATGCATGCACACTTTACAATAAGGGTACATTAATTAACCATTAATTAACATTAGTTCATGCAGTAATAAACATTAATTAACAATTAACTCACATTTAATTGACAGTTAACTAATGGTCTAGTTATCATTTACTAATGGTGCTCTTGTTAACTAATGGTGTTCATGTTAACTTCCTTCCTTCTCTGCACCACCAACCTGGAAGATTCCGGGACGCAGTGTCGTGGGACACGATGACGGTGTCAGCCATGGACAGTGAGCACCGCGTCAGCACATACCGCCTGCCGGCCCAGTCGGAGCAGGGCCGCGAGGTCAGAGGGCACGGGGGCGCTGGCGCCGGGGGGGCGTTGGTCGGCCCAGGACAGTCCGGCATGCAGGGCCGCAGGGAGTCCAGGGCGGAGCCCGGGAAAGACACCGGCAGGAAAGACGGTGATATATTTATCTATTTATATCTGTATCTAAATAGATATAGATATATACATAGACGGATTGAACTTATCCCATCCAATACATGTACTCTTGCAACGGCAAGCGTACTGCCGCTGTAAGTCATACTGTTACTCATGCTAGAGTCATCATTTACGACGTCTAACATGCTTATATTAGTAAAATAAAATCGTTCATGTTAGAATATCAACCTCTGGACAAAAAGCTGTGCGTGGAGTAATGCAGAGTGGGTGTGTGTGCTGACAGTGGCCGGAGAGAGACAGCATGCCTCCTATCTCTCCACGGGGACGCCTGGGGGCTCCAAGGTGGCCGGCATGCAGGCAGAGAGGCTCCAACGTGCGGCTGAGAAGGCAGAGCGAGCCCAGGCGCAGATCGACACCTGGAAGAGGAAATGGGCCGAACTGTGAGCTTTGCATTGTGACCGCTACGCGCACATGGGCTGCTAGAGTTAAAAGGGGAAGCACTCTGTTTCCACGAAAGAAAAAGTCCTGGTCCAATGAAGTCAATGGTCAGACTTTTCTTCCATTTTTTCTCGTGGAAATGGAATTTATGTTGCAGGCCGTGATTTTTCATGACACGGGTGTGAAGCAGTTACTCTCTTATAGTATAAAATAGCTGAGGGTGACAGTTCCCCTTTAACGTCGCTTATAATAAAAATCAACTGATACAGTATTGTATCAGTTGATTACAATACTGACTGAGATTCCCGGGAAATATTGCATCACTGTTGTTTAAAACGGTCAAGTGGTCCCTTCTTGTCGTATCTCTTTTAGTTATGCCGCCAAGCCGGATGAGAACTGCGAGGACCCTGCAGACGTGCTGGCCATCCAGCAGGCCATAGAGAACATGGGAGACTTCAAACTGAAGACGGACAAGGACTACACCGTGCCTGAGCACCTGAGGATGAGTGCAGCTAAGAAGAGGGCAGAACTGGTGGCACTGGAAGAACAGGTAGCAACTGAAGCATTTTACTGTTGCACCTTGTTGGCTCATTCAGTCGTATTATCAGTATTATGACTCACCTCTTTTACAAAGTATGCCAAATCAATCATTTTATTGCACAGGCGATTCTAGTTAACAAGACTACAGCTGAAAATAAGGTTGTCGTGACGTTAACTTGCAGTACGTGCTGGCAGGATGAACATTTCAACCAATAATATAATTTATTGTATATTATATAAGAAACAATTTTTGTACCATATCGCCCGGCCCTAGCTAACACACATTCCTCCTACTACTCAGTTTCCCTGTACTCAATGCAATGACAACACAAGAAACTCTATTATATTCTATTCCTACATTTTCTATCCATCCACCCATCTGCACTTCCAGGTCTATACCAAGAAGACCGAGATAAACGCTCGCGTCGTGGCTCTGCGGGATGCTAAGGTGCGCCTGGTGTCCCGACTGCGCCGGTGGGCCCGCCAGCTACAGGGGGTCCAGCAGCACCTGCCGCCACACCTCCACCGCCCCATGCCGGCCCTGCCGGTCCTACACCCGGAGGAGGTGCCGGAGAGAAGGCTGCAGTACAGCCGCACCACCCTGGAGCGCTACGCAGCCCTGCGAGCTAACGGGTTAGTAGGGAACTGCTAACGACAGTTCTAAGCAGCCAGATACTCAAAGGGGAACCGTCGTTAATAATCGTCGTTATTTTCTGAAATCAAAAAAAGAAAGGAAAATAAACAGAGTTGATTGTTGCAGAGGCTGATTTCAGTTTTCGGTTAAACGGATTTGTTGTACGTTTTAGATACGTTATGAAAATGCTTATTTTTCACCAGGCCCACTGTTCAGACACAGGAAGTGGAAGGTCCGAGTCTTCTACAACAGCTGGAGCAAGAGATGCTGGGAGCAGGGGAGGAGGAAGAGGAGGACAAAGCTGAGGAAGAGGATGGAACTCCCTACTCTGCAGTCATGAGCAAATGTTTTCCAATGCCATCGCCAGCTGACGCAACGGAGCTTGAAAAAGAGATGAGGATCGAGCAAGAGATCCATTGGATGTACGAGCAAGACTGCCTTCTTGAGCAGGTGTATATATCGGTCTAGATCCAATGCAATTGTTGACGTTCCATATGATGGAAGATGGGTAGAGCTGGGTTATTGCTCAGTGTCTTGCTTGATTGTTATTATATGAGGGTGATGAGTATATATGTATATTTGTATATGTATATATATTTTATATAATATGAAATCAGTATCTTGCTTTTATATAATATAAAATATATACATATACGTAAAAACTGTGTTTTTACGTATATTCTACCTGGGGGAAGCCCTTTTACCTCTGTAGCCTCGTCCAAAAAAGACTACATTTCCCATGTTCCCATGTTCCCAGATGGCTGAAGCCAGGGCAGGGTTTGACGGCGAGCTCCACCTGCTGCGCCACCAGAAGCTGGAACTGGACTGCCAGACGAAGCGGGCCGACCTGCAGCACGTCACGCTCTTCCAGGAGCTGCTGCTGCTGCAGGACTTTGAGGGCAGCCAGAGCCCGCTGCAGCGAAGGCTGCAGACGCACAGGGACGAGGAGAGTGGTGTCATGGTACGGTATGGCTGCTGTGTGTGTGTCTGTAGGGGGACAGGGGGTGGCACTGTGGTTTGGTCTCCCAGTACGGACTCCACCGCATATATGTGAGGCAACGAGCCACGTTGTTACCAAAAGGAAGTGGTAAGAAGCAGGAATTTAAATTCACTGGACAGTGGTCACTGAAATGTTGATTGTCCAATCACATGGCCGAACATGTGCATAAGGATTCGACGTCCCTATGCCCAATATATCAATGTGGTCCTGGTCTCTTCCATGCTACAGGACCAACTGGATGAGTGCGGAGAGCAGCTGGAAGCAAAGCGGGAGGTCATTGGAAAGTTGCAGGAGAGCGAGAAGGCTATGATGGCCGCCCTCCAAGCCTCGCTGGGCAAGAACAACCCGTTTGCAGACTTCCTCACTCGAGTCTTTAAGAAGAAGATAAAGCGCATCAAAAAACAGGAAGCGGGTGGAGAGGAAGGTAAACAGGAGAAGGGTGCGAGTATGTGTGTGTCTGGATGTGTTTGTGTGTGTGAGGGTATGTGAGCATTTTCCTTCACGAATCCTTATGTTAATCTTTTGCATTTTTTCACTGTATATTTTCAGTTGTTTTTATGTATTTATTTGTCATTCGTGTTAATGTCCTGTGCTTTCTGCGGTGGCACCCTGATTCGCCCGGAGGGCATCTGATGGTAATATGTGTTCAGAGGAGGACATGGACAGTGAGGAGGAAGAGGATGGAGACTCTGATGAAGACGACAGCGATTCCAACGGCGGCGAGGCTGCTCTGGATGACAGCGTCTGTCCTCCCAGTCAGTGCCACACTTCTGCTTTGTTCTCTCTGTCCCTCTTGTAACACATGTTGGTCGGCTGTTCTTTTAAAGTATGCTAGTGCACCATTGTAGACGAGACGAGAATGTTGTAATGATGTTTTGTCTCCCAATTGTATACGTGTGGATGTGTGGGCGTGCGTGTGTGTGTGTATTTGTGTGTGTATTTATTTGTGTGTGTGAGTATGTGTATTTGCGTGTGAGTGCGTGGATGCGTGTGTGTGTATCTGTGTGTGCGTGTGCATATGTGTGCGCGTGTGCATGCGTGCGTTTGCATGTGTGAGCGTGTGCGTGTGTATGTATCTGTGTGTTTGCATGTGTATGTGTGAGCGTGTCCGTGCGTGTGTGTGTGTGTGTATCTGTGTGTGTGCATGTGCATGCGTGTGTGTGTGTGTGTGTGTGTGTGTGTGTGTGTGTGTGTGTGTTTGCGTGCGTGTGTGCGTGCGTGTGTCAGACTGTGACCCGGAGCAGTTTGAGATGACGATCCAGATGCGCGAGCAGCGGCTGGATCTGGAGGACCGGCTAACAGAGGAGAAGTCCGCGGCAGACAGCTTGAAGAAGGAGTACGATGCTCTAGCCAAGAAGGTGCCCCAATCCCTCTCTCGCTCTCCCCTTCTCTCTTACTCTCTTGTCTGATATTTAGAACCAGTCTTTTTTTATCCACTGTATTTTTATCAAAGGTTCACAGATTTTAATCCATATTGTCAATGTGAAGGTAACCCAACGCACCAACAAAGCACAATGGCCAGTATAAATACATGCTTTATACGTAGCCCCCATCCAAAACAGATAACAGATACAATGAGATAAACTAATACAAATTAGGGTGAGTTAGAGTCCTGCAGTATATCAGTCCTCCAGTCCAACTATAGGTTAAACAGGAGTCTATTTTACCCAAAAGTTGCTGCATAGCAATGGGATGACGTTTTTAATCGAGGGGTGCTGATAAAAAGAGCCGCGTGGTGCTTTTCAATATGAATTCAATCATTTATCAACTGAATTCAATGTGGATTGGCCTACGATCGTTCAGTAATTCTCCAGAACTCATTGTCAAACTGTGAGTTCTGTCCAACTATTATTCCAAACCAAACAGCCTACACACAATCAAAAACGGGAAACAAAAGAATCCATGCATTTAAATGCAAATAGGCTGGTAGCCAAATTACTCAACTCATTTTCGTCTTGTGTCACTATAACCTTTTTTTTTGCTTCATGGGGGCTCTTGAAAATATCCCAAATTGTTCTTTTTAATGACACATAGCTAGCTCGAAGCACAAGCAATGCCATAAACAAGGTTGACCAGTGTTATGACAGTCTAGTTAACATAACTCGCAAAGTTTAGTTTGCCTCATCTCAATATTTATGTCTCACATAATACTGGCAAATAAATTTTATATTATTCATAAATTACCATTACAAAATATATATAATATAAATTCCAATATATTTTTATTTCAGTTTTAGTTACCAATCACGTGTGTGATTGTGTCTGTGTGTCTGTGTCTGTGTGTGTGTGGTGCGTGCGTGCGTGCCTGTGTGTGTGGTTTCTGTGTGTGTGTATGCGTGTTTGCGTGCGTGCGTGTCTGTCTGTGTATTTTTGTGTGTGTTCTATGTGAGTGTCTGTGTGTGTGTGTGTGTGTGTGTGTGTGTGTGTGTGTGTTATGTCTCTCCACAGTTGAAGGTGGTGCAGGGCAGTGTGAAGGCAGCTGAGGAGCAGCTGGAGATGCTGAGCAGGGAGCTGCAGCAGAGGCTCAACCAGCTGTATGTGGTGGTCCCTCTCAGGCTGCACCAGGTACCACACACACAGCTACTAAACATTATAAGCAATCCTCGTTCAAGGGAAAATTGATCTAAAATAAACAAGAACTATTATGACTGATTATAAATTATGAATATAAAAAGTATTTTATAACATACAAAAAAATTACAAATGTGTATTTTACAGTGTTATAGAATACATTGCAATTTAAACATTTGAAGAACATCTCTCCCCCTGTCTCTCGCTCTGTCTCTCCCCTTCTCTTTCTCTCCCCCCTCTCTCTCTCTCTCTCTCTTTCACCTCACTGGCCAGATTGAGTTTGTGAGCGGTGGAGCGGTGCCGTCGGACCTGTCCCGGGCCGTGGTGCTGAGCCGGGCCGTGGTGCCGGGCCTGCAGGCGCGGGCCCAGGAGCTGCAGGCAGAGAAGCAGCAGCAGCGGGAGCAGTACCGCCTGGCCCGCCAGCAGCATGTCCTGCTCCTCTGCCAGAGAGCACACATGGAGGCCCAGCTCCTCGGTGAGACGGCACCATGCAGAGCGCCCACACTGGGGGGGGGGGGGGGGGGACGACGACAGACATTGACCCATAAAACGATGCCTGCCGTCTCTTTCAAAGTGAAATGCACACATTTACTAAGAGCCCTGAAAACATGTTGAATTGTCTTTAATTGGGGTTTTGAAAAGAAAATGTTAGACTGTGTGTGTGTGTGTGTGTGTGTGTGTGTGTGTCAAGAGGCAGCCATGACCTTCTGTTTGTGAAGCTTAGGCAGAAGAGACTCATGAAGTTCCTCTAACGACCTTTAAGTTACCACGGGATGAAATTGTGATTTAATTCTAATACAAAGCCAATAAATTTTTCTGTGTGTGTGTGTGTGCGTGAATGTTTGTTGTTGTTAATGTGTATAAACATGTACTGTGTGTGTGCGTGGGTGGGTGTGTGTGTGTGCGCTGTGTGTGTGTGTGTGTGTGTGTGTGTGTGTGTGTGTGTGTGTGTGTGTGTGTGTGTGTGTGTGTGCGTGTGTTTGTGTGTGTGTAGAGGCGGAGCAGTGCTGCACCCAGAAGCAGATGCAGAAGCTGGGCCGGCTGGTGGACATGAAGGCCCTGCCCATCCTGGTGGCCAACATGAACCTGCAGCAGGAGAAGAGCCGCCTGGACACGCAGCTCAGAGAGGCCGCCCGCGCCAAGGAAACCAAGCACTGGGAGGTACTGACCTGTGTGTGTGTGTGTGTGTGTGTGTGTTGGTCCCTTGTAATACAAATATGTTTGACCTAGTGGCAGAGTTTAGCATTGTTGCAGCTTGTGGTGGTTGGTTGTCTGAAAACAAAATGATTAATTGATTTAGTGTGTGTGTGTGTGTGTGTGTGTGTTTCAGGCTAAGCTGGACAAGGCTCAACAGGCCTTGATGGAAGTGACCCAGGCTCACACAGAACGCCTGGTGAAAATGAACAACCTTGTTTGTGAGAAGAGGAAACTGGAGGAACTGATGAAAGCCAGGCAGAAGAAAAAGGTGTGTGTGTGTGTGTGTGTGTGTGTGTAGTATGGGTATATATTTAAATGTAGCTAATAGTGAACACAATGGGAGGAGTTCGGTCTACTCTGCCTGGGTATGGCTAGTCTCTCTCCACCCATGCATGAGTTACTCTAATACTGCGCGTGCGTGTGTGCTTTTGTGTGAATGTGTGTGTGTGTGTGTGCATGTGCGTGTGTGTGTGTGTGTGTGCATTCCCACCCCAAGAGGGGACAGTTTGATGGCCAGAGGCTGCGGGAGGACCTGGGGAGGCTGCGTCGGCTGGTGAAGACCCAGCGAGAGGAAGCGGAGACCGTTAAGAGGGAGATCTACATCCTGTCCCGCAAGGGGGGCCCCGCCCTGCCCCCCCACCAGGCAGCACCACTATCACCACCAGCGGTGCTGCTGCCTCCTCTACCCGTCCAAGGCGTCTTTGTCGGAAACGTCAGCCCCAGATTGCGCCGTAGGATCCGACGTCCGATCCGCAGGATGGATGAAGGCCCGTCGCCTGGCAACCAGTCAGGGGTGACACACAAAATCCAAACTGAAAGAGGCAAAAGTCAACATTGTCCCTTCTGATTGAATCTCTATTAAGTGTGGAACTGTGGGTTTTTATATGTAGTAAAATAAATGTTTGCTCAACCGTCTTTGTGGTGATACTACCTGTGGGTACACTTGCCTGGCTCACTGGGGCAATCAGCATGACAAGGTCATGTTCTCTGTGTGTCCAATCCATACCAGTTTGTGTGAAATAATGATCTACTTGCCAATGCCGCAATTGTTTTACCTAACTTTTAGTTTGTTCTTTGATTGGGGAGGGGATGTGCGTAAGTGGGCTTGGAGTTTGTGATCTTGACCGTGGCTACATCTTTGTGGTTGCATACGCCCGAATTGGTCTGGGTCATATACTGTTCAGGCCTCAGCGTAGTGTAGACACAATCAGGCCACGATCCCATCAGATAGCATCGGGTAACCACATGTCAAGTGATTACGTTCCTTAATCAATTCATAATTTGCATTTAGTTATTTAGTCTGTCAAACTATAGGTCATCGCTTACAAGTCAAATAGTAATTATGTAAACTCACTTGAATATTCAGGAGTACATATTGAAGTGGTTTCATAGCCTCCCTGATGATGTATGGCATATGATAAATGAACTGTGAGACTCACTGCAGTGAGTGGATGGATGGATAGAAGGATGAATGGATGGATGGATAAAAGGATGAATGGATTGAATAGAAGGATGGAAGGATGAGTGAATGGATAGAAAGATGGATGGATGGACAGAAGGATGAGTTAATGAATAGAAGGATGGAAGGACGAATGGATGGATAGGATGGATGGAGGGATGCATTAAAGGGTGAATTATTGGACAGATGAATGGATGGTAATACGTATCATGTTAATATTGTTAGTATTGCATACAATCACATGCAGCATGTCAAATGTAAATCTATTTAATTGATAAAAGAAAACGATTGCTTTGGCTCTATACTCAAGTTATACTCAAGTATCAATACAAGAATAATTTCAATACAATAATATGTGGGTGTAATACTTTAGTGAGTCCAAAAATTGCTCTCCGTATTATTGCCTACCTTTGACTTTTTTATTGCAGTTGTGCTAACGAAACGTTTGGGGGCGCTGATGTTGGTTTTGCATTTGTGATACACATTTGGTGCCACTGAGCACCCTTATCTGCGATCATGTCGCTTATGCTAGGAGTGTTGTTGGGTTTATCCTGCACAGTATGTGTATTTTTGTTAAGATTACTTTTAGTAGTCAAGTCTGGCCCAAACTGTAAACCTGGAGGGAAAGGCTCTGTCTGCGTACTCGTTGTAGCTGGGTCAGGTAATTGCTTTGGATCATAAACTTTGCCCAATTTTGTTTGTAAATAATCTTACTTCCGCAGCGGTACCGTTAACGCCACTTGAAATATCAGCAACATAAATATGAACAACAGTATCTGCCCAGGTAGAAGAAGGTTGATGATGCAGATTTGATGCATACTATCTCCGGAGATGATGGTTTCTCCTGAAATAGTATGTCATAGTATTACTTATACAACATATACTTAAAGAACATTGTGTGTGTGTGTGTGTGTGTGTGTGTGTGTGTGTGTGTGTGTGTGTGTGTGTGTGTGTGTGTGTGTGTGTGTGTGTGTGTGTGTGTGTGTGTGTGTGAGAGAGAGAGAGAGAGAGAAGTTGGACGCAGTTATTTTGTGTTGTGGTTGCCTTGGTATCTGGCTTTGAAAGCGTGTCTTCTAATACAAATATGACAGAATGATCTGTCATAGGACCGCAATGGGATAGCATTACACTTTATTAATTACACTCAATGGTTGATTAGGCTATTACATTGACCCTTTAACTCTTGGATAAGATTAGGACTATAGTCTTTACTTCAAATCCCCAAACTTGGTTCCCTGTCCCATAGTTTGGTTTTAACATGTCAGAGACAGATATTGGTTTCATTTGTCTGCCCTAGAAATACATTTATTTATTCATGACTGCATGTTTCATAATATGTTGAACTAAAGAGTTGTCATGTGTATCGTAAACAGGGGGCCACACTACAGAAATCCTTCGACTCATGGAGAGTCTGTCACCGTCCTACAAACCCCGCCACTACGTCATCGCGGACACCGACCGGATGAGTGAGGAGAAAATCCGTGCCTTTGAAAGCGCCAAAGAAAATGCAGACAGCGGGTCAAAGGTATACACGCCAGACAGAACGCTGAACAAAACAAATAGAAGAAAGCCTCGCAGTAAAACAGCCATGTGAAACCCACCACCTCCAGCAGATGGCGTCATTGTCGTTTTTGTTTGAGCTTCACTTAACAGGAATGGTAATCTGATGTGCCAGTTATTTTGTTTTGAAGAACCATCTGGGAAGTCGTCTTTGGAAACTGCAGGTGATTGGATGAACCATCTGTCCATCACCGTAGATCACATAGTTCCTCATGGGACGCTTATTTGTCCGAACCACTGGTAGTTTGGCCAGAAGCACATAACTTGAAGCCTGGCAAGATGCATGCTCTCGTGATCCTGATCTCGCAAATGTAAAGCTGCCTCGTGAGGTTACAGGAATGGTTACCCAGTATAGAATGCTATCCATGCATCTTGTTCATACTGGATTTTACATCAGTTTCAATGCAGTTTTTTTTTATTGTTTTTTATTTTTACATTGTTTGAAACACATTTCATATCTGCATATTGGAGTTGGAAACCACTGGGCAGAAATGCCCAGTTAGTAGTATTGATCTGCAATAGCTCATGCATTACTGATAAAAAACAATGTTTATCTCCTCTAGTACACGGTCCACCGGATCCCACGCAGTCGAGAGGTTCTGCAGTCCTGGAGTTCTGCGTTGAAGAGCACCCTCAATGCCCTGCTCTACTCCGTACCCTTGGTCTTCAGACTCCGACCTGACGTGGTACGTTCAACCTGCCGCTACTCATTCGCTACACACTGCCGTGTGTGTGTGTGTGTGTGTGTGTGTGTGTGTGTGTGTGTGTGTGTGTGTGTGTGTGTGTGTGTGTGTGTGTGTGTGTGTGTGTGTGTGTGTGTGTGTGTGTGTGTGTGTGTGTGTGTGTGTGTGTGTGTGTGTGCGCCCAGCTAGTACTCTTCCCTAGTTCACTGTTACAAGTACCCAAAATGGTGAATAGTGTCAAAGTGGCCCGCAACCCTAGTGGGCCTGTTGTGTGAAATGCTGACTGGATTTCTGGAAACGGCACTCAAACTCCCAGCACACAGCACTGGCCCACTGGGAACACAGCTGTGTTCTTGTCCAGCATTTTACCACCAAACAACATCTCTTAGCAGTCTGATCCAAACACATTTGCCCATATCGTTTGTTTTACCCAAAATATGATTGTGTCCCTGCCCTTTTTTCATTGTACTCCAACTTTTAACTGCTGTGTCCATGACACTTTAGGCGTATAAAATAACCTGCTTGTTTAGTTGAAACCATTAATCCCAGAGAAATCGGTAGCCTCTTCTCCCAGCAGTGCCTTCAGTTTGATTCTCCAGGCACCACACCTGAGACCCGCCCTGCAGGACCAACCGTCTTCCACTGTCTCGTCACATTGGAGCTCTCCTGGAGCACATTTAAAATGAGAAGCTGGTTTTCATGTATGCAGTTATGCTTCAGATGACACCTTGGCTTTCTTTTTGTATATGTGGTTTCTGAGCACTTTAGAGTTGGAAGGGAACTCGGTCATTCTGGCATTAGAACTGTGTTGCCTAGCTTTGCACACATGGTTTTTGATTTGCAGCGGATGCAAACATGTACAAGCTGGATCCAATCTCAATTTAGAATTCATAATGGTGACATTCTGCCCATCTGTCATAACCAGATTACGCAAATCCAATCACATCGAGGCCGTCTCAGTAATGGAGTGGCTTTGGAAATCTATTACGGCTTCAAAGATCATGCTCAAACACATCCCTCTTTAGATCTTCCCTTTGTGTTTCAGGCAACAGACAAACCATCGGTAATTTAATAAATCATTTAATGCAAAAGCAACTGTTCATGTGAATTAAATTGAAGGGCGCTGCCTCGACAATCTCACTTAGCGTAACCTCTTTTCACAGCTAGGCTGCCACCTGGACTCCTTCATCGTCCCCAATTTACACAAGTTAGCTAAGTAACGAGGCCATCGCACATTTACTGCACCCCGTCTTTAGTCCACAGCAGCCAAAGCGCTTTCTTTATTTTTTTTGTAAGAAAGCGCTTCAGATATCAAAGTGAGTACAACGTATTTCTTTCTTATTTGGACTTACTGACCCCAATCGTAGTGGAACATCGTTGTTGGTTTTAGAATCTCAGACTTAATCAGCATTGTGGGGCCTATTCTGACTTCTCACTCCCTTCTCCCCTCCCTGTTCCCGCCAATCCCTAGCTCTCTCCCTTTCCTCTCCTCCTCTCTCCCGTTCCGCGCCACACTCCCCCCGCTGAGTATGTTGTGTAACTACAGGGGCCCGGCAAGGAAGGGTGCTGTTCACAAGATGTGGCGAGCCCTTGTGCGTGTGTGTGTGTGTGTGTGTGTGTGTGTGTGTGTGTGTGTGTGTGTGTGTGTGTGTGTGTGTGTGTGTGTGCGTGTGCGTGGATGCATGCGTGCGGCTACATCAGGTTTCCTGTTATCTGTTTCATGGGGGAGGACAAAAAGGAAGCGTGAGGCATACGGGGGCGGAGCTTGGTGACTAAGCAGGTCCCTGGGACAGACCAGATCAAGAGAAACAGATACGCAGGAAGATAGAGTTTGGATTGTGTTGCATTGGGTCCATTGGGGCATGTCATCACTGTATCCAGCATGGATAGTAACGCACACATATTTGCCACCACACCACACCCCCTCTTCTGTCACACACCCAAGGCTAAAAATGGAATGTTCATGAAAATTACACAGTGCGTGTGCGTATGCTCTCCATCCATTTTCAATAGGAGAAGTCAACTAATGCAGCAGCAATTTCCATTCATCTTCTTTAGAGTAAAGCATAAATTCCACTTCTTCCACCCCTTCTCTTTTTTCTTTCCTCTGTGTGAAGAGAACCAGGCGCCAGTCAAGTCAGGCACCAGGATTCCAGTAGCTTGCCGATATCTCAACCTTAACTGCTCCTAATACTACCGCTACTACCGCTTTCCCTGCTTTTGCTCTGTGGAATGTCAGATTCAGTTCTTTCTTTCAGTCTAGAAGAACTGGTTACTTCAGCATTGTGCCCCACCACCTCTATCTGCTACTGGGTTCTTGTCGGGTGGAGAGCTGGGCAGATAGTTGTTGTCAATGTTTGCTTTGACCACACAAGGAACAAATACTTCGGCACAGCAGCGGCAAACGGGTCGGGGTTTTGCATGTGTGTTCTACATACGACAGGGAATGTTATGTTAGGACTGGGTACCCCGCCCCCCCTCCCTCAGTCTTCCTCCCACGCAGAATCTCAGGCAGCAGACATACATTGGGAACACAGGGGGAGTGGAGATCGGGTGGGGGTTGTAAAATGCCAGGGGGAAAAGGGGAGAGAAAGCGGAAAAAGGGGGACCCGATGGTTCTGAGGCATGTGTGTGTGTTCTCCATAAAAGGGCATTTTGTGAGCTCACACTCTACAGTCACTCCAGATGTGTCGGTTCATCCACCAGGCCTGTGTTGCTCTTGCGCGGGGTTAACCCGTAGCCCAGTAACCTACTTATCTGGGGTCCAGCTATTGCTATAAAAACATCTGTTGAAGACAACCGAGAATCAAATACAATCAAAGATTTTCCATTCAAATCATTTACATTAAAGGGCTATTTAACAACCAGGTGTGACTGTGATTAGCCATCTAGGTGGACACTCCCACTTGTGATGTCACTAAGGCACAGGGCAGGGCAGATTTTGAATGAATGAAAGGCGCTATAATTTATTTATTTATTATTATTATTATTATTATAATGTGTGCCCTGTCATTTGATGGACACGTTTATCCAAAGTGCATACATTAGTATGGGTGGCCCGAGTGGGAAAATGTTGCCTACTAATAATAAATAAAGCTTTGTTTACTTTTCGCCTATTTAGTGTCTCATGTAGAACAATTATAATGGTAAAACATTTTGAGCACATGAATAATCCCTTAATTGAACAAAAATGTCAAATGACGGGGTAAAAAGCATCAGAGAATGTCAAAGGTTTGATCCGGGCTTTGTTTGTACAACTACAACTACAGGACAGCCTGATATCCTGTCGTAACAGACCACGCACTTGGACAACTTCTTCTATGTTGTTTAACTTGTATAGGCCCGCAAAACCAGCCCTGAGTCATGCAGGAAAGCGCGGGTGACACCGGTCAGAGGCCAAGAGGCAATAACAAGCCCGTGGGTATTCTCCTCTGTTTGGAGCTGATTTCAAGATGGATTCTAGTAAATATGTAGTTGGTAGTCCCTCCTCCCATAGTACAGACCTGATTGGCCCATCTGTTTTACCTTAACCCTCAATGAAAGCAGCCATGCATGCCCTCACAATGGCCTTGTCTGTTCATTGTTGACCAGGTGCTAATCTGGGATCTGGTGATACGGTGGCTCTGTCAGGTAGTCAGGTATTGAAAGTGGCTTGCTGGGAACCACTTGCTATCGGATTACTTGTCTGTTCAAAAACTATGGATTAAACCTACACTGTGTAACCTTTTTACAGCACTGATTTGCTCAGTTTGAACATTTGAACTAGAGTGTTACTTTCAGTATGAAAGTATCACCTTGTAACTTCTGATGGGCATTTTCCATTATGTATGACATTTTATATACTAATGATTCATCTGGAAGAGAATACATGCAGGTTAATGGCGATGAAGTTGATGTCACAGCTCAAACCCATATAAACATACAGTAACGTTGACGTTGGCATTCTGGGAATAGTCAATGACCTTAGTCATCACAGCAGGCAGCCCCTCCCTCATCCTACCAGCTGTCTTCCCACAAACCAAACACCTATGCTTAACCAATATTAAGTAAGTTTCAAACCTTCATTTTGAACCACCCCTGCCATAACAAAAACCCATATATCAACATAAATGTAAAAGGTAAAACTGCCATGGCAAGTTATCATTATAGAACCAGCGTCATATTTTAAGTGCGACAGACGAAGATTAGTCTTCAAACCAAAAACCAGGTGTCAGGTAACATACCTGTCAGCTGTCACGCTTCTTCATGCCTTCCTGTAAGCCCAATAAGCTAATATTCCCTATTAGCTAACATTCAGACCACTTCATTCTATTCAGCTACTTTATGTTGTCATTTCTGGGACTCTCTTACAGGGGGAAAGCAGAAACGACGCACAGTAAGCCAAGAACCTAACATTATAGATTGCGCTCTTCTGAACATTAGTCTAAGAACTGAAGTCACACATATCACTGACTATAAGGTTGATATTACAACTGGAGCGTCTGTGTCTGTATCTGTGTGTGTGTGTGTGTGTGTGTGTTGACCTGATTCTGACCGCACTGCACAGGTTAATAAATGGACAAGACGTGCACAAATAAACCCAGTGAACTCTCCGAGGCCTCCAGAGCTTGCTGGCCAGTGGTCTTTCAGCTTGCGCTAGAATGGGTTCCAGTGACCCAGTGCCAGGATAAGGCATGTCCGGAATATTCCAGGGTCAGCACTTCCCAAGAGTGATTGAGCAGAATTTTTAAAAGGCGACATTTTATGGGACATTGATGCTTGAGATTTCCCACCTATCCCAGAGAACACTGCGTAGTAAATTGCCCTATGCTACTATGTGTCAGAGTGCTAGGTTGTACCTAAACTCATACCGGCACAGGTTTTTGTAGTTGATGTTTCTGATTTCTTGTTTAGTGAATTACATTGTAGAACTTGTTTTGGATTTGTAGTGTGGGCTTTTTGGGGTGTGGAGCTTCGCCTCACAAACACTGGTCACATACTTGCTTGAGGTCCCTCATCATTTAGTACACTCTTTTCATTTATCACAACTGTTATTGTGCTTGAGGCTTTTGCACCCCTGCACGAATACCTCTGGACCGACCAGCGAGTAAACACTTTTCAATCTGTGGAGTCAGCACTTCGCTAGCGGTCGACAGCCTAGCCTCATTGCCACTTAGTTGGACTAACAGTTGTGTGGGAAATACCAACTCCCATATCAACAAATCTATTTAGAATCGGTTACATTGTGAGGGTCGGTCGGGAGTTATTGGGACACGGCTAGGGATGCTTTGTTCTGTAAAATATCCTACAAAACCTTCATGGAAAACCTAAAATGAACTGTGCTGCTGCAGCCCTTTGTTGAGTTTAAAGTAACAATATGTAACAACTTACTGTATTTAATCACAAAATATCAATGATATGTAATGAGAGACTAAGGAAAGTAGTGCTAAATTGAAATGATGGCTTCTCCAACAACAATGCTACAGCCAGTATGTTCTCCTTTGAAATTTGTGTTCGGGGTTGGAACGTTTGTTTTTTGGCCTGTGTGTTATGATTCACTATACGCAGAGTACCCCAGGTTGCCAGATATGAAATACATTGGCACACAAACACAGCGTGCTGCAGCCATCAAGCAAACCAACTGGTTCAACTGAGATTGAAAAATCTCCAATACCAGAGCCGTGCTAAAACACAGGTAAATCTTGGAGTTGCATTCCAAGATGCTGCTCTCGGCTCGCCTTTTGCTCGTGTTGGGTTCAGTGTACTCAACCTGGCAACCCAGATGAGCTTCGAATCGGAGGAGGAGAGGTCAGGCGGAGACGCCACCAATATTGTGAATTTCGACTGCAGTACGCATTTTCAACGCTCTGTGTCAATGTAACATATTGTATCTTTAGGAAAATGTGAATATAATGACAACTTCCCATTTTACCTGTAAATACACTGTGGAAATTAGTGTATACAGAAAGTATTGTTTGTGAAAAGAAACCTGAATAATTATACAATGGCAGGGCGCCACCAGAGTAGCACAGAGGGAAAAGGGATATTACAGTTGTAGCATGTGTGCTGTCTGCCATGTCTGTGCAGCGAAGCCTTTAATGATGACTTCTCCAGACGTTTGAGGGCTTTCTCTCTCCCTCTCCCTCTTTCCCCTCCCTCTCTGTTTCTCCTCTCTCGCTGTTTCTCGTAACCCCCCCCCCCCCCCCCAAACCCTTGCCAACTCCCTGTTGATCCTATTTACCCCAAAGCCAGTTATTCATCTGATCGCTCACCGTTTGCTTATTTAAATTGTCTCTCCTTCAACCCCCTCACACTCCCTGGTTTAGCTATTGGGCTCTTTGTCTGAATCACACTTTCTTAAATGTCTGACTGTCTCTGCTTATTTCTCTCTCTCTCGTCTCTGTATCTCTCCTCTCTCTCTGTGTCTCGGTCTCTCCTCTCTGTCTCTCCTCTCTCTCTGCCTTTCTCCTCTCTCTGTCTGTCTGTCTGTCTGTCTGTCTGTCTGTCTCTGTGTCTCTCCTCTGTCTCTGTGTCTCGCTCCTCTCTCTGTCTGTGTCTCTCCTCTCCGTCTGTCTGTCTCGGTCTCTGTCTGTCTCTCTCCTCTCTCTCGGTCTCTGTCTGTGTCTTGAGGCTGTACTTTCATGCTCAACAGAGTTCAGCACATTCCTCTGCTTGGAGAGCAAATTGAGCTGAGGCCCTTCTTAAAAAACAGGGGGAGGGGGCGTTCTTATTTTATGTTTGAAAAAAAGATTTGTATTTTCCAGAGTGAATCCACCTGAAATTGTACATGCTGTTTCTGAGACATTCCTTTTTATATTTAAGAGGCAACTGGCTGGATTTATATTGAAGGTCTACAAATGTGATATGTGTGTGTGTGTATGTGTGTGTGTGTGTGTGTGTGTGTGTGTATGTGTGTCCTACTCTGGGGCTACGACGAAACACATATTGACCTGTGTGTTGCCCATGACCATTATCTTGCCTGTGAGCTACAGCGCAAAAATAACCGTCAACAAAAGACATCCACTTTACAACACTTCATTTGGATAATAGACTGCCATCCTATTGTTCAGCCTGCTCTAGTAGGCTGTAGTGGATGCGCTCACTCGCCTGTACAGCGATACAATTGAAGACGGTTTATGCTTTCCCCTCCGTGTTTCACGCGTCGCAATATTCCCAACAGTAGAGCTTTTCACGGGTGGTTCCCTGTAACCCGGTCTTTGTGTTGTTGTTCCAGGTGCTGTGCAACGGCCCGGGGACCTGTGTGCCACTATGTGCGGCGGCGCTCCTGCTGGGGATTCTGGGACTGAAGAGGGTGCTGATCGTTTACGTGGAGAGCGTATGTCGGGTGGAGACGATGTCGCTTTCTGGAAAGATCCTCTATCCGGTGGCCGACTACTTTTTTGTGCAGTGGTCGACTCTGAGAGACAAATACCCCAGATCCATTTTCCTCGGGAGAATAGTTTGAAAGTCTGTATCATGTGATAAACATATTTTGGACTGAACACAGAATCGTAGAAAAAAGTATTGAAGAACGTTCCGTTATACTCAAACTCTTATAGCTACAGGTCTGTTTTGTTTATGATAGAATTGAGCACTTTCTAAATGTCGCTGACATTTAATGGTTGACATGAGATCATCCTGCTGTTCAGGTTTTGAAAAGAACCCGGGTACAGCCGCAAGGGCCCGGATCCTGAACCTGCAGAAAGCCCACCTGTCACTGGTTTCCATCAGGGGACATTACATAAGCGGTACGATGACGTAGAAGACGGACACAAGAAGGCAGGAATTCTCAAATGTTTCCACCAAGGATGGCCGGTACCACTTTTTCCACTGCTGACAACAATTTCAAGTCTTTAAGTATCAGTTAATGATGATGTGGAAATGTGACCCAAACCAAACTGTTCCATTAACTGAAAAGTAAAGACTTATACCACACGTCATAATGGTGGTAAAATAGGACATGATAAATAAATATATATACCATAGAAACCATAAAAAACATGTATGAACAATATTAAAATGAAAAATGGTTAAGAGCATCACAATGCAAGTGAGACCACATGCAATGTTAGAAAGAAATGTGATTTTCATATAATTAGAACATATTTTTTCAATAGCTATATTTTGGGAATGTTCTCTGATACCCACATTCTGGAATTATACCAATTACTAATACCAGTACACTACTGGTACTTCCCTAAACTCTATTCAGCAAATTTGGAAACCATTTTTGTTTTCTCATGGTTACTTTTGTGCACAACAGTACATAATAACATGTTTTATCGCTGGTGGCAATACGTGCCCATTACTGACATAGCTGTACTTATGTGTATCAACAATCTTATAAAAGCCTTCAATGAATATAGTAGCCTGCTGTATGTGGGCAAGCTACTAAATGTTACAACTGTGATTTGAGTTTGTTTGTTTGTTTGTTTGTGGTCCTAAGCAGCATGTCTTTAAAATAATACACCTTCAAAAACAATAGTTAGTGCATCAACTAACCCCAGTGCAAGAAAATACTACAACAAAAATATATATGATCCCTTCTTAGATATCAGAGCTTTAAAAAAATAAAACAAAACTATTTCCAATACATCAACCTGGATTTGATTAAATCAAAGTTTTCTCCCTGGAGGGAGTAAAGCTTTTTCGGGATATCGGAGTGGAGTAGGATTTTCCTGTAAAAACAGAGACATGAGTTAACCTATACATGGAGTAAACTAGAGACCTGGAGCTACATTGTATTGGTTTTACTTGTAGCTGGGATTTTTTTGTGATTTTTATCACGGTAGCTGTTGGGAGCTTTTTGCAGATAAAGTGTCTAAGAGAGGGAAAAAGGTTCAAGTTTCCCATAATTCCAGTCTGATCAGGGTTCATGTCGTCTACCATATTTAGTGAACCCCCATCCCAACCATTTCAGAAAGTGTCTGGGATCATGGGAAGGGATCGTTTATGTTTGGGTGTGGCCACTCCAGCCGATATATCTTCGAAGTATGGGCTGTGAAATGTCAGCTACACACAGACACATCGACACTATATATGACTATTATGGGCTTTACAGACCCAGTGATTTACAACTGAAAAATACACATGTTGCTCTGGCATCAATTTCCCAGCCTCATTTTGGTAAATAAGAGCACATGCTTTTAGCTTGTGGTGACATCTGATCTATATTGGACCCAAATATATTTTAAAAAAATGTAGAAATTTAAATTGTTATCATAGTAGAGAATAGAGACTCGATTTTTCAATTGAAAAGTCTAGAATACCTATCAGGACTCACTTATATCGGTCTACTCTTGTTTAAAGTGAATCCGATAAATGAGCATACATTCAGGGAGGTGTGTGTGTGTGTGTGTGTGTGTGTGTGTGTGTGTGTGTGTGTGTGTGTGTGTGTGTGTGTGTGTGTGTGTGTGTGTGTGTGTGTGTGTGTGTGTGTGTGTGTGTGTGTGTGTGTGTGTGTGTGTGTGTGTGCGTGCGTGCGTGCGTGCGTGTGTGTGTGATCATGAACATTGTTTCAACTGTTTGTCTTGTCTTTTTGCTGTCCATTTCCCGTTCCTGGATGTAGAGCGGGACCGGAAAAGCACATGGTCTAAATTAAGACCTTCTCTTGAGCGACACCAATAATGGGGTGAAAGAGATTGGAGAGTGCAGTTGAACACAGGGTTGTGGTGATATTTATAATGTATACTTATCTTTAATCATGTGTGGGATATGCACACACAGCTGGTGTCTGCTCCACGCAATAACTTCATGTTTTTGCACCCAGTATGGATTCAAACATTTACAATAGAAACATTGTAAAAGAAAAACCAATTATCCAGAAAAATAGGACACCAGTTCCTTTTGGACGGTGCGGTTAAAACGTGAATGATCCACGTCATGAACGTGTAACATGAACAACCGTAAAGGAATGCGACTTCACTGGGAGTCTTTTGCGGTGTCGTACGCGTCACCACATAGATATATAAATGATGCCCTGCCGACGGCACGTTCGTCATTTACCATATAATAAACTGGCACGCTGACATCACCACGATTTCGTACAGGGCCATACAGGCTCCGCAGCACCGCCCTCATCTGCGGGTGCTGCAGGCAAGGCCACCGGTGTGGATGTTGGCAAAGAACCCACTTCCAGGGTCCCGAAATCGACGGGAATGAGATGGAGAGCACGGTGGCAGACGTCCAACCGGGGAGGTAATCTGAACCTGACTCGGGGAGCCCTTGAGATGTCTGCCATGTATGTGAGGTTGTTGGGGCGAAGGCAAGGCAAGGCCAAGTCAGGGCTTATTCCAACGTGTCTCGTATTGGTACAGGCTGCTTGGATTTTCCTCAAAACCACCACCACCAAGGCTACATCAATTGTTTCAAGGGCTTCTCCGTGATTTGTATAAAATAAAAAAGGGGTTAAATGAGTTCTCTAATCCGTTTCTACATTAACGCACTATAGGCCTACCCCATAAAGGCAGAACAGGATTATTATGAATGCTGACTGAGTCACAGTAACACAATGCTTATCGTTTGAAATCAGAGCAGCCCTAATTCGGCTGACGACCCACTTTTTTATTTATTTAAGAATTACACCCTGGCCCTGGATCTAAAAAGTCAAGGGTAGCTCAAACAAAGCCACCTTTCTGTATTTATGAATAAAAAGTACCGTGTTACTGAGTTCCAGCCGTTATGTGATCTATTTTTCATTCAGGCCTACCTTGATGTGGCAATAGAAAGATACAGCCCACATCTGCCATCCATTTTTTGTGTGGTTATTTCATGTTGAGGACATGCGGAAATACCAAGGGGAGGCTACACCTATTAAAGGCTACTTTTATAATGATCTCTTTATTGCTCGAAGTATTCCACATGTTATTTGTGTTCCTAACAGGTATCAATGTGTGGTGTACAGTGGCACAGGCAAAGACCGTCCAAGAGGAAGGTGGGGACTCGCCTGCATGTAGAATAGGCGCCTCTGATTGGTCTACGATGTTCCGTCAGTCGTTGACGCTCTGGGGAAAAAAAGTGACCCGGTTAGTTTGTTGACTGGGACTGGCTGGCTCACTCTGCTTCGCTTTCCCACATCAGAGCTGCACGGATTTATTTTCTCTGAGGACTTTTGCGTTGAAGGGGACCTACAACGCCGATTGTGGTTCATACAAAGTTGCACAGGCCCACAACTACTTTTGCTACATTTCATTGCAGTGTAGCCGAAGATATAAACGTATTATTTTTAGTTATCTAAAAATAAATAATAAAAATGACTCAATTCAATAAGGGACCGGCCTACGGATTATCCGCCGAAGTCAAAAGCAAAGTAAGTAGAACGAATTCTGTCTTTGTGGAGCGATCTTTACTTTAATATATTAGTAGTCGAGAATTTCCACGGCTTACAAAGTTGAACCACATGTCGTGCTCATTATGAATGCTGGCTTTATGCCTTCACGTAATGGATAACACTTTTCTCCCAAACTTTGCAGACCATTTCATCAGTCGATTTGTATCGCCCCGATTGGCGTTTTTCATGCATGTCTAAACTTTCATTGATTTAATTTAATCGCTTCTTGTAAAGTTTCCATTTTGTCTCTTCATGCGAAGCTACTGCCGTTTGATTTGGAGGAACGAATAGGCGATGTAGTCTCCCGTTGTAGATTGAATTGCAGCGCCAAAGTTTGTGCGCTTTGGTAATCCTCTTTTGGATGTATAACGTTATTAGAGGAAAAAAATTCAAAATTTTGGTGGAAATACTTGATTATAGTGAGATCCAAATAAAGCTCATTGTTCCTCTAGGGAGGAGCTCCTCTAGCTGCAGCACAGTAGATGGCTCCTGAGACATGCCCTTTAGTTTACTTGTGGCAATGATTACCCGATTCCCTTTATTTCCCTTCACTTTTTCTGCACAATGATGTGTGCCAGTAGGCCTAAACGTGTTTAAAAAGAAAAAGAGCCACATTTTGTGGTTTAACACGATCTAATAAGTTTGCCTCCTGCTTTATCTTAGCAGACTTCTAAGACCACCGTTTGTACACAAATTAGGGGGATTTTTGAGTTGAGCAAATCGGTTTGTGTCGTAAATGTTGCTCGTTGTTTAGTAGGCTATCGATGGTGTAAAGGCCTTATGTCGCATCGGTGAGTTGTCTCCTGTTCATAGGAAACGGCCAAATCATGACATCATTGGAAAAACCTCAGCGCAGGAGCCGATGTTAATAGTCCCAGTTTAGTGAATGGGTCGAATTCCACAGTTAAGTTTTAACTTACATAATGTGGTTTACTGTCACGTTAGTTTGGTGAATCGAAACACGGAGGTCAACCGAAACACGGAGGTCAACATTCAACTGGCATTCATTTTATAATAACGCTTTAACGGAACACTGTAATTGAAAGTGAATTAGATTCTGTAGCAGGCCAACAATCAACCTTTTAAAAGGGGAAGTCTTTTTTTATTTTTATTATCGTTTTCTCAATTCCAGTCACCAAGAGACTAGTTTAAAATCACTTAACTGCAAAACAAAAATGTGACGCAGAGACATTTTCCTGGAACAAAAGAGTGTGTGTGTGTGTGTGTGTGTGTGTGTGTGTGTGTGTGTGTGTGTGTGTGTGTGTGTGTGTGTGTGTGTGTGTGTGTGTGTGTGTGTGTGTGTGTGTGTGTGTGTGTGTGTGTGTGTGTGTGTGTGTGTGGGGGGGGGGGGGGGGGGGGGGGGGGGGGGGGGGGGGGGGGGGGGGGCTCTCCGGGTTGTGTTGCTATAGGTGTGATTTCCCTACCATGGGCTCCTTTGGACGCTGCGCGCGCCGCATGCCTCGAATTCCAGAACACACACACACACGGGATTCTGCAGACATACTAGCCCTTATTGAAAAATGTTATTATTGGGACTGCAAATCATATTGGTCTATTAATGCTTTGTTGGATTTTTCTGAATGAAGTTGGGTTTAAATGTCTCAAGTGATTATTGATGCGAAAACTTTATATAACTATTTGTCCAATATATCTGTACAAATATACACTTATCTGAATAAATTCACACCTTGCTTCTTTTAAACCGGCAAACCTGAGCTTCTGGAGGAGTATTTGTGGACCTGCAGTTGGAAATTGATTCCCATTCTATGTTAATCTTTTTTTCTTCTTTCTTTCCACTGTCACTGCCAATATGCTGGCCACACTTTTTTTTACTGGAGTGCAGTCGCTAAACAAACATCCACTGGCGTGTGTGTGATGGAGAGCATGAAAAATTGCTCAGCCAAGCTGTTTTCTGCCTATTAACACAGCAATGTGCGCCATGAACACTTGTCACTCCATGAGTTTCCTATAAATATGGATGCACCAATACCACTCCACCACCAAACTAACAATGATCTTCTCATACAGAAGACTGAATCCAATTTATTGGTTCGGGTCATGGAATGACCGTGTAGGCATAAACTTTCATGATGCTATTGATAAATCAATACTGAAATGAATGATGCTGTTGCAGATTCAGGCTGTTTTGTCCCAAGTTTAAATGTTGTCTTCTTCAAACCCTTCATTACTAAAGTAATCCTGTATTCTAGTGTTGTTGTTCTGTTTTTTGTGTTGGGAGCAACAAGTAAATCATGCCAATATTACATTACTGCTGTTATTATCGTGACTTATTTAAATGCATCAGATGGTTAATACTACAATTTCACTAATTGAAATGTACTGTCACAGATATAGCCAGACTCTTCTTGTCTACGTGGTCTTAGTTGTTATTTTTTAATGAATCTGGGTATGCAGTAGGCTACGGCAACTCCTCCTAATCAAAACCTACTCCTCCTCCTACTTTCGCTGACTAGAAGGAGTAGAAGTGCTGGCAGAGTATTAGATTGGCAGCGAGAGAGCCCTCCCACACGCCAGCACTCGGTTTACATGCGTCTCCGGACCCTAGAGTCTTTTGACAGCAGAGTTCATGAACTCTCCCGACGACTTGTTCATCTGGTTAAACCCGCTGGAGGTTTTTCTAGTGAGAGGTTTTTGTGAATATTGGCGCAAAGCAATGTGCTTGGTGCTTATACATGCAGTATTTTTGTTTTGTTTATTATTATTATTGTTACTATTGAGAAATTTCCCATTCATTAAATTATTGTTTACAAAAGATTATTTAGCCAAGCATGGATTGCGATTTCCTTTGAAATGGCTACCCTGTTTGAATGACTTTAAGACTTGAAACTCATTTTTGAATTTGGAACATAATCTTCAATACTTTTGTCTGATCTGAAATACTGTTTAACGTACTGAATTGCAGTTAGCTTTTCTTACTATAGATGACAATCTTTAAACCTGTTCTCAGCCGACACTAACCTGGCAAGAAACTACAGTTCCCTGTCCAGTCCTTTGTGAAAAAAGCAGTATTATTATTTTTTTAACGAGTGAAGAGCCAAAAATTCAGATGTACTAGTAACAATATTTATTCTTGAAATTTGACTTTACCCACATTTCAGTGCATACAAGCTCAATAAATATTTGTTCACTGTCAATGGACGCCTTAAAGGTAAACTAGTTGTTACTATTTTGGGATTGGTAATCCTTAAGTGGGTCTCTTGTCTTAGTTTTTTTTCTTTTCCGTTTTAGTTAGATCTTGGCCGAGCCTGTTGCCTCTGCACTAAGCAAACAGATCTATGTTTGTTTAGCCCCTGCTGGACAAAAGTCCTTCAACCAAGCACCAGTGTGTCTTATACAAATCGGAGACAACCTTTTATGCGTTGGTTGGTTGGTTATTGGAGTAGAGTAAATCATTAATGTCCCCAAGGGGCACCATGCAAACAACAAATGGATTACACCAACATTGTAATCATCAGAGATAAAACCATACAATCAAGGAGGGCCAGCCTGGAACACACTGGGAGTAAACTCTTAAACTAATCCCATTCATTCATCGTCAACCGTGGAAGCTAGTAAAATATCAAATATAAACAAAGAAGCATCTTGGGTCCATTTGTTGAAGAAGTCTATATATACCCTGAAGGGATAAGAGGACGGTCTGTGCTGAGCCGAGTCCCACCATTGGAAGTAGAACCTGCTTCCTGATGGGAGTAGATGGAACTCCCCATATAGAGGGTGTGGAGCGTCTTCCCAGTGGCTCTCCTCTTAAGGTGTATCATATTCCACAGCTGAAATGCTACCGCAATATAATGGAAAATTGGCAAATGTGCCAAATGGCATTCAATGACAATACTGCCAATGACAGCAGTTTAATAAACCACATCTGTCTCAATTGATTAGAGTTGGCAGCTCGACAAAAGAAGGCATTCCCACAAGCTCAGCTCCAGTGGATCCCACCGCAAATGCATCCCCTTATTCAAATCTAGACCTCTAGAATAGCGGGAGACAGTTGCGGTTTTTATGGTCCCGCCACACCTCACCAGGCATTCAGTTTTGTTTAGACGGCATTTCTTTTCTTTTTTTAGAAATGTACTCGTCTCCGTAAGACTAGTGAGCCTCACGAACAATGGATTTTCCAACCCACTTCCACCCCCTGTCAAAAAGCAGATGTATTTTTTCTGTGCTATATTTATGAACACACGCACACACGAGGCAGCAGGCTTCAGGACTTTGCATTGTTGTTGCTCTACGGAGCCACTCTTCCCTGTGGGCGTTCATTCACTGGCCTTTAAACCCAAGAGGGGGGGAGGGGCGGTTCTGGACAAGAGCCCGAATGGCTAGGGCTCAGCTTGAGGTTTCCCTGGGAAAGGGGCAACTAATGGGGCGTCGCTAATTCGTCTCTCCCCCCCCCCCCCCCCCCCCCCCCCCCCCCCCCACCCCCCCCCCCCCCCCCCCCCCCCCCTCCTGAGTTCACGACCTCTGCATGGCCACCACAAGGTATCAATTCCAAGGGTATCTCCCCTTATTTACGACTGAACCACCGTCGCCACCCTTTGGAGTAATGGTTGTTGTAGGAGTACGGAGGGAGTGGGGTTGGGGGTGTGGGTGCGCGTCCTGGGAGGCTGTGTACAGTATCTTTCCCATATCATGTGCTGACAGTGCAACGTTCTTCGAAATCAGTCTCGCGTTCAGTCTGCCAGGCCGCACCTCTTGGATAGGTCTGTTCCTGTTGTTAATCAAATGCTTTCATTAATGGACGAACAGGATGGAGACTATTGTTCTGGTCATCTTGTTTCCTTCACGAAGTTGAAGAACTTCGTGAAGTTGTATTGTTTTCTTTAATATGGTTTTGATGTTAAGTAGTTTCAGGCTTTATCCTTTATACCCAAGAAAACCTGACCTGTATTTATTTATATTGAGCTGTTGTGTTTAGAGTCATTTTCTATCTATAACACAAATACATTTCAATCAAGACTTGAATAAAGTAAACATTTTATTTGAGACCATTGGATGATTGCTTCCATTTCTGTTTTCAATAAGAAAATGTTCCCTGCTTTGCAGAGGCTGTTAATCTGTAATTTATGTTCCTGTCTTGGGTAGGAAATATGTGATGCACTGCTCTCACTTGAATGATGGTGCCAGCTATGAATGTGGAAGTAGTGGAAACTGGTTTTGCCTGTTGATTATTCTGTTCAATTGACATTGATGCCACTGTCGATCAACTTCATTCTTTGAACCTCTCCCCAAGTTTTGGCCATAGTTCAGTAAACACCACGTGTATGATTGACTAAATGGTTAATCCGCATGCTGGCCAACATGGGGTCACACACCGGTTGTTGGCCCACAGTGCGCTTCAGTTCAAGCACTGAGGTGCTCGTGCACATTAAGATGGTTGTCTATTTGATCCGAGAGGGCTTTGACCACAAATGTACTCTCTTTCAACTTTAACCACATGCCATCGTTCAGCGGAGGGGTTTTCCCCACGTAGGGCTGGCCTGTGGACTCACTAGCTTGTTATTTGTGTTGCTGGAATCTGAATGTTTGCTGATATAAAGGTTACAATTGACATCAATATAACACAAGTGTGTGTTTTTTTTTTTTTTTTTTACAACATAGTGTTAGCATATATGGTCTGTTTACAGCTTACTTTGTGTTCTACATTTGTGTTGATTTTGTTTTTATACTTAATCCTAATTTGTCTTGATTTGAATGTATACTGGTACCACCATATTGTGTGGGTGGGTGCATGTCTACATTGGTTTTTGAAAAAGTGAATGGGGTTCACATTGCTTTCTCTCTTGGCATTTGGCTGTATGTTTTCATACTGTCATTACTGGGTAGGTAGAGAGAGATGGGATTTGCTGAAAGGACGTCAGGGGGGACAGTTTTACCTCCAACTTTGACATTTCTTGTTTTATTCCAGATGCACATTTTGTAATGCCTCAGAAGATAAAGAGAACAGGATATTTTTTTATTTGTTGAAGCGCGCCTAGAAATGAACTGGTGTGGAGTGAGAGGAGGGGAATCTCTTCTCTATAATCACGCTCTCCCTGCTTTCGCTCTCTCTCGCTCTTTCTCTTTCTGTGGTCTCTGTGTTTCCCAGAGGAGAATACAAAATCTGGGAACACTAAATGCCAGTCTGATTAATTCCTAAATGACAGTGCTTTCAAGCCTGATATTATGGACAACTTTCCACTTTTCTCTCCAACCTCCCATGCAGTCATGGTCGTGGAACACAACATCGCTTGCCCTTTAACGAGAGCGGGTGAACATTTTGGCTTTTGTTTTTGTCTTTCTCTCCAGTGGGTAAAATGAGCAACGATCGAGATATGTGTTCAGCCTCAAGCTACAAAGCAGTTTTGTCATATCCTGCTCTGGTGGCGCCTGGTTTCTGGATGCTATACTGAAATGGCGATTGGGGGGGGGAGGGGGGGGGGGGGGGGGGGGGGGGGGGTCATGGAACGTGGCTGAAATAAAACAATCCTTTCTGTTTGTGTGAAGGCTAGCAGAAGTGCAGACATCTGTACAGTTGATCTTCAATTCAACTTCAATGTTGTTGTTTTTACGGTGGTCCAAACTTGCCTTCACTGTGCTGAGGTGAAGTCAGGCGGTCAAACCTTATTATCCTCACTGGCCTATCGTAGCTTCCCATCTATAGAACTCAGGGCTTGAAGACCTCCTGAGAGTTGAGGATCTCCCAGAAGATTGTGCCTGTGAAGCATGTTTTATGGAGCTCCAACCGGGCCTCGTGTTCTCCGTCCTCCACTCCTCACCTACATCCAGTTTTGGGGCATGCGATGAGCGCACATGTATAAGGCACACCTTCACGATCCGTTTACATCGGCAGTAGTTGGCAACGCGTCAGTGCCATATTTGTACAATGTCTGACGACCATTTGATCGTCAATTTTGAGTGGTCGGTGGTGGGTGGGATTGTAGAAGCTATTCAGGGTTCAAGTTATGGGTTGCATTTAGGCAACATTCAGCACAGTAAAACATTTAGATACTAGCTGGACCCCATCTTGTGGAAGCCACCCAGCTGACAATGTCTGGTCATTCAAGTCAGACTTTCAAGGTCTGTGTATTCCTATCATTTCAAATGGCCAAATAGGCAACTGTAAAATGTGCTATTTCAGTTCCAGTGGTCAATGTCCTGCAGTACCCCCCCCCCCCCCCCCCCCCCCCCCCCCCTCCCGCCAGGATGAGGGGAAACTATGGGAAGTGGAGGGTAGGCCAAATGTTTCTCTCTCCCTTGCTCTTTCTCTTTTATTGTAACCCTCAGAAATGGGTGAGCTAAGAACGCTGTGTTTACGCGACTGCAGCCAATACTAAAGTGCTGTTTACAATGGCCGATGAGCTAATGGCGGGAGCCGCCATGGAAGTTTTATTACAGGAAAGACCAAAAGGGATTGTTTCACACACCGTCTGCCCGGAAATGCACGCACGGTCAAGGACCTGTCGCTGTTCAGAGAGTAACTTTTTATACATCCCACTTGTAAAAGAAAGGTTCCATCTACTGACTGCTTTGGGAAACATGTGTTTTTTGGACCCATTTTGATTGCGTGCGTACCATCCAAAAAGTGAGCTTCCAGATGTAAAATCTCACGGCAAACGTCATTCTCTTATTTATTTTCTGCTGCTCCATTTCAGTTCCTGAAATCCGAGACTTGACATTGACCTAGAGATGAATTGTTTACAAGAAGGACGGAAATAAAATAAGCCGTAGCGATGGGGCTCACAAGTGGACTCATTCTCACAAATACCGCTTCTTAAATTGAGAATCTTTTCAGATGCAATCAAATGTGTTGTGATCTTAGGTCTGTTCTTTTTGAGGTCAACGCTGGAGCGATACAAATGCTTATCTGAGTGGTGTAGTGAGACGTGCTGAATCTGTAGCAGACATTTTATCACAGTAAACCCAGATGGAATTCCTGCACTATTATTTGTATGTATTTTCAGAGTCTGGATTGTTGGATGCCCAAGCTTTTTTATGTATATAGTGATAGTCTTGCCTTGTCTAAGACTCCAGTTGGATCAGCAATGGTAGCAACCACCACAATGGTAGCAACAATGCAAAGTTGGGCTGGACTTCAAAGAAGTCTTTGATCTTCTGAAGCAGGGTCTCTGTGGTTAGTTGTGTATCAATACTATTGTAACCCCTTCTGCCCCCCATCTGGGGCTTCTAAAGGGAAATAATCCTAACAGAACAGAAAAGGGTGGGGAAAAACGGCTTTGACGATTTCAGCATCTAAAAGGTAATTGTCCACAAAACAGAATAAACGTGCATCTCATTTTCCTAAGTTCCTATGTACTAAGCTGGTAATGCTTTGTTGATGGGCGCAACGTATATATCTGAAAACACTGACGTACTATTGTGATGTGATACTGGCTGACATGCTGGTGAAAATACTAGTATGGACGACTTTTGAACATCCATATTCTCTCTAGGCCGCAATGCTTTAGTCCTACTGATGTCATACATCTCCAAAGGCCGCTGCTGTTTTGACTGGTCAGTTTCTCATTGGTTTTGGTTGACCAATGCACATAATGTCAAGCCAGATGTTGGTCTCCGACAAAACATTTAGAGCCACAAAATGACCATATCTTTGTTTCTGAGAAGGGTTGGCCAATACGAATGTTACCTTAAGCACACACCAGTTGCACTGTTTTTAAGTCACAATAAACAGTCATTGTTATTTAATCATCTGTATATATTTGACCCTTGCCTAGATCGCTCAGAAGTATGACCTGCAACGGGAAGAGGAGCTGCGCTACTGGATCGAGGAGGTGACCGGAATGCCTATTGGAGAGAACTTCCAGAAGGGCTTAAAAGATGGGGTCATCCTGAGCGAGTAAGTGTGTCTGAGTGTGTGTGCGCCGACTGGGTTGACATTGCAGAGGTGTGGGGGACTTGCAATGGCCCGGGCTGAGCTCTGCAAGAAAATAAAAGATGTCCAATATCCAGTTATGGTCAGAACTTCTGGGACAGCAGGCCCGTCATTGTAATCCATAAGTCTCTCTTTACACTTGATTGGCGCCTGTCAGCCAAATTATAACGTTCCATGTGTAATCTTATCTTGCTTATCTTCCCCTAGATTGATTAACAAACTGCAGCCCGGCTCAGTGAAGAAAATCAATCACTCACAACTCAACTGGCACAAGGTGAGACGTTTGTGTTTTTGTCCCCATTTTATTGAACTGTTCATTTCCTTCATGGATGCTAACAACAACAAAAAAAGTTCCCAATAATAATGAGGGTATTCAGCACATTTAAGACCTGGGAACTTGGCTCTGCTTCAAGCAACAGAGCTGGTGTTGCACTCCAACCCTTCTCTGAGCTGGTATTCCTCCTACCCACAACACATACTCATGTACATTCTTCTCTCTCTTCGCATCCCTGCATCTTGCCCTGCAGCTGGAGAACCTAGGGAACTTCATCAAAGCCATCTTGGCCTACGGCATGAAGCCCAATGACATCTTTGAGGCCAACGACCTGTTCGAGAACGGGAACCTGACTCAAGTTCAGACCACACTGCTTGCACTTGCAAGCATGGTGAGCAACCGCAGGCCTACTATGGCTGCTTATGTGTTTGTGTCCTTTGTATTCGCCCTCCCCTCTTTTTCTCTCCCTCAAGTTTTTGAACAGCCATTGTTAGTGTGTAACCTATTTTTGTTTTCTTAGGCAAAGACCAAAGGTATCGACACAAAGTTTGACATTGGTGTGAAATATGCAGACAAACAGGCACGGCATTTTGACGATGACAAGATCAAGGCGGGCCAGTGTGTCATTGGACTACAGGTGCGAACGTTGTCACACTTTTATGTGTTTGTGGATGTTGTTTATTCTTTTGCATGTATGTATCTAACAACAACTATCAGAATATTTGGTATTCAATGATTTTTTTGTTTTTGATCACTTGGGAATGAATATAGAGGTTCTACTCCAGCACAACCACATCTATTGAGACCTTGTTTAAGTCTCGGCAGACAGGCTACCACAAATATTAGGTTAAACATGTGATGATTGTGTATATCAGAATGATGAACTCTTCATTCAATTATACTTTCCAACACCAAAAAGTGAAAGAAGTGCAATACAGTCACAAGGACCAACTTTGTTGATGCCAAAATCCATGGCCAGACTAAGCTGGTACCCATTCATAATCCTTAACGTTTTTTGTTTGGTTCTTCTATTCAGATGGGTACAAACAAGTGTGCAAGTCAGGCAGGAATGACTGCTTATGGCACCAGAAGACATCTCTATGACCCAAAGACGCACACAGACAAACCCTTCGACCAGACCACCATTAGCCTCCAGATGGGTACCAACAAGGGAGCCAGCCAGGTGACGAAACGCACATGAAGCACTCGCATGGCCACGTAGATGGAGTAAAATGTTGTATTTTTATCAAGAGTTGACAAGAAAGTCGAATCGAACCACTTCGACTGCATATATACATTGCATATATACACTGATGTGTATAAATTGCTAAACAAAACTTTGTATGAAACGTCCATGCTAAGCCCGGGCGTCTATTTGCTTCCATCATAATCAATACCCGGGCTTGTATTTGGGACAAGCCTTTTAATTCCTTTCTCACAGAGCTTTCGCCAAACGAAAAGCAGAAGAATCAGGTTTTGTAGATTCTACCCAAGCCGTTTACTGTAATTACACCAATAAACACACAAGTGAAATAAACAGCATATGAAAAGACCAGCCAATGGCAGCTTATACGGTCTGTATGAGAGCAGCTTACCTCACTGTACTCCAACACTTTCTCTTGTACCACTCTATAATCAAAGCATGATTGTGCGTTCACAGAACATATGCGGCTGTGTATGTATGATGTGTTGGGAAAATACGGAACAATCCCATATTAAGGGACAGGTGGCAACCCTATATGGGGTAATGTGTTCGAATGGTCGTCAAATTTGATCAGATGGTTTGAATTTGAGAACGCAGTGAGGTGGTGGCCAGAACAAAAACTTCTGAATGCTTCCATGGTGACCGGGTTAATAATTGCGGACCGGCGTTTATTTGTCAAAACATGTTGCCTCACCCGGCCACTACAGGGGTCTCTACGTTTAATCAGGGATACCGAGAGGCACCGCTGACGGGTGTCCTTTTGAGTGAGCATGCTGCTGAAACGCGTTCTCCTCTGAAACCCGTCGTAAAAGTGGACTCCTTGGCGTGTGTTCTGTGTCTGAGCAGGCAGGCATGTCAGCCCCGGGCACCCGTCGGGACATCTTCGACCAGAAGGTGGCCGTGCAGCCCATGGACAACTCCACCATCTCCCTGCAGATGGGCACCAACAAGGTGGCGTCCCAGAAGGGCATGAGCGTGTACGGGCTGGGCCGGCAGGTGTACGACCCCAAGTACTGCGCCACGCCCACAGACCCCGCCGTCCACACCAACGGCAGCCAGGGCACGGGAACCAACGGATCGGAAATCAGCGACAGTGACTATCAGGCGGAGTTCCCCGACGAGGAGTACCCGGCCGGTTACCACGACGACTACAGCACCCATTACAACGACCAGGGTATTGACTATTAGTGGCTACCCGCGCCCCACTGCCCGCGCCCCACCCCGGTCCCCCCTCCCAACCATGAGACGGCCTGCCCCTTAAACCCCTTCCCTACTATACCGCTAGTCGGAGCAGTATTAACGCGCGTATTTTATCGACAACACAACAGAGCAAGTCTTTTGCTATCCTCGCTAGTCCTTTTTTTCGTCTAAGCAATAAGAGTCAATCGTTGCCTTGAGTGCATTTCACCTCATTTGCTGCTCCCACAATCTAAGCGGCAATGGTTTAAATGAATTTATTTTTATTCGTTACAATAGAACCGTGAGGTAAATGTTTCTGCATTTTGTTTAGTTTTTTGAGCACGAGTTGCATTCCTTTTAAAAAAATCTACTGTTTTTATACATATATATATTAAAGTCTAAAATACAGGACACTGTGAACTAGCAATAGCATTCATCTAACTAGCGTTGTAGCAACAGCCAAGTTTAAAATCCAATGATGCTTCAAAATTGATTTGTAAGAATAATGTACCAGTTTCCATGTACTCATTTTTCAAGGTTAAAAAGACTGCTTTGACCAACCTCCAACACCAATATACACACACTTGCCCACATCTCCCTTGAGTTGGAGGATCAGACTGTAGTTCGTGCCATTCCAGTTTTATCAATTGGGTCTATGGAGACGATTCCCGCTACCCCAGCATGTTACAATGTCCATATTGTTCCCCTTTACATTCCTAAAGTGTATTTATTGCCATGTGTCTGATCATAAACCAGTCCCTTGTGTGATGTTTTCTTTTTAAGATAAATTGTATGTTTGAATATAAATAAAGCCTTAAATTCCTTGGATCCTAAAGTATCTTTGTACTGTGTTCAGTTTCTGGATTAGTTCCTAATTGTATGGCGGAGTACTATCATGTAATTGGTAACTTGGAACAACAAAGAAATAAAACATTCCCTTGTAAATCCAATTAACTTTAAATCACAAAAGGAACTCATTCAAGATTAATGACAAGGTGAGCATTATTTGGTTGTACAATACAGCAGAATACCCTTGTGAAATTTGATCATTGGCATCTGCGATAAGATAAAAGAACATACTGTATCATTACTTTTAGACAAAGATTGTTAGTCCTTTGTGAAACCAAAACAAGATAATATGTCATGGGTTCATCCTTGCCAAAAAAGTGCATGAGTCGCCTATTCAACTATTGACAAGCGGCCGTAGAAGATTCAAATATTGGTTTATTAAATTGGACTTGTGTGGCACTGTTTGCAGTTTTGCAGTGTCAACATAGAGCAGTTGGTATGAATACAAAAGAATGTGAATCAGTGTATATGCTGAGACTAATGTACTACTGAAGTGCCTACCCCCTCACTCCCTTGCTGTTAGCTTTGTCAAATTAAAGTATGCAAACATTTGCTCTACCTGATTAGTAGTTAGTTACTAATAGTTAATTAAATGTTTAATGCAATTCTCCTCAAGGAGGTCGTTGTTATGGGGATGTATGGAGGAGGGGAGGGGTGCATTTTCATTGGATTTCATTGGTTAACATTGCCATGGCACCTTGTCCAAAGCCTCAAACAAGGGTGGAATGTTTAGAGCTGCAACATGTTGTGCGCTGACTTATCTCATTGGATACGGATTCTGAATGCTATTGATGTAGGCAAGGGACACGTTTTTCATCAGCAGGTCAAAAAGCAAATGTCATACAGCCCTTAAATATAGGTGACCTTAGCATGTCTGTGTATGATGGGGGCCATCATACACGTACACAAAGGGGTAAGTCACAAAGGGGCTTTCTTCCTGAATAATAGGCTATTTTAATCCCAATTAGGAGGTCTGCACCAATGTCATTGTGCACACAGGGACACAGGATCCTACTGGTGAAACCCGGGTCACTTTTCATTAGGGCTGTGCTGTGATGAGTCTGTGTGTAGCTCCTGCACCAGGGCGGGTGGGGGGGGGGGGGGGGGGGGGGGGGGGGTGGTGTCCCTATGTGTCCAATGAGCAGGACGCCTGGGCTCCGGGTTTGGAGGGGGGTCAGCCAATAGGATACATGAGAAAATCATGGCATTCATTCAAGACCCCTGGCTTTCAATCTCTCTCTCTCTCCAACACCCCCCACCCCCCACCCCCAGTCCACTGCTCTGGAATAATCACTGCTTTGTGCAAGCCTGCGGAATCTGGGGTGAAAAACGCAAAGGACTCAATTATAGAGCAGGAGTCCAAACCAGCATGGTAACTGCTAGCAACCACAGAGGGCTTTACAAAAGGGACGGGCAGAAGCACACACACATACAAAAAATGAAAGACATCCATTTCTGTAAAGGCATACGCTGTCCCAAACAGAAAGCAGACTTGACAGTATAACCGGATTCACTCCTAACAGCCACAACCCCACACATGTCTCTCAGGGGTCAGACGGCACATCATGCCTGGCACTTTTGATTAATTACACAAAGTATTACCTTACAGCCATGGTGCTGTTATACTATTAAATATGTGTGTGCGTGTGTGTGTGTGGTATCAGGTTGCCAATATATTTTACTCCAGGCCAGGGAGTTAAAATTGATGAGGTGCAGGATTAGGGCTTGATGGTTTGTGCTGACATTTTTAACCACAGCGGCCTGGAACATACCAACCCACCATTTCTTGAATTTCAAATAGAAACCGAACACTGAAATCAAAGCACATAGACTTATTACAATTTTCTGGTCAGATTGAATTAGGGCCATGTGATGTCATGGTAGTTGAAGGGCAAATGACCTCACCTCATCATTTTGAGCAATCAACAATTGCAATCACGTGTTTCACGAGAAATGGTCTCCTATACCTGGTATTAGATTAAACGTTTGGTTGTCTTTAAAGAGACGACCTTGGAGAGTTACAAAAATATATTTGCACAAAGACAACCATTACTGTGGGGTTGAGTAAGCAATGTGTGACCTGCTTTTCAATCACCCGGCTGGGCCTTACCTCTGATCCCGAATTCAACTGACACCGATGAGACTGAAAATGGTGCCGTAATCTCGGGAGCACGTTGCAGAAGACCTCGTGAAATACACACACACACACACACACACACTTCAGTGGAAGAAAAACCTTGTTGGTCCAGACCGCCTGGACTTTATTATTAATTTATTATCCTACTCGGGGCCTTAGCTCAGCCTTGGGTCACATGGTGGGGCCGGTGTTCCTGGGGATGCTCCTGACAAGTGATTGAACGCCTTGAGATTAGAATTCCCCCGCCACATACACACACACCCACTGAGTGGAAGTGGGCCTTTGAGCTGTGGCGGGCGGGCTATGAAGTTATGGACTGTGATGACAATGGTGTGAAAAGGAGTAGATTGTCTGTCATGCCATCACTATTCATTTTCTGACTTGGAGGTCCAACTTTGGCAAGGTTTGACTCCTGTCTCATTTGACAGCTACCTTTTATGTTTTTTTTTACTACCAGAATAAGACATCATTATTAACACAGCAATTATTTGATGCTACTCGAGTGTCGAAATCATAACATAGCAGGGGACGCACATTGGGTGACATTAGCGTTAAATCGACTGCATCAGCAAAGCGCTGAGTCCAACTTCCAAGGGACGGATGCTAGGTTTATGTACTTATGTGAATTGTTACACTTTGCACAGCCTTAGGATAACAGTGGTGCTCATTTTCATTCCAAAAGAGAAGCTAAGTGGAAAAAGAAGTGAGAAAATCTCCACAAAGGTCTGTTCGCCTAATGTTTTTAAAGGCCTTTCATAACTGGAACCAGATGGTGCCCCAGAGATAGCTGCACACAATTTTCAAAATCTTCTTATTTTTGCCTCATGCAGGTTTTCCTTCTTGATACAAAAGTGATGTGTTAAGGAAACACTTCTATGTCTGTGGAGAGAGGAAAGTGATAGCGCAATAGAGTTTTGACTCGCTCTCTAGCGCCAGGTTAGTGATAAGGGACTTCTGCAGAAGGCACACAATGGAGTCCCTATGTCCCTGTGGTGCAGACTTTAAATACCTCAGTTTCCATTTGGGCCAATGAGAACACCAGGGCTTCCTTTGTTGAACTGCCAATTAGTGAGCGCTGGTTGTGACATTAAAACAACTCTGTTGTAAGTGGAGGAGGTGAGGCACGCAAAGAGCTTCTCAACCACACAGACATTCTGGAATGTTGATTTCTGAGTCGTTTCCTGTAACCTTTGGGGTAAAGTCAAGAGCAATCTATTAGTTGTTTATGAATAGTTAACATGGACACCCGTGAGCAAGATTATGTTCATTTCAATTCTTGTAAAGTTTTGATGCGTGTGCTAGTATATAATATTCTGTACAATTCTGTCTATACTATTACTTTCCGAATACAAGGCCTGCCAAATGTCCATGTCTTCAAATGCCTTGGAAATGAGCAAATTCCAGTGTGAATTGCAAATGCCGGTTGTATACCACATAAGTACCTAATAATTCTCTGTGCATGTCATGTGTGGGTACGTCTTTAAAGACGTCTTGCAGATGTATGAGAATGCCAGTGAATGAATAAAAAAATGGTATAAATTTAGCAATAGGATGAGCTTCTTTTTTTTGGGACAGTGGAAAAATCCTTTTTTTTTCACAAATACTAAAGCATTTTGACAGGGAAAAGGAGGGAAAGGAGACGTTTGAGCCAAGAATAAAGGCGTTCATTTCCTCTGCATGGAAAATATATAACTTATGATAACAGTAATAATAAGTTAGAAAGTGTATAGATAACACATTTAGAAAGTACCAATCCCAACACTAAACGACACTGTACATTGAAAACAGGAAACGCATACACAGGAAACATTTAAAAACAACAAGTCAAATGAATTGAGCCCAAAGCCTGGTGAAATAAGCCCGTTATGAGGTGTGATTCCAATGGTGTTATTGAAGCTTAGTTTTTTCCCTCTATTGCATCACCCGACTCTTTCACGCCTTATTGCCTTTTAGTGCAAAGTATAAACTTAGTTAGTCTGTTCATGCCTCCCCTCAGTGGTCTGGGACCACACCCCAGGACAGAGGCCGGTCTGTTCCCCTCCTGGTGAGGGGCTTTGAGTTTCAATGGCTTTTGTTTGAGCCAATGAAATCCAGTTTTCTGCAAGGAATGCTCCTGAACTAAACTCCTGGTTTTTACTGCATACATCTAGTAAAAGCATAAGCATTTTTCACATGTCTGCACGCACAGATATTTGCCATGTCTGTCACCACAGGTGAGTGGTTGCGTGACACCCATTCAAGTAGGCTTATAGAACCTAATGTACAGTACAAAACATAACAGTACATGGTGGAGAGGGTCCTATTCAAGCCACACCAGAGAAAGATCTCCTCATACGGTTCTTAATGACATTATAACATTAAAAGGATGCAATGTGATTGCAGTCAATATTACAGCATCAGGTTTTAACCAATTATTAAAACGTTTCCTAAACATTACAAATCCTCAAACTACATCCTTACATCCCTGCACAGCAGCGGTGAGATCCAGATCCCACTTCAGGCTTTCTTCTTTTTGACAGATCTGGTATTCAATTAAACTACTTTTTTTTAAACCTTTCTTTAATTGATTTAGACTTTCCTCCTTGATGTTTTTGGATTGTACTGTTGACAACAATGTATAGAAAGAAAGCTATAGTAAGGACCTGTAAACTCCCATTTCATTGTCAACACTATGCTGTTTGAACCTACGTAGCATTTCAAATAGATTCCGCCAACATCAGTCAAACTCAAAATGACCCGACCAACCACAACAGAAAACGTAAACGGGGCCCAGGGGTATATCGTCCTGAGAAAGGAAGTGCCTTGATATATACGTTCCTTTACATCACGGACGCGACTGTATTGGCTCCCGTCCAATCGACTACAGCCTTTGTGACATATTTCACTGGAAGAATGAGCAATGGGGGTCTGGGGCCGACGAACGGGGAGCAGCAGATACAGCATACAAGGCCCCCCCTTGTGTGATTCAGGGTTCAGCCTATGAAGCTATGGTCTGAGTGATTCATGCACACCCTGGGGGTGGGTGTGTCCTGGGGTATCGCTGTTACTAGGGCAGGTGGGACAATAGAGAAACCACAGCACAGAGCTATTTAGAGAGATTTTCTCTCTAAATGGCTCTGCCACAGCAGATAATAGCGTCATGTGACTCTTATAAATCATTTTTATTTTATTGATGAAGAGGGTCGATAGAGCTGCATTGCACACACACATGGATATAACGATTTCACATGAAGTTACTGCATAGGAGGTTGTAGACGTTGCTCAATATGAATCCATCCAATACTGTTTTCTGCGTACACCAATATTAGCAATGCGCCAAATTAGCCTTACATATTATTATGAGTTCTTACCAATAGATGGCAGTAAACTCACAAGTACTCTTTAAACACGTGTGGCCTTGGTCGGATTTTATATCACGTCGGAAAAGTTTGTCTTTCACTATCTATCTGAACAACGGGGCTGGGGGAGAGGGCTGGGGGCTGAGAGAACCGCGCAAGACAACCCTTTTCAAAAGTGGTAGCCATAGCACAGCTTCCGTGTGACTCCAGGCCAGACCGTGTCTGTGTCAAAGAGAGAACACAGTGGCTTACTGTTTGTTGGAAAAATAATGATTGGATGACACAGCAGCATTCCTATGCCTAATCTAATAGAGGAAGCACAGCTAACAGCATCTCCGTACAGCTCACAGACCCTGGACTTCCAAAGGTATCTCGAGAAGGAGGGTGGGACACTTACATTTGACCTATCGATGGCTTGCCCGGGGAGAGGGGGAGGGCTCAGCGATTAGAGCATTGGAAAAATTGTGAGGCCTCCTCTCTTCCACTTTCCAAAATAGAAATGACACAGTCGCTGGATGGAAAAGCCAGACACAGGCCGGGGTGATAAATTCATTATTTTATTATAGGGAAATTAGTTTATAAAATGGTACTTATGATCTTCTTCAACTAAAATGTGTGTAGTGTATTTTGCCACCTGTTGGAACACACACACACACACACACACACACACTCACACACACACACACACACACACACACACACACACACACACACACACACACACACACACACACACACACACACACACACACACACCGGACGGGTAAGCGAAGGGTAAAGAAAAAATGTGTATTTCTTGGTATAGGGCTCCTTTCTATAATGTTGTCAGAAACGTACAAAAAAATATATGAATATTTTACCCTCCAAATGTAGGCCTTCAATTTCTGGCAGGATATTTAAAAACTATTCACACTACCACACAGGTTGTAGGGATTTGTATGTGAATAGCCCTATAGATACTTTATGAAACTATAGAACTAAGACTGTCTCTAGCCCAGAGTCCACTCAATCACATAGTCCCCTCCCCACTGCTTCTCCACACTCCCATTCCTGAGGCGAAGGGGAGATAAGGTTATTTTTCACCCCTCACAGCTGCATGTTCAACTAGTAAACAAGAACCCCTGTTGCTAGTGCCTTCCTATCAAAAGTTATGTTATGTGTTAAAAGAGGACTCCATGTCAGGCTGAATGGCTTGTTTACTTTTTAAATTGTATTTACTTTTAAACGTTTTACAAGTGAGAGAGAGAGGAACAGTTAAAAGTCCCATTAGATAAGAGATGCCGTGCATAAACGACCCTGATATTAAAAAATAAAACAATTGTTCAACGCCATACTCTGCCCAACATGGGATAGGTATGGCAGCTAGGCCCCAAGCCTGGGAGTGGAGTAAAAAACTGGTCCCCCCACTTGAGTTAGAATGTCACTATCTGAGTCTGTCTATGGAGCCCGTAAAGACAGCGTCACTTGAGATACCTAAACCAGCTCCACACTACAGGCCCCATGCCTTTTCCACCAAAAAAGCTTCTTCTTTTTTTTGTTATTCTAGATGTGTGACATTGTATAAGGCAATCGTCTGTGGTTACATGCAAACAATAGGATGGAAGAATAAATAGCAGAGGAAACCTCATCTTCTTAATGGCCGCAAAAAGGAGAGTGGAGAGGATGAACATTGCGTACTGCATGCGTTTGGAATATTATTTAGAGGTACCTTGCTGCCATCTACTGTCAGTCGTGAGTTTGACTTGATGTCTGAAATCCTGCTGATTGGTACACTATATTGCCAAAGGTATTGGGACACCCCTCCGAATCATTGAATTCAGGTGTTCCAAACACTTCCATGGCCACAGGTGTATAAAATCAAGCACCTAGGCATGCAGACTGCTTCTACAAACATTTGTGAAAGAATGGGTCGCTCTCAGGAGCTCAGTGAATTCAAGCGTGGTACCGTGATAGGTTGCCACCTGTGCAATAAGTTCATTCGTGAAATGTTCTCACTACTAAATATTCCACGGTCAACTGTTAGTGGTATTATAACAAAGTGGAAGCAATTGGGAACAACAGAAACTCAGCCACGAAGTGGTAGGCCATGTAAAATCACAGATCGGGGTCAACGCATGCTGAGGCGCACAGTGCGCAGAAGTCGCCAACTTTCTGCAGAGTCAATAGCTACAGACCTCCAAACTTCGTGTGGCCTTCAGAGTAGCTCAAGAACAGTGCGTAGAGAGCTTCATGGAATGGGTTTCCATGGCCGAGCAGCTGCATCCAAGCCTTACATCAGCAAGTGCAATGCAAAGCGTCGGATGCAGTGGTGTAAAGCACACCTCCACTGGACACTAGAGCAGTGGAGACGTGTTCTCTGGAGTGACGAATCACGCTTCTCTGTCTGGCAATCTGATGGACGAGTCTGGGTTTGGCGGTTGCCAGGAGAACGGTACTTGCCTGACTGCATTGTGCCAAGTGTAAGGTTTGGTGGAGGGGGGATTATGGTGTGGGGTTGTTTTTCAGGGGTTGGGCTTGGCCCCTTAGTTCCAGTGAAAGGAACTGTTAATGCTTCAGCATACCAAGACATTTTGGACAATATCATGCTCCCAACTTTGTGGGAACCGTTTGGGGATGGTCCCTTCCTGTTCCAGCATGACTGCACACCAGTGCACAAAGCAAGCTCCATAAAGACATGGATGAGCAAGTTTGGTGTGGAGGAACTTGACTGGCCTGCACAGAGTCCTGACCTCAACCCGATAGAACACCTTTGGGATAAATTAGAGCGGAGATTGCGAGCCAGGCCTTCTCGTCCAACATCTGTGCCTGACCTCACAAATGTGCTTCAACAATTCCCATAAACAAACTCTTCAACCTTGTGGAAAGCCTTCCCAGAAGAGTTGAAGCTGTTATAGCTGCAAAGGGTGGGCAGACTCCATACTAAACCCTACGTATTAAGAATGGGATGTTATTAACCTTCATGTGCATGTAAAGGCAGGCGTCCCAAAACTTTTGGCAATATAGTGTAAATCAAGCGTTTGTGGACTTTTCCAACAAATCACATATCTCTCTCTCAAACACACACACACACACACACACACACACACACACACACACACACACACACACACACACACACACACACACACACACACACACACACACATACATATACTACTACTACTACAGATAGTTCTGTCGTTAAAAGTATGTGGCCTACATTGAATGGCAAAACATGACAATTGCATCCACTTGAACAATGAAATACCTATTTTTAGATATCCTATGCGTTAGTCCGATAGAGATGTATCTGAACATTGCAATACAATGTAATGTAATTGCAAAATGTTCACTCTTGATTTCTGTTTTAATATGAACAACTTCTACTAATATTCAACTGAACGCATTTGGGCGCATCAGATGGTCAGATCCTGCAGCACGGACAGCGTTATGTAGTTCCGACCTGTGGCTGTACTACCATGGCGCCCTCGTCTGGGATCGCTGGTCGTAGCAGTGCTCTGACAGGGCTGTTATTCTCCATCGTGCTGTGTAATGCAAGCAGGCTAACAAGGATGCGGAAAGCAAAGCATACGTTTTTGGCCGTGTCATGATCTGCGTTACGTTCGTTTGGTAATCGCGGTGTACGTGTGGAGAGGCTCAACGGTAAGTTGTACTTGAATATGAGTCATGTTTACATGGCATTGTCCCGGAGTGATCATGCGGTAACTTTAGCATTGAACATACGCTGCTGTGTTGCTAGTTGGCGTACTTGTTGGGGAAAGGCTAGCTAATTAGCTGGACGTCGCTGACTCCACGTTGAAACATGTCATGCTTTTGAGTAAAAAAAAGGCCAGATTAATCTTTATTTAATAATTTCATAATTTAACTGCTAATCTGATAGCACAATGGAAAGCCATCTCCCCACCGGCTTGATGTCGTTAGCTTTTATGATCCAGAAGCTTGACTACAATTTAATCTAGTTACCCAACTTTTATTAAGTTGTGTGTTGTGTCGCTTTGTTATTTGTTGCGCCTTTACAACTCATTCGCATCACATTTGTATGAACACTTTTATTCAATTAAAGTACGTGGTTAAGTAGCTCCAGCTCTGCCCCACTTTTATTCAGATCGTGCTGTGAATACATTTCACAGTGAGTTGACCGGTAAATATTGGTCTACATGCTAAAGTGTAGGACTACACACGTGGACCACTTGTCATATTCTGCTTAAGGCCTTGCAACGAGGCATCATATGCCAAACGAACCTGCCCTGATTCAAAGAACAGGAGAAATGAAGCAACCGGGTCAACACATTCCTTTCTACTACACTATGTAGCCCACACATTGAATGAATTATAAATGGCACTCGGTTCATAGTTTCAATAATTGATCATCCTTGGAAGTCTGTTGCCCTCATTTTACCACACTTATCATTAACAATATACTCCATGGATGTGACTGTGGTAAATAATGAAATGGCAATCATGTTTGCTGCACATACTGTTTTGCGTGTGTGGCAATATTTAGTTGATGTCCTTTTTGTTTGCTTTGTTTGTGTCTTCCAGATTGAGGGTCTAGTGTGCTGAACATACAGAGTTGTGTTTCCTTGCGGGGGTCCCCTTGGTCCTTGCTAGCCAGCTCATAGTATAGCAGCACTCTCTAGTGGGAGTGGGAGACCTTTCTCTGAAGAAGAGACGGAGCTCAGCCCGCTGTGAAGAGCGACATTCGCACAGAGCGGGGGCTTCGGGGACGATGGCATCTCCCTTCGTGCCGGTCCCCATGGCCATGGAAAGGGGCCCGTGTGGGAGTGGCGCCAGCAAGCCACGGCGGGCCTCGTCGCTGGGGAGTGTCTCCGGCAGCGTGGCCGAGTCGTCCACGTTGTCCACATCGGTCCCCAGGGGGTGCAGACAGGACCGGGGCAGGACCGGGGCGGGAGGCAGGGGGAGCAGGAGCCAGACGCCACCGGCCCCCCAGAGCCCTGTGCCGCGGGCCCGGGTGAACGGTGGTTGTCTGGAGGCGTCGGTGGAGTACTCCACCTGCCCGCGCTCCGTGTCAGACCCCGTGGGCGCGCGGCCTATCACACCCACCCTGTTGGGCTATGAGGTCATGGAGGAGCGGGCCAAGTTCACGGTACGATGCCCCAGCCACCCATTCACTCGTTCACTCTAGTAGGGTGTCTGTCTGGCTAGTGAGCCTGTTACTATTACATGACAATCAAGTAGAGTAAACGTTAATCCATTCCTGGTTACAGGTATGTTTTGATACATTGACTTGATTATTTGAATTTGATACATTTTTATGATTGAAATCTTTAGATGACACACATTTGATGTATGACTATGGTTGCTATATGTGCTATGTCAGATATGAATGCTACTTTAATGTCAAAGCTACTTGATTTTCTGTTTTGACACATGAATGCAAATATATTCATATATATACACAAATGTATTTGGTGTCAACCAAGAATAGGCTTGTACTGCACCAGGAGGCACTTCCTCCTACCAATTCACACTATGACTCAGGCCTTGGCAGTGAAGAGCATCCTTTCCTAACAGGATGCGACAGAGGAACAGAACGTTTTTACTATTGAGTGTAGAAAGCTGAGGCGTTGAGATAATTCTGCTGAGGGGAGAAAATTGATTTGTTTCAGGATACAGACCCTCACTTTGTCTACGGCCTGGGAAAAAAAGACAGGAAGGTGTAATGGCATTTGATCTAGAGTACAATGATATGAAGACTAGCATTAATGTCAAGAGAGCCTTAATATGGACTTTTTTTTAAGACGGGTATATTATTTGCTCATCATTGATTCACATTAATGGATGATCTAATGTAATGCCTAACGTAAAGCTCTGTCATGGCATCCAGGAACTGTGTGATGCAAGTAGTTCCTGCACATTGGCTCCTATGATGCTGTGTTCTGGCCTCCTTATTGCATTTACTTAGTGTTCCTTTCCTGCCTTTCACCTAAAGGTTCATCTTTCTTTTCTCTCTGAACCTTAACAATCATTGTATTGTTTCTGTCATTTAGGAGACTTTGGTTAGTGTCAACGTTAGTAGTCATCTTAGACTGCTAACTGATGCTAGTACGAAGAAAGTTTAGTTGATTGAGTAGTTGAGTTTCTGTCGTGTGTGTGTGTGTGTTAAAGGTGTATAAGGTCCTGGTCAGGAAGTCCCATGATGAGAGCTGGGTTGTCTTTAGAAGATATACAGACTTCTCACGGCTCAACGACAAGGTGGGTACATCATGTTTGGTATGGCAGTCTCAAATCAAATGCCATATAGACCTTTGTCAGAGAGGTGTTAAAGTAAGGGGGAAAACAGGTGTAGCCCCTTAAGGTAATTCTCAATCGGGGCATGCCAGTGCCCATAATTAATGTCATGAGATGCACCTATGTTCACACTGCTATTACACCTCTGTGATAAAGGTATATTATCCGTAATTGTAATGACTTGTACTACCAACCAGTCCGGTGCAAATCAGGTACATATGGTGATATTAGCTGTGATTTACAGTTTTGTCCGATTTCTACAATGGAATGTATAAATATGAATTGGCCTGTCAATTACAAATGATGGCTCAAGGTCTTTGCACGCCAAGTTATATTCGGCACTGTTAAATCGGATCAGACTTTGACAGATCGGTACCTTTCACACCAAGTCAGATGCAAGTTGAGATTCATAAGGGCGAAAATACAACTGAATCCATGTAAATCATATAGACATAGGGGCCTATCCTGCGTCTCTCTCCCCAGTCATGCCCAACAGGTTCACTGGTTATTTTATTAATGGCCAATCATTCATGACGCGACTTATCAAAATGCCCATTGTCTCAATGGCTCGCATCTGATAGTATAAAATGATATCTGAAAGTCACTCAATCTTTCCACCTATTGCTGTAAATCTCTAGATATCGTTCTTTATTTAGGCACAGACTCAACTGCTTGTGTTTCTTCCGAAGACGTTGGCTTGTAAATTATATTGTGTCCGGCCAGGTTATTTGATCTTGAAAACAAACGTAAATTGCAAGTCTTTGAAAACGGCAAACGAAAGCTGAATTCAAAACCTCAAATGTGCATTCAAACAGGAAGACTGCTTATGTTTTGTTAATAAACCAAATTAGAGAAAATTGGTAGACAGTATTGTGTTCATTGTGCTAGACGCCATAGATATGAATGAATGTGTACATTTCCTTTTATGATGTGCATTTTTAGTACAGAAAAATACATATACATAAAAATGCCAAGGGCACCGTAATTAGGAGCCTCCTTGGTTTGCTTTCATTGTTGTTTGAGTAATGAGCACTCCACAAAGACCTACTGTTTCAACTGATGGATCGGTGCCAATCCAAGAGGGACAGTCCTCCATTAACGATGAATAATAGTGAGGATTGCAGACGACCACATTTGTATTATGATGATAATGTAGATTTGATGTGGTGATATATTCTCTATACCAAACTGGTGGAAACTTATTATATTATTATTACATTAATGTTCAGAACAAGCTCTTGGAACCTGTCCTTCAGAGTTGACGTGAATTTTGTGCAAAGCCAATCAACAGTCCTTTATAGCTTTGGACATGGAAGTCTTATTTGGAGCAGGTTGGAACTCCTCCGGTATTTAATAGATCACAAAGGCCGAAGGGAAAGGAAACCGTTCTGGTCAATCCACCCTAACTACAACAACACTCACTACAATGAAATCGTAGCGATGTTGACGCTCCCACTCCTCCATCACTCTCATAACAACAATAATATGTCGTTTTTGTTGTATTTCTAAATCATTTGGTCACAATAAAAGACACGACGAAGGAGAATAAGTGTGAGATCAATCTTGTTTTGCATTATGTTTCTGTCCGTCAGCACCTCGCAGAAATGTCTGTTGGGTCTGTGTCTTCCTGTTTACTCAAAATCAATTGTTCCCACATGCATTGTATTTTGGATGGTCCTATTGTCTAAGCAAAACCACCACACTCGCAATCTACAAACATGGTCTGGGGTGCTTTGTCGAAGTCGCACTTCATATTATTATTATTCCCCCTCCACTAAGTCTACTCCCAGTGGTTGTCGAGAGGAATTCAGCTCTCATAATTCCTGACATCCCAGGCACGCGCAATGAAGTCCAAACAACTGTATAATATTTACGACAGCACAAATATCAGTCACACTCCGCCCTCCATCAAGCGTTTATGCGGTTGGGGACCAGATCCCACCGGCTTGGCTGCCAAAAGCAAACTGGTACCGGATTAAATATGTATTCGTTTGGGCCGTCTGCCAAGACTGGCTTCCCTAGGCACCGTATTTCCATCTGCAGCTGAAGCGTCAGTATGTTGCAGAAAAGTATCCGTCTGTGTGTTGCATGTCTGTGACGTGTAGGGATGGGGATCTAATTGCATACTGCAATTAGGCTGGAACCTGTCCGTTCATTTTCGATTTCCAAAGGGCATCACCAATGGGCGGAGATCAAAGTGCCTCTGGACACAATTGGATAGGCCTACAACCAATAATAACAAGGAAATGTTGCCCTGAGCAACGAAAAAACATATTTATTCTCAACAAAAGTGGTCTTGTTGTCGTCCTCCGCCCAGGACGGTCGTGTGTGATGGTCTTCCACACATTTTGTACCACAATGTGTAGAATAGCAGCTCATGGTTTATTTCGTCTGTGTTTGGGTGTAGTTGAAGGAGATGTTTCCAGGCTTCCGCCTCTCGCTGCCACCCAAGCGCTGGTTCAAGGACAACTACGAAGCAGACTTCCTGGAGGCGCGACAGAGGGGCCTCCAGGCCTTTCTGGAGAACCTGGTTGCACACAAGGACATCGCCAACTGGTGCGTTTGTGCATGCGTGTGTGTGTGGTTGTTCTTGTTGTTGGAAAAAACGACAAGCCGGCAATATGAGGAGTGCTCTTATGAGAGTTTATGGTTGTTTTTACACATGGTGTATACAGGTTGGCATGGTTTTCTCTTGAATTAATTTAGTTTGTCTTGAATTTATTGTAATCATCCAACCATACAGAAACAGCTATGCATGCTTACACATGCTATATAATCTCCTCTCCCCCTCAGGAAATCCTTTTGTTCTATTACATTACATATTTCATTTGATGTTCTGGACTGCTGGTATGCTGTCTGCCAAAAGAAGCACGCATACAGACCCGCGCCCACGCACACATTCATAGGTCTCTCTTTCTCTCCGATAGCTTCCCTGTGAGAGAGTTCCTGTGTTTCGATGACCCGCCCGGTCCTTTTGACAGCCTGGAGGAGAGCCGGGTCAGTGTCTCTGTCTCTGTCTCTCTTTGTGTGTGTGTGTATTTGTGTGTGCCCCGCCCACCAACACATTGTCTGCTCCGCTTTTAGCAAAGTGAATCTGGTTTCAGGATCGAGTTCCCTTTTTAACACAATGAATTTAATTGGAGGGCCAAGTGGAACCAAAGACGACCGTCCCAGGGTCTTTCCTAGGAAGCAGCAGACACTGCTACACGCATAGATACCCAGCTCAGGCCATGCCTACTCCCAGTCTCCAGCCAGCCGGGCTGCATTCCATTTAAAATGCAGCAAAGGATTGTACTTGGCCATGCATTCCCGTTTGTCTTATCTAATGCAAGGGTTCTGCTGCATTGGTACGCATGTAGTCCAGAGTTAAGATTCTGGAAATCAAACTTTACACCATGATACTGTTAATCCAGATAATTCTGATTCATTGGGTTTTCCTTTACAAAACAGATCAATAAAAAGAAATGTTTTGCCAAGTCCACTACCTGGTCAATGATGTAGCCTATGTAAGACCACTTTCGTTTCACACATTTAGTCGCGATACTTCTATAAAGTGTAGACTTCTGTCCCTGGTTTTTAGGCTATCACACTATAGACACACTGTTGATGGATCCGTTTTTTTACTAAATTATATTAATTTGTTATTCTTAGAGTATATTCCAGGGTTTATTCTACACCGCATATTGAACAGGCCACAAACCTTCATTAATTAATATGAAGAAGCCACTGGTTGAGATTTGTTCGTTTATGTATGTACGTAGGTATTTGTTCGATTGTATGATTGGTTCGATTGTAACCAGTCCCGGCTGTGAGCTTACAGCTGACACAGATTTTGAAACAAGATAGCGGGCTTTGTTTGAGGTATTTGTACATCATCAAATAACTTCCCACTCAGCAAAAGTCCATGGCACAACATAGCTAAACTTGTTTTCATGAACAACAAAAATCCTTTGTGTCTCAAGTTCTTTCACGTCTTCAGCCCTCTTGGTTTTTCAGAATGTTCTCTCTCTTCACTCCCTCCTATCCTATTTCACTCTCTGCTCTGACTTTTGTCTCTCCTACACCTCTCTCTCCTCTAATCCCACATCTCCTGTTCATCTCTGCTAATCACTGCGTGCTCGTTTAATCTATCTGTATGTCACTATCTCTATGTCTGTCTGTCTGTCTGTCTGTCTGTCTGTCTGTCTGTCTGTCTGTCTGTCTGTCTGTCTGTCTGTCTGTCTGTCTGTCTCTCTCTGAATCTCTGTCTGTCTGTCTGTCTGTCTGTCTGTCTCTCTCTGAATCTCTGTCTGTCTGTCTGTCTGTCTGTCTGTCTCTCTCTGAATCTCTGTCTGTCTGTCTGTCTGTCTGTCTCTCTCTGAATCTCTGTCTCTCTGAATCTCTGTCTGTGTCTCTCTCTTGCAGGCATTCTGCGAGACCCTGGAGGAGAGCAACTACCGTCTGCAGAAAGAGGTGCAGGAGAAGCAGAAGGAGATTGAGTCTCTGAGGAGGAGGCTGCAGGAGCAGGAGGTGCTGCTACTGGAGAGAGGCATCCAGTCAGTGCACATACACAGGTACACAAGCGAGCGTGATACACTGGAATGTGCACGAGGTCGTCTAAATAAGTAAACGCAGTGAATTTAAACTCCTCTGTACTTGGGAAGTGTTGTGGTGGTGTTATGGCTCGTAAAAGCAGTGACGGGTGTGTAATCTGGGATCGGGCAGTCCTACTGTGGTGAAGCAGAACTTCTGGGGGCAGATGGCACAGAGCCGGGGCCAGAATCCAGAAATTGCAAGGGGCGGAGTTTCCACTTGAGGTCTGACTCAATTGTTTCGTTACGGAGGTATTTTACAGAAGAAAGCTAGAATGCGAAGGTGGATGAAGCTTTCAAAGGGGGATTATAATATGTGTATTTCTACAGCAGCCAGTGTACACTGCTTTCTGAGTTTGTATTTGCCAACTACGTGCATACTGATTCCCACCTGCAGCCACCTGATTGGTCAAAACAAATAGCAAAATAGCGAAAGAAGGTTAAATCCCCCGAGTTGATCTAGCCTGCCATCAGACTTTTTATATTAATATAAATTCTGATTTGTGAGACGCGCGCGCACTTCGGACACATTCTGTAACACATTCTGTAACACAATCTGTAACACAAACACACACACACATTCTGTAACACACTCGCATACAGCAATATGTGGGTCACACCTTATCCACACACACACACACACACACACACACACACACACACACACACACACACACACACACACACACACACACACACACACACACACACACACACACACACACACACACACACACACACACACACACACACAACAAATAAAAAAGCCGTGATGCAACATTGTTGTAGAGCCTTAGTTTAATACATTTTATAATTGTCTTTATCAATACGCTAAAGGAATACTTATTATTGATTCTCTCTCTCCTCCAGCGGCGGGGCGAGCCCAGAGTCTCCGTGTGCTCTGTCAGCGCCGAGCAGCATCAACATGGAGTCCTCTTCCACCGAGGCGGACCAGGATCTTACCCAGGAGAGCGGGTAACAGAACACACACACACACACACACACACACACACACACACACACACACACACACACACACACACACACACACACACACACACACACACACACACACACACACACACACACACACACACACACACACACACAGGAGTAATCCACACACTCCCACAAAGACGTGACATTGAATTATGCAGGTCTTAACCGCCCTAGATGTACAGCCGCCAGCCCATCCAATCAAGTTAAAAGCCTCCAACGCTCAAGCTCAGCGGCCATTAAACAAATGTCATGCTTTTAATTTACTGTTAGGAGTGTTGCGCTTCCCTTGATTCTGTCTGTGTAGGAATTTGAGTCTTTGCTATACATTTTACACACTCATGTGTGTTTCTGGGATACACAGACAGACGGAGACACACAGACACACACTCCGAAGGAAATTTGTTTTCCCGAGTTTTTGAAAGTGCAGTGACTCAACAGCTTCCTCTCTGCAGTTGTACGTGACTAAGCCGTGAGCTTGATTCATTGGCGTCCTCTTTCACCTCAGCCGCTGCCATCGTCTTTCCTCATCAGGAGGATAAAGTAGTGTTCATTTCTATCACGGCAGTTTAAACTAGACCTTTAACCAAGTGTAGACTATAAACCCTGCTCTTTGTTGATTTACCATTTACTCTTGACCCAACAGTCCAAAATATGTGTCTACCCATAACCACATTTTTCCTTTGGTGTCCTCATTCCTGGAAATGATAATGGTGTTTTAACTGTCAATAGAACATTAATAATTGATAATTGATTAGGAATTGTAACGAATCAGTCACCCATTGTTATCTGCAACTCAAAGCTGCGGTGAGTTGCCACCGTCTCATCGCGACGTTTCTTCCACATCCTTTTTCTGACACGTGTTTTCTTCCCCTCACAGCAGCGCCGCCACAGTCTGAACACACAGACCAGCGATGCGAGGTACACGCTACCTAGCTTCTCTCTCGCTCTCGCTCTCGCTGTTGCTCTCTCTCTCTGACCCACACACAGTTTGGCCCCCTCTTGTGTAGGCTGCGTCCTGCTGTGGTGTGTGACCACAGCACGTCCATCAGGGGTGATGGGACGGCTACAGTCCTGGTGTGTGGTCCAGATGTTGGGGGACTCTCACTTTGGGCTCAGCTGCAGCAGAAAAGCCAACCTTATATAATGTATACAAAAATAACAATTTAAATAAAGAAAAATAGCTAGATTGAGTGAGACACATATAATTATATACACACGTGCAATGTCAAATAAGATCTAACGGTCCACCATGAATATATGAATTTAGCAGGCCTTTGGTTGAGCTCAAAGTGTGTTCTCCTGTAATGTATGCGTGTATGTTCCTGTGTGTGGTCATGTATGCAGTTGTGTTTGTGTGTGGTCTGCCTTTCAACACAACTCCTCACAGAACCCCCCCCACCCCCTGTCTTTCTCTCTCTGTCCCACTCCATCTCTCTCCAAGGTGTGTTTACCACCTGACATGTGGACCTGTCCTCCCCCCATGCAGATGCCAGCACTCACATGTTGATTCAGCGTGGGTCGGAGGGCCACGCTGTATTTGTTGATGCCGCGTCTGCATGTCTAGCTTTATTTTACTGGGGTGGACTATGTTTTCACTGGTTTTCCATCCACCTGTCCCTCCTCATGACAGCTTGAGGTCTAACTTGCAATAATACGTTTATTAGCGATGTTTCGGTGCCAGACCTGGCAAATTGTGTGTGACACGAGAAGCCAACTTGAATAGGAAGTGGCTTTACGTCCGCAACCAATCCCATTTCCCACAATAGGAAGGTAAAAGGGGAAAATAAACGTGTTTAAGAGCGCCCGTCTCTACGCGGCCTTACAGCACCATACAGCCATGCTCACCGCACACATCCATTACCACCCATTATATTAAACACAGAACAAGACCTAGAATCAAATCTCTTGGCATGTGTTGTGGTTTCTACTAAGCAACACTGGCCGACGCGGCGCTCCGTGGCCCGTCTGGTACGCGACCCACTTCACATCGAAGCTCTGCCGTAACCGAGTCTGATCGGACCAAGAGTGGAGCCGAAAGACACTTGGTGTGAACAAGACTGTTTGTTTTGGTCTCCCTCCAATCCCATCTCCCTGTGCCTGTTATTTTCCCTCCAATCCCATCTCTCCGCCCCACAGTTTGGGAATCGCTGCCGTAATGACATTGTGACAGGAGGAAAATTGGCTTTCTAGCGCCCGGTTTATCACAGCGCTCGTCGAAAGCCATGTGGGAAGGATGATGAGTCGGTTGAATGGAACGGAGCATGGCTGACCACTGCTTTACTCCTCTGGTTGTGACGCCTCCTCATATATGGTCTTGTTGTGTCGCGCTTCATCTGTCGTTTCTTCCACAGACTTTCTCTTCGGTCAAATTTTTTGGCCTCTCCCAATTGAAATCTCTCCTCAGGGATTCTTCACCTTCCGGGGCATTCTGTCAACTATGTATACTGGGTGTCTACATGGCTCAACATTACCTTCATATGCCTTAGGTTCTTAACATCATTTAGTTTGACTACACAATTTGATTGCTTGGTGTTAGATTTGTTACTAAATTCTGTATTCGACCCTATTCTTATATTGCTGTTTTTTGATTAGATATAAAGGTTCAAAAAATGGCCTTTGTTCTGCAACAATACAATTAGCCTTTTTTCCCCAAGCATTAAAATCAAACCTCAACGACATTACTCAATAAGTCGCAATTGCTCATTTCTGATTGGATTCATATGTTTCAAGTGATTACTTGCCATTTGTTTGTTTGCACAGTGGCACCAAATCGAAACAATCTGAAACGGTAGTTGCAATAATCAGTTTCACCAGAGATGTTCTGTTCTGGATTTGCATTCACTTTTTTAGATCATTCGACAACACCTTTACTTTATCCTGAATAAGAAACAAGATGTACTTTATTAATCCCAGATGGGAAATATTGGTTTTAACATTGCCATTAAACATCTGTCTCTGTCTCTCTCTATCATCTCCAGGGGCCTCTGCAGGGTCCTACCTCTGCGGTCCTCAGCCTGTTTGTGCGGACCCCTGCTGAGCAGCTCTCCCCCGGCCGTGAGGGTCCCTTGGCCCGGCCATCAGCCACCGGCGCAATGAGCCTCCGTCCTCCGTCCCCCCCTGCCAATGGGAGGATGCTAGGGTGAGGACCCCCCCCTCACACACCCCCAGCCCTCAACCACTCCCCTGTCCCTTGTGAATGCTATACCCACTTCCTGTGACCGAGTAGAGCCTGGGTTGCTAGAGTTTTGGTGGGGAAGAGGGTCCCTCCATCCATATTCCTGCCAACGGTTTTCCAGGTTTCTTTTCTCATTTTGCAGCATCTGATTTAAATATATTTTCATCTTTCAACGAATGCTTGTCGCTCTTTGACAGAGGACATTGTATACATTTCTGCATTCTGACAACCCATGGAATGGCTGGCTTAACCATACAGGAGGTGTAAAAAGGGGCTTCTCCACAATACCGACGGAGCTGCCTTGGAATGAAAAAAACATGTGTGGGTGGGTTGATGTATTTTTTTCAGCATATTTTCCTTGAAAGACATTACATAAGACATGATGACAATCTGCAAAGACCCCATTCCCTTCACTAATTGCTACACTAACCAACCGAAGCCACTAATGACATGGTGAAAGAACACCCCCTTGTGGCCATGGAAGATATTTGCTTGAGTAGCAGCGTCTCAAGGCGCATGGTTTTAGTTAGGGGTCATGCACCCACTGTGATGGGGGGCCAGTGATGCCCTGGCCAGAAAGACGAAGGCAATATGGCAATGGCATCTGCAGATATACAGTGAATATGTTTGTGCCGTCGCTTTACATGTACATAAGCCCATGTCATTGTGGATACGAAAGAAGAAAAAAGCATCAGAGTACACTGACTCAAAGGTGTATTTTTTTTTCAACTGCATTTCCACCATTTTTCATTTCTTGCGGTAAACAGGCATTGGGGAAAGGGGCTATGTGTTGCGGGTTCTTATCGAATGGGTTGCATGTTACACTCGCACATTCCACTGTTTTTTCTTTTTTCTTTTTCTTTTTACATTCATTGCACCGATTCAGTGAGAGTGAATGATTATTTATGTCCTTTTTGGCTGACATTTGTCAGTTTCTACTGAATACCGCCCGTGGGTCGAGTATTTGGCTGTTTCACATGTTCTCGCATTCATCAGCGTGGCTGTGATTGAGGCGTTTGGTTGGTGCCAGAATGTATGTGTTCTTTGGCTGCCCAGTCTTTCTATAAAATCAATTCCAGCCCCTGTGGATTCAGCTGGATGTTTGTCTTATAATTAAAAAAAGAACTGAACGGGAGATGTCTGGCCTAAGGCTCTCTAATGAGTAGTAGTTCCAAGGAATGCCTGTGCTTTTTAAAATCATTTTTATATTTCTTTGTTTTTTACAAACTTCAATCAGTCTTTATATACTTTTTGCTCACTTGACAAATTATCATGTTGTTTAACAAAATGCAATAAAAACTCCCAGGTGCTCTTTAAACGCTATGACAGAGGTAGGGTCTGTCGATCATCATAATCTAGCCGTTAACCCCTCCCAGAGATAAAAAGAACAAGCCATATTATAGGTCCGCTAGGCCTTGAAAGTTTGAGCATTATTATTTTTTAAACACATGATGTGATGGGACTTCCTGCGGTGAGTGTATGTAGTTGAATTATACAGTAAGCCTAGAGCTGGGTAAGCTTGAGTACTTTTTAAACAGAACGGTGTCAACAAAGCGCCAAGTCATGCACTTTATGGAGCTATGGGAAGAACACAGGTTTTGTTTTGTTAATCACTGGTTAAAAGTAGAGTGCCTTTTGTTCTTGTGCGTTTTGTTGTTTTTGTCATTGGTTGACATGTTATTTTGTGTATGAAGTGCCTTGACTTTCTGTGACCTCCATTTCTGTCTATTTGACTTTTAGCTTTGGGTTTGTGTTTGAAATATTCATTTTCTAAGATTATGGGACTTTGTTTGAATGGCACCTCATTTCTCTATTTGTGCTCTATTTGTGCTATTAATGCTTCACATAAACTGAATATTGATTGTATATAGTTATAAAAAACAATATGTGATTGGTAAATATCGATAGCTCACTCCAAGAATGTTTTTGACACGAGCATAAATGTCACAATTGATTAAAGCAGAAATTTGTATCTGGTCAAACTTGTGAGAAATTTAGTGTTTGTCATTTCTAGTGTAATACATAAGCCTAAATATATAATCCTACACTACCACTGATTGGTGATTAAATAAATTATTTGCTAATTAATCAATTGGTAATTGATTATACTTTTCTTCATCAATTATTGTAGCAATCTAGCTACAGATTTGCACTCTGAAATTGAAATATTTGCTTTTCAGATTATTATGAAATTAATACTTGTTCTTGACATTTTATGAGACAAAAGCAAACACTTTCGATTCTGGTAACTTGACACCATTTTTTAAGACATTTTATAGACAGAATGATTATCCAAAAAAGAATCCATAGATTATTCAACAATTAAATGAGTTTAGCTGCTAAATACATGAAGGTTGCTTGTTAAGTCTTAAACTCTGTCTTACATTATATGGACTCTCTGATCTCTCCTTTTTTTTGACCTGGTTGCTAGTATATTCTTTATTGTTGGTCAGTAGGTTTCAAAGGTGTGCGCACACTGTTAATTGTTTACATTAACAGTTTGACGATTCTATAGTCAAACTTAATTCTTTTTGACCAATGGAAATACAACTTTTGTATTTAAAGACACCTCTTGACACCTTTGGCTAAAGATCCTTGCTTAAATTTTACGACAAACTTGCATTAAATGTGCGCTCTTACTTCATGCGGATGAAATGCCATGATTTATTCTATAAGTTACTAGCATATTTTGAGGGGAAGTGTGTTGTGCAATTTAACAGTCCATGCTGTATTTTCCATCTTGGAATGTGCCCCCCACCCCCCAATGGGCAAGCAAACATTTGCTCTTTTTTTTTGGATTACATTGTGTTTTGATTGAGGCTCATGATTCGCTTGCAATTGGGATCTATAATAGCAATGGCCAGTATTCAAACAACTACATGACAACTGGGAGACTCGCATCGAAACATTTCATCAAAACAGTGGGGCAGCGCAAACGTTGCTGATTGCAGCTTTAATGGAAGATAAAAGAAAAAGAAAGAAAGGTTAAAGATTGAAGACCATTACAGCGGTGCACCCGATAAACTTGAAATCACATAGAGAGAGTCTAATGGTGCACCGTAACCCCTTAGTGCTCTATACGTCCCGGGACATATCTTTTTTATAGGCAGGTCATTTAAGCCAAACTTAGAAGGTTAACGTTTAGCTCGTTGCCCTCGTGTCAGTTCTACAGTTTTATAGTTTTTATTTTGGTCAGAGCGCCTTCTGAGAGGGATATGAGAGCTGGCGGCATTACATGTCAGAATGTTTTGTATGTATGTGTTCTTTTTCTTGGGGCTTCCAGAGTCAGCAACTGAAAGAGCTTATATATTTATAATAAAGAATGGGCTTTTGCCAAGACTGCTGTGTTATTCTGTGACCTCCACAGGAAGAAGTGGATTTTCTGCAAGGCTGTAACCCCATTCTTTCTTTCTCTTTCTCTTGAGGTGTGTCGTGAGGGGGGTTAAAGGGGGTGGGTGGTGTTATGTCAGCACAGCTTTCAAATGTATACCCATTCTCTCTCTCTCTCTCTCTCTCTCTCTCTCTCTCTCTCTCTCTCTCTCTCTCTCTCTCTCTCTCTCTCTCTCTCTCTCTCTCTCTCTCTCTCTCTCTCTCTCTCTCTCTCTCTCTCTTCTCCCCCCCCCCCCCCCCCCCCCATCTCTAACACTCCAAAAATCGAATTTCCTGCAAGGCACCTCTTTCTCTCTCATATACAGACACAAACGACAAATGCAAACACACTCATGGTCAGAGGTCCATTTGGTTGTAGTTACATCCTGGGAAGGTACTTTTAATTTTTTTGGAGCCAACCGTTGAAGAATGGTCTCTCTGACCCTGGGTCCATCCTGCTCCCTTCAAATGAGGCTGCAGACATTACATCTTGTGAAAAAAAGAGTTACCGTGGGCAACATATGCCCTAGACACTCAAATTCCCTGTCCCTACATCACCTCATGCACTTGACTCAAATAGTGCAATCGACGCAGAGACTGAACAATGTCTCAACCTACACAAGGTTCAGGGTGTGAATTCAGAGGGTGTATTTTAAATAAAACTATTCAAATGACATTTAAAATATGTATTGAATATTTAAAAAAATGCATGTCTTCTTGTGTGTCAGAATATTGTTTCTAACATTTGGATTACAAATGTAACAACCTCCATGGTGGATGGTAATTAACAGAGCTGTAGCCTACTGCAGTTGTCACTTTACACCTATAGGAGGGACGAACAAGTGGTTTGAAAGCACCTCGTTAGATTGTTCCCTATCGATTTAAATTATTGCCGCCAAGGCCCACAGTGAAATAAAATTAAGAATGACTATAAACAAAAGCCTGCTTTTGACAATACATGTCAAAAATAAAACCACCTCAAACTCTTGAATTCTTTGGTTTGAAAAAAACATAGCAAAACCTAACTCAGAAGGTAAAAAAGGGACTTTTACATTTGAATCAGTTATGCTTCATACACGGGACAAAATGTTTCTCACCCTCTGCAATTGTTTCTCAATGGTCTCTGGAATGAATAGCCTACATTATAAGCCTAAATGATATGATTAAATTCTGTATATTGCAGTTTGTATAGTGCACATTTGACTTGTCATTCTCTGGTCTTACAGATGTAGTTGAAAGGGCATATAAATGCAAGAGATAATGTTGCATTGTGAATTATTTTCAGGGAACAACCCCCAAGTCCCCCTGTGACAGTACATTTCTCATTCTGACAACGTTCATGTATACTTCAGAACAGTGTAAGGGGTCTGCTAGTTCTGATGAGTAGCACATGTCAGGGTGTCATTATACGGAAACCTAAGACTTGTTTTACCCGTTGTGAAAGTACCTAACCATAACAAGGACACTATTTACTTTACTCTTTTCATGCAATGTATGCATAGACACACTAAATGAGAAGTATAAACAGATCAATCATCATTAGAATGGTTTATAAATGTATTGGAGGTATTTGGTATCCTAAGTAGTCATATAAAACCATCTATCAACAACACATGATCTTTCTTTAAAGTACCACAAAAAGAAAAAAAACAGATTTAGACCCATGTTAGTGCTTTTGGAAACAAACCAGTATGAAAACAAACAACTGCAAATAGAGGGTAACCTAGAGAAGACGGTATGGGTCTGTGTATGTTACACTTGGCCGCATTCCAAAGGAAATATTTGGCCTTTTAAATGTATCTTAGATCAGCTACTATTAGATGACATGAACAAAAAGTGTGTGTGTATGCATTTTATATATGTCTGTTAACACATCTTTTCTGTTTTGTCATTTTGGCAGACCCTTTTATCCAGAGTGATTTTTATAATTGTTTTACATACAAATACTAGGTAGGGGTTTGGCAGTATAAATCGGAGTACTTTTATTTTATTTTATTGCACCTGCATGAACCTTTTGGACCCTAATTGCTCAAAAAACATAAATCACTATGGTGCTAGAGGTTCATATTGTATTCCACTGTGAATATTGATCAATTGATCAATCAATTTGAAATGCATCTGATATTCTACGAGAACATTAGACTTTGACTGCATAAGTATCTCAATCTAACCAATAATAATCCTCAGTGTACATGTACCTTTGTTGCTTTGTTGCTATATAGTCCAAATAAACGGTTTACACATTAGTTGAACGTGGTTGACTTCTAGTCACAATAAATTAAGAATATTAGAAAAAAAAAGGTTGTATAATTTGTATGTAATTTGATGTTATTTTAAACATCAAGTTTGCACAACACACACATATCTGAACATGGCTGATAAAATGTTTATAAAACACTGTAAGTAAGGAGGGCACAATTGATTGCAGGGTTGAGCTTTATACACTGCTCAAAAAAATAAAGGGAACACTTAAACAACACAATGTAACTCTCTTCTGTGAAATCAAACTGTCCACTTAGGAAGCAACACTGATTGACAATAAATTTCACATGCTGTTGTGCAAATGGAATAGACAACAGATGGAAATTATAGGCAATTAGCAAGACACCCCCAATAAAGGAGTGGTTCTGCAGGTGGTGACCACAGACCACTTCTCAGTTCCTATGCTTCCTGGCTGATGTTTTGGTCACTTTTGAATGCTGGCGGTGCTTTCACTCTAGTGGTAGCATGAGACGGAGTCTACAACCCACACAAGTGGCTCAGGTAGTGCAGCTCATCCAGGATGGCACATCAATGCGAGCTGTGGCAAGAAGGTTTGCTGTGCCTGTCAGCGTAGTGTCCAGAGCATGGAGGCGCTACCAGGAGACAGGCCAGTACATCAGGAGACGTGGAGGAGGCCGTAGGAGGGCAACAAGCCAGCAGCAGGACCGCTACCTCCGCCTTTGTGCAAGGAGGAACAGGAGGAGCACTGCCAGAGCCCTGCAAAATGACCTCCAGCAGGCCACAAATGTGCATGTGTCTGCTCAAACGGTCAGAAACAGACTCCATGAGGGTGGTGTGAGGGCCCGACGTCCACAGGTGGGGGTTGTGCTTACAGCCCAACACCGTGCAGGACGTTTGGCATTTGCCAGAGAACACCAAGATTGGCAAATTCGCCACTGGCGCCCTGTGCTCTTCACAGATGAAAGCAGGTTCACACTGAGCACATGTGACAGACGTGACAGAGTCTGGAGACGCCGTGGAGAACGTTCTGCTTCCTGCAAAATCCTCCAGCATGACCGGTTTGGCGGTGGGTCAGTCATGGTGTGGGGTGGCATTTCTTTGGGGGGCCGCACAGCCCTCCATGTGCTCGCCAGAGGTAGCCTGACTGCCATTAGGTACCGAGATGAGATCCTCAGACCCCTTGTGAGACCATATGCTGGTGCGGTTGGCCCTGGGTTCCTCCTAATGCAAGACAATGCTAGACCTCATGTGGCTGGAGTGTGTCAGCAGTTCCTGCAAGAGGAAGGCATTGATGCTATGGACTGGCCCGCCCGTTCCCCAGACCTGAATCCAATTGAGCACATCTGGGACATCATGTCTCGCTCCATCCACCAACGGCACGTTGCACCACAGACTGTCCAGGAGTTGGCGGATGCTTTAGTCCAGGTCTGGGAGGAGATCCCTCAGGAGACCATCCGCCACCTCATCAGGAGCATGCCCAGGTGTTGTAGGGAGGTCATACAGGCACGTGGAGGCCACACACACTACTGAGCCTCATGTTGACTTATTTTAAGGACATTACATCAAAGTTGGATCAGCCTGTAGTGTGGTTTTCCACTTTAATTTTGAGTATGACTCCAAATCCAGACCTCCATGGGTTGATAACTTTGATTTCCATATCTGGTGTTGTGTGATTTGGCTGCCAGCACTTCACTAGTAGCCTCCAGATATGATAGTGATTCACATGTGGATGGGTAAAGTGTTCCAGCAGTATTGTGGATGCGAGTTTGTGGGATGCATACTTTGGGGTGGCCTCCCAGAGTACTGAGCACATCTGTGAGCATCACACAGGGTCTCGTATCCACCAACGGCGTGCGTTGGCACCTGGAGGGCTGGTCTGTGGGAGGAATATCCCTCAGGAGACCATAGCACCCCTCAGTTACATCAAGGTCATATACATTCTTAACACACAGTACTTTATTTTTTATGACAATCAAATTACGACAAAGGGGAGAGGTCTATGATATGACTCCACTCCATGGGGACAGCCATCTCCACAGACTTTTCCATTCATTTCGCACAGGTGACTTATTCCCCCCCAGTTCAAACGACTTTACTTGGGGGTGCCCTCCCCCTACCCAAGGCATCTGTACCTCAACAGCCCCCTTATCCCAAGGGCTCCCAATGCTTCCAGGCCAGGGAGGGAGGGGGGGGGGGGGGGGGGGGGGGCTCAGGGGGTGTAAAGAAAATCCTATCCAAACCAATAGTATGTACCACTGAGCACCCAGCAATTCCTAGTAGCTCTGTCACTCTAAGCCAATGCTAAATAGTATGTTTTTCTTTCATTAACTATATCGAAAGCATAAGCCTGAATGGGGTCAGTTGTGCCAAGGCAATACTCTCAAAATAGGAAAAATTACAATACCTAATGAACCTGATATGCGTAATATGCCACAATGTTAAAGGATAACTTCTGGGTTTTTCAACCTGGACCCAATTTTCCCATCATTTTGGGTCTAAGTGACTAATGCAGACAAAATATTTCGACATTGGTCCAGTCTGTTTTTCTCCCTCAAGGAGAAATCTCGTTCTGAAATCTTGTGCAGGAAATGTCCCTATTGTCCGAACAACCTCAACCCTCCTTCACCCAAATATTTTAGCTGACACTAAGCTATGCTTTCTGTAGTCCAACACAACCCTTACCCTCCTCGCTCTCTCACTCACGTTTCCACCGCTTTCTTCCTGTGACCACTCAACTCAACTTCTCCTTGAATGAGACTTAGATACAAGCACACACGAAAGTGAAAGGTAAAGACAAAGGTTTGATTTATCTGTTGGGATCCTCTCCATAATGTTGTCAGACACACACGTAATAACAATCAGAGCGTTTCAGTGGCAAAAACAAGCACTTTTAGAGGACGTATATTGACAGGGCGCTATTGCCCCTAAGGGTTAACATTGCAGCCCATTTTTATCGACTTCATGGTTGAAGTGTTCTCGCTCAATCAAAATAAAAAAGTATTGTCTGTATTAGTCGCTTAGACCCAAAATTATGGGAAAATGGTCCATGTTGATAATCTGAAGTTTAATAACTTTAGGTTGTGACATGAGGCAACATGTAACATTCTTGAATTGAATTTTTATTTCATGCCAATGTAGTTTTCTCCATAAATTCTCATAAAGAACTAGAATATAGTGAGAGGAAGACTGCTGTCACACAGTTAAACCTAAATAAAAGCAAGGCGACTGCTCTCGTCTCTGTTACCTTAGTAACAGGACGAGCCCGTGCAAGTGTGAAAAGGTCAAAAATGGGATCCTAACAGCAGCTAACAATTAAAATACCTTGATGTTCATTGACATTTTCTCTCCCCTATAGCTCAAAATATATGTTGCATGTGGAAAACTGCAGAGTAGCACACATCAAAAGCCTCAGGTAGCAATGACGCAATGACATTATTGCCATTAGTCCACAAGGAAATATAAGAACTGCATAAGGCAATTTTTAACTACAGCATGATACCCCCTGGAAGTAACATAATAATACAATAAGTCTTTAGTCTGGTCTTATAGAATACAAATGCAAATCAGTTCTTAGTCATAAAAGTGACATAAAGTACAACCAGAAGTTGATTTCATTCTTTTAGGTTTTTGGCCCATTCATTTATCTCCACTCATTCATTTCAGTTGCTGTGGAAATCCTAGAGGGAACACTCATTTGCACCCTTCACTTAAGAGTACGGTTGATAGTGCTGTGGACACAAATGTTTTTGTTTTTTTTGTTTTTTTTCACTCATCAGTAAAAGATTTAGAAAACAAGTCCATCACAGACGATGCAAGGAGTTCCTTGCATGTCAAGCCACATTCTTGTTCTCCATGTTGTGAAATGCTTAAAGAGCCAGTGAACCCCAAACGTTTTTTTGTTAGTTTTTTAAACATGGTGATTTCTCTTATATTATCGTCAACATAGCCATTTTATCACTGTTACTGAAATAAGTCCCCAATTTAGAGAAAAAGGGGGTAAAATCCTATGTTTTTGTCACTCTCCCCAAAACACCATGTGAACATTCTACTCAGCTGCGAACGCAGATGGCGTTCTTTTCGTGACGTCTGGGTGCCTTTTCCGAGGCACTCTGACGTCACGACCAAGTGACGACCCAGCTCTGTCTGGGCAGCGGTTGACTGCGGCGTCCGAGAGAAAGTTGAGCTTTTCGGACACTTATTGTATAACGCCACGGTGTGTGTGGATGGTGAAACTCCGTCTTAGCAGCGATTTATTTAATAGCTGCGTCCGAGAGTCAGGCTTCCCGGACACATATAGTATAACGGTAATATATATACAATTATTAATTTAAATACTTAAATTATTGTCTTGCATAATACTGAACTTAACGATAAGCAGGTGCTCTTGATCAGTTGTGGCCAGAGGTGATTGGCTCGTTGTTTGAGTAGTATAATGCATATAACTCAAATGTAAAAATAAGCATTGAATTGGTCATTGGCCACAGATGCCACAGATGATGGTGCCACATTTAGATGATAATCCACGAAAACATCTGGGACAGTCAAGCTGCTGCCACAAAACACCCAGTAGGCCAGATGCAGTTCAAACCTGGTCTGTCCATAGCCAATAAAACATGGCTTTGTGTTATTGTGCAAGCCACATAGCTCCACATCACAACACCTCCAAAATGAATGGCAGAGTTTGAAACACTGAGGTAGGATACTGGCTCTACATCAGGATTTGGGTTAGAGTAAACTCAGTGCCCTCTCATTCCTGCACCAGACATGAGGGGTGTACAAACAGTACAGACAGGCAATCTTCTGGCACGTCTTTGTTGCCAATTGTAAGCAAAGAGGAAGTCTTAAGGCCCACTCCAGACTGGTCCAAATGTTCAAATGGAGCTTCAGCATGCATGTTCAAAACAGGATGGAAATCCTGAGGGGGAAGCATGCAAGCACTGCCTGAGGCATTGGCTGAAACAGTGTGAGCCGATTGTCGAAACCTGATGATGCCGGTGTCCCCAATAGTGAGTTCCACAGAGGTTGAACTCTGAAGCAATACCATCTGGAGTCTCCATCTGGAAATAGAGACTTTATGTCTGAATGAAAACATGCGTCTCTTGTAGCCATGAAGGTACAGAGAAAAGTATAATTCACAGAGAAGGAGCCTTTAGCTTCAGGGGAGTCTTAATACTGTGACCAACAACGTTGGCCACAAGGTGCATGGGTGCCTACCAGCACCCTGCAGCTGGCCAGAGGCGCTTGGCTTGAGGTGTTGAAAGTCCCTGTGAGGCAACCTGTCATCCACCAGAGTGGACAAAGATAAATGAAGAGGCATCACACCCAGAAGCCCGACTAAATCATGCACCATGGGGATCGCTGGAACGTGCATTACGTCCCTTGTCTGATGATGGGTGTGACACAACTGGTTGAAAGTTGTATGACCGTGCCTATTGGGCCAGCTCTGGAAGTAGACCATTGAACCTCATTCAAATGATACTATTGCTGAAAGAAATAACACAAAACTCCCCCAGGTTTCTGTTTGTGAGACAAGGCTTTTGCTGAGCTTTCTTCTTTCTCTCTCTCTTACACTTTTCTTGCACAAAAAACTAGGTGCAAAATCATCACGTGTATAAAACTCATGCATTCTTTTTTCACTGATCAACAATCAGTTATGATAGTGAGATGATGCTAGTTACATTTATCTCACTATCATATTGAGAAGAAATTTAGAAAATTGTGTGCTTTTTAAAGTTAAATTCATCAATCTGGTGCACTTTGAGAGCAAAATTAAGAGGCTGGATATATGAAGAACTTTGTGCTCTTGTCAACAATTAATTTAATCCTAAACACATTGTATAGATATGAACGGTGATGATATGACATTATTTTACCCCACAAAGAACAAGAAGGGTCTAGCTGGAGACCTACAGCCTCAGGCCCACCTCCCCTTTTGAACCCCTTCCAGTCGCCAGCTTGGAGAAGGAAGTGACGTCTGAAATTACGCCAGAAGGGACGACACGATCAGGATTCGATAGCTTGCCTCATAGTTCCACACGTTCGCAGATGATACAATGGCATCTAAACATATAAAACCTGTGTCATCTTAATTAAGCTCATGTATAACTTCCTGTTGAGAAGTGACCTGTATATGCAAGAAGAGACCTTGTTTTATCATTTGGTTTATGAATTGTAAGTCTTTTTTTGTCCTTTTATCATACCTATGAATTTGACACATAGGCCGATGACTGAGGTATATGTAAAATACCAATATGTATTGATATTATGTAGATAACATTTGACAATATATTTGTTATTTCTTTTAAGTTTTGTCATTTCTGTTTACCACACAGAAAACCTCTACTATCGAATTGCTATGGGGACCTTTATTTTTAAGAATCTCGGACCGGACGTAGAATTCGTTATTTATGCTGCCTTGACACTGGTTCACATAATACACTTATTTATTAACGATAAAAAAAAGACTACACAATGTTATACAGTACAAACGTTATTTATTGATAAGGAAGCGTGATTAAGTATTTTATACTGAAGCGTAATGCAGTCATTTGACAAAATTATCACAGAATTCTGAGATTTCTTTTATGTATAAACAATTCTGCCCTGTTTTTCTGAATTAATTAGATACCTCAAAATCGTGCGAGAAACGGTTAAGTAGGCTCAAAAGCATGGATGTATTGGAAGAATGCGCACCCATTTATCATAATCCCTCATCCGCAAACTGCCCTTCGCTATTTTACACTTGGATAAAACTCAAACTCCATAATAATTGAATCCTCTAAATAGTCCTACATAGGATATTGTGACGCAAGTACGAATTCGTACTATTCGTAACTAATGTAAATATCTAACGCGATTTTGTAGGTCCGATTTTTCTGTCAGTATTTCTCGCTTTTTCCTGTGGTCTATTTTATTCGTTATGTGCCTGATGTAAAATGACCAATATTTGCCAAACCTAACATTTGCCTTCACGGGTCTTCAAACCGCGTTGGAAACGCAGACAACAGCAATTTTGTACAGATAGTTTCGGTTCATTATGAAACCATTGCGGGACAAATTAAAAAATGGGAAACACTGTGCACATGGACACGCAGCCATCCACAATGTAAACAAGGTTGAATCATTTGTATTTAATTTGATATTATCGTGTGGATATATTTTCCCCTGACACTTTAGAAATGGGTAAGTCACTGAGATTTAACATGTTTATCAAAGCACTGTGTATTTTGGACTTGGACTTGATTCCTCCAACGTTGAACTTGTCAGCATGTGAGATGAACAAAGACAAGGCCGTGGAAATCGAACCAAGAAAATGAAATTGTTACGTTACTCTAACTTGGTGGTTGGGGAATTAAGACTTACCTCTTACAATTTGAAAGAGAGCTGAAAAAAAAACATTTTTGATTTTATTTTGTCATAGGGCAAGACATGTTGTTGATATTCGGATAAACTTTTACTTTCAAATGAATCATGTCATACAAGCTTGAGCAGGTGTAGGGGGCTCAAAGAAAGAAAGTGGGCGTTACCGGAAGGAGAAATAACGTGGACCATCAGGTTAGTGTGTAATTGGTCACGGGCATGATGGGATGGGACATGTTCTTTTCTGGAGGACAGGGAGCAAAGAAGCACTCGCAAGGAGAGGACTTTTTTTTACGGACAACTTGCTGGCTAGAATGAAGTTCTCGATATGTTTGGGGTTGTTCCTTCTCCAGCTGACATACGTAAACGCTAGACTTTTTACACAAAGTGACGCCAAATTAATCCGCAACAGTTTAACGGGCCACAGTAAATCTACTCATAACTCAGGTGAGGATGCGGACGTTTTCTTACAAGCTTTTCAGCTCATTTTCCTATGCATTGCTGTGTATATGGAATCTGTAAAAAATTATTACAAATAGACTGCTCTGATCCTAATTACATTGTTTTGTTGAACTTTTAGTTCATTGAAATTTTGTCTTGCTTGGATATGTTAATCTGAAACACTATGAATACTTAGAACATTCCTGATCAGGTCTCTCTTGGAAAAAATAACATAAAAATGCTATTAATAGCACTAACATGTTAAAATAATTATAAATAAATAAAAGGTTAAATAATAAGTACGACAATCAAAAATAATTCGTTTTAGAAACATATCTAAGAATACATTAGTTATTATTTAGGCCTATCAGTTGGGGAATCGAACACATGTCGGCCTATCTGAAAATAATGGGAGATAGTGTACATATATAGGCCTAGTTTTTTAATCAAGGCTACTTTTATGTTGTCGATATTGCCACTTTGAAATCCGTTTAGGATTAGGATATATTAGTGCTACCAATATATGGCCTATAATAAAAACATGCGATCGGCCGTATGAGTTTCTTTAGGCCGAGAGAGAGAGAGAGAGAGAGAGAGAGAGAGAGAGAGAGAGAGAGAGAGAGAGAGAGAGAGAGAGAGAGAGAGAGAGAGAGAGAGAGAGAGAGAGAGAGAGAGAGAGAGAGAGAGAGAGAGAGAGAGAGAGAGAGAGAGAGAGAGAGAGAGAGAGAGAGAGAGAGAGAGAGAGAGAGGTTTTCTTGCAAATAAAATATTGTGCAAACGGCGCAATTTATGGTATGTTGTTATTTGGTCATTGGATCTTCCTAGACGTGTTTTTGCTGTTTGTGACAGTGGAAAGTCATACCTGCAACAAACATTTATGAGCCTGTTAAAGTAGATTCAGATTCATTACTCCCCGACCATAGATGTCTCCATTTTAAGATTAACGTGTAGGGTTGTATAGGAAGTAATCAGCATAACATGCCAATTTAAATAACTATTTAAGGTTTTGACTGATTTAGTCCATAAACCTGCGATGTTGTTGCAGCCACTTAATTGTTCTGTCTAAAATGTTGGTGAAGATGGCAGCAATAAGGGAGTCTATAGTCTGCCTTTTACGCGGTTTGAAGGAGTGGATGGGTTGTAGGGCCTGTATTAGTTGCAGGTTATATTATTATTATTTTTATAAATCATAGACTATACAAATGATAATAATAGGCTAATTGTGAAATACTGCAGGTTGAAATGTTAGTAGATGTTTTTAATCGTTTTTCTGCATGGTTTTCCCGTTCATTTGTTGTTATTTGTTTTGACTATTGAATTATTGATATTGCACAGGGTTTTACATGTAATCAAATAAAAATACTGAAATGAAATATAAACAGAAAATACAGAAAAATAATAACACAATATCAATGTTGTAAAAGTAAATACAAGTTGGGTTACAAAAAACAATTAAGATGGCCTTAGGCAAAATAAATGGTGTAACAAACAGATACACAGAACTCGTCAAAAATACTATCTGCCAGAGTCATAGAGGGCCAGGGACATTCACAGACACAATTAAACTAGCCAATTAGAAAAGCCCAGTTGAAAGTTTCAAGGACGCTCCCTGTTGGGCAGCCATCCCTGACCAAGTCACACCACACAAGCCCCGACCATGGGATCAAGGTACTGCGCCACCCGGGCCTTCCCCATGACACTGCCGTGAAAGACAACCCATCAACCCACAATCAAGTTTATCCCAGTTTACCCACCACCATCTGGAAGCCACCGGAAAAAGAAAAAAAACTACACTGAAAGGCGCGACCCAGGTCCTGTTGGAAGCTAAGTCCTAGAGGCAATCCATAACAACTACTTCTTCATAACATCCACCCACCAGCCGCCAGAGAGAACAAGTGAAAAATTAAAGGTACAATGTGTAAGAATCACTACCTTAGTTTTTCCCCAAACAAAATCAAAATCAGCCCACAGTCTGTTCTACTCAACGGAGAGAGTTTGGGAAGGTCCAATTTTATAAGTTAAATTACATCCTGTTCATATAGTGGCCATTTAAAGTGAACTATGAATTAAAAAATCCTTTACGTTATTCCTTTAAACATATGCATCATCCAAAATAACCATACAAAAGTGTTAAGAGAGCAATATCTTTTAACGAAACAATCAAAAAAACAATCCCTCTGCTCCCTCCCTCCGTTCGTTTCTCCGCTATTGAGAAGTGTTCCATTCACACACCTGTGATTAACAGACAAGATGGGTTCACCAATCAGGGAAGAGAAATGAGCAGTCTAAAATTGAAATTGGCTCATACGGAGACAGACACAATCATCTCATAACAGATATTCTCGCATTCTTCTAACAAACTACACTCAAATCCTAGGTGTTCAACCCTTATTGCCTTATTTTCTTATTATTTTATGGGTGTTCCAGAGCCTAGGGATTTCTGAAGGCGAATGCACGGATGCCTTTAGTTATAAGTCTAGACTTGCATGGATCTGCCAATAGGGCTCCATGTGAAGATCCAAGGCCACACCCTAGATCATTAGAGTTCAACATGTCTAGTGTGCTTTTAAAGTAATCAGTGAAATCTCAAGTTTGTGTCCTAATAGGAAGCCATTGAAGCGGTGCCAGGGTTGTGATGCTGTCTGTTATAACCTAATCTCGGCTCCTACTTCCTACTATGTTATAGCAGAACGTCTGGGGTGAGACGGCCCACAGCCTGAACCGGAAACCAAAAACGGAAAGGGGCGGAGTCACACCTTAGTTTTTGTTTAGCTACGGAGATATTCTACCGATGAGAAACTCATTCACGCAAGTGGATGAAGCTTTCAGAAGGTTTTAATAAATAAGTGTATGTCTAAATGGTTTATATGAAACCCTGCAGACTGTTACTGTTTACTAATGCTGGCCGAGTTTGTGTTTGTCGCCCTCAGCAACATGATTGGTCGAAACAACAATGAAGCGAAAGAAAGTGAAACGCCCCGTTCAGCCAGATTTGAGTTTGTCTGCTATCAAGGAGGGTCCTGCTGGTGTATTCATGACGAGTTGAAGGAGGGAAAGTGACCAAGCCATTAAGTCAAGTGACACTACTAAAAGTAGTACCCATTCTAGATTCCTTTGGGATGGGTAGTATATGCAATCCTTTTCTCATAACTGGACTATACTGAGATGTGATCTGACTATTTTGTGACTATGTGTGTCAAGTGAATTTGATTGCTAACAAACTAATTAATTAATTGTGATTTCAGTTGGCCTCTACTAGCAGGAATGGACAATGGTGATCTGTTTAATTTACTGAAGGGTCCTTTTAAAGGGCTTGTAAACTCTTAAGTGTGGCACAAGGCCCTTCTCTTTGAAAACGAATGATAAAGGTTCAGTGCATGCACATCATGCAGGCTACTTAATGCCCATTGGCTGATCGATGCTCGTTGAGTACGTAGAAGAGTCCATTCTACTTTCCTTGCTGCTTAGTTAGATCGTTCCTCAAAAACGCTCTTCCACAGTTGAGACGATTGGCAGATATATACGAAGAAGCTGGTTCTGAAGACTTGAGGTTTCAGGTATACAAGTCATTGTCTGGCAATTTGTTTCAAATAGTCTTCTACTAATGCAGTGGAATCAAGGATGCACTCCCTGTTTTTAGAAGAACTCAACCATTTCTTGGTCAACTTAAAGGGCATTAGTAGCCTACAAGATGCACATTGGGATCAGCAAACTACCTCTGAAAAAAGAAGAAATTCCCTTTGTGCGCAGCTGTGCTTGCTTATTGGAATGTTAAGAGACTAGACTAGTGTCTAGTCTTGTCTGTTTCCTGTGCCAAGTGTCCACCTTTTATTTGCCTCTTTTGACCATCTACATCACGATTTGGGAGCAAAGGTACACCGTACACACATATTTGGCACTTCTGTCGAATAGGTATACGCAGCTTTTCATCCGAGCAGCTCGTGTTATCATGGCAACCTGGATAAATAAAGCTAGAGACAGCTTTGTGAAAGTATAAGAATGTCTGTTTTCATCCTTTAAACACATGGGTGGGGGGGGGGGGGGGGGGGGGGGGGGGATGTCACCCGTGTAGCTTTCTTTTTTTCTGCCCTATTCCTATACACACACACACACACACCAACTACAATTTGCATTTCAACAACATTTATCTGGTTTCTATATAAATAACTCCTTCTGCGATATCAGCCTCGCCAGTTGATTCTTCTAAAGTAAATTCATGATCTGCCACTAATGGACACTAAAACAATGTCTTGTTTTTGTGTGTTTTGTGCCCTAACAGAGTTTTTGATCCAAGGCAGACAGAGGCCACTGTTTGCACGAAGAGTGTACGAGCGGCAGAGAGTCTATGAGATGGTAAGGTGGAATTCTGTGTCCATAATTGTGCTCTTCGTCTTTCATTCCAGACCTTCCGTCGTATCTCTCTCCAGCGCTCCAGATTAATGTCAGATGGTCGGGGTAATTCATCCTAAAATGGGTTATCTTATTGGATTGGCTGCATTGGATTGAATAAATTATAAAAAGTGATGCTTCCTTCTTGGAGACTTCTTAATTGAAAAAAGAAGTACATCAGTACAGCCTATGGCAATAACTTGCACTGCTAGTGAAGGTGATAAATCAGACACAGTTATGGAATATTACAATTGATAGTGAGGGGAATTCTCTTGGAATGAAGTGCTCACAGCCCTCAGGATGTAAAGCCGAGGCGGTGTCGACCTTATGCACACGTCCAACGTCTTGCACTACAAGATGTCTCCGACCGCAAGACCTCTGCAACCCTTTGACCTTCAGGCCTCCTGTTGGGTTTCCTTTACAGAGGCCCAGGGTGCACCCGTCGCATCCCAAAGGGCCGCCTCCTAAAGTGGCTCAGATCCCTGATGGTTCAAGGTGCTCCAAAGTTTCCGAAGGATGCCTGCCCAATTCCCACTGCTGTGACCCATGCGCCAGCTGCCAATGTCGGTTCTTTAACGCCATCTGCTTCTGCCGCAAGACAAACTCGTTGTGCGTAAAGAAGCCATAGGATGGAACACAAGCAAAGACATGCCTGCACCCACGGTGCACACCGCACACACACACAAACGCATGGCAACACATGCAAACACACACTCACGTACAACAAGAACAGATGTGAGATATATTATTATATACTATATTAACAAATGCATGTCGATAACATAGCATAGACCTATTTACTGAACAGACGGAGCCATTGCTGGTACAGAATTGTAGTTTTGTGGTTGTTTTTCTCTGCTTTAGAGAGTTTGTAATCTACATGTATTCTTCAGTGTTTATTTTCTTGTACAAATCCAGAAATGCATATAACGTGACTTCTATGGCCGTTAAGCTATATTTTCTCAATTACAATAAACATTATGAATTGTCCCTTGTCATTCCATGTTGTTTCTATATACTTATGTTTATATTGTTAACATAATTACTATTATCATTTCAAGTTATTCTTTGTTGTTTTTCCAGGAGAATACTCATCGCAACATTTGAACAGATGGTGATAACAGTGATTTAATACAATCAGATGGTGGCGCAATTTAGTAATTTTCACAAACTGACATGGGCTTGGTCTTTTTTCTCATACAGCTGTATCCTAGTCCTTTGGGTTAATTGCTTGAAACTGTAATGTAAAGATTATATCGAGTACATCTATTTATCATTTTATAACTTTGATTCATATTTAATTAATGTTATTGGTGTCAGTGTTGTATTCAGTTGTATGATTTGAAGTGCTGCATATACTTGACCATCTTCAGCAGTCTTAAACATGAGTGGTCCCATAGTGCACATTACATTCAAAAACGACTGTGGAAACGAGTAAGCCAGCAATCTGCAGCTGTTTAAACTCGTATGTGTATTTATACATATAAAGTATATTACATATAGGCCTACTGCAAATATGCACGGAGAAACAACTGTGTGTGTATGTGCGTGCGTGCGTGCGTGTATATGTATGTATGTATGTATGTATGTATGTATGTATGTATGTATGTATGTATGTATGTATGTATGTTATTATATAACTAAAGAAAGAGATAGATAGATAGATAGATAGATAGATAGATAGATAGATAGATAGATAGATACTAAACCTGAAATAAGTTTGACTCTGACCCTGTAGGAGCTAGAAAAATAATAATAATAATAATGATAAATATTATTTGTTGAACATGTGAGTATTTGTTTAGTATTATTTTTTAGCTTTTACAAAAAAGTAAAATCACTTATTAGAAGACCAACTTTTATATCTACAATGTCATTACGCTACATTGTTTTGGGTAGCGCGCTGGATCTGATTTTGCCGTTGAAGGTGTCTTTTTTTGCATACCACTGTTTTTGTGGTACTGGAGCTTTATGGCCACTGATCGCAGCAGAACGTCGGGCCCAGAAAGCCGAAACGACTGGGATTTTACCAGCCAGCAAAAAGGAACCCCATAGTAACTCGGAGTAACGGGAAGCCGGAGCGACTGACACGGTAATAAAACATACCTGGCTGACTACACTAACTCCTTACACCCGATCACAAAAACCCGAAGCCGTGTCGTTTTACACATACTTTCTTAACTGTCTGTTTTCCACTTTCAGCCAGCTGACTGCCCATCTTTGTGATGGCGGACATGGCTGCTAAGGAGCTAGCTAGATAGCTGCCTACTGGGCCCTTCTGCAAGCAGCTGGCTAAGGGCTAGTAAGAGTGGACATAGGTTACTTAAGCTGTACTGCATGCCATCTAGGAGTCTCTGGCTATTCAGAGGGCCTACGCAACATTTACATTATAGCGTGGCGGTTCTTCAGTCCTTACTGCATTTGGTACGAGCATTTCAGGTTCATGGGACAGCTAGGGAGGCTAGCTAGATTACTTTTCCAACAAGACGTTAGCATTGTTTTTACCCCTTCGCCAGTCTTTTAGCTTGTTTGTTTCTATCAGGGTTTTGCTCACAACGAATACTGTGATCACAATAATCACCACTTTAAAACAGAATACCTGGTTATTTAAATCGACTCAAGCACCCTTTAAATCATGACGTTGCAAGCACCGTCAACAACAAACGTTAGAGCCAGTTTTAGCTAATGCAAGTTTGTCATCGGAGTTGGCTAACGTGACATAAGTCGACACTGCCGTCGTTGAGGTATCAACAACATGGCTCTAGACATCAACAACTCTGTTGACTGACGTCTCCCGGGACATTGGAACAAGTGCAAATGAAATCGCTTGTGTACTGAACTGTATGGCTAGTCCTTGTCTATCCAGATTGTATTGCAGGTAAAGCGGGAGTCATTGGTGCCCACACTCACGTTTAACTTGAGTGTTGGTCATTTGTGTTGTATGCAAGATGTCCATTCACTCACGAAGTTTGGAGCACAGCACAAATTGAAAACAGGCCTATGGAAAATGTATTCCCGACGTACTGGACTAGCGTCTCATGACTTGAATGATAGTTAGCAGTTCAATATTAGAATACTTTTGGGCTTTAGGTGTTTAACGTTTAAAATCTTGTCCAACTTAGTTTCACATTAACGTTAAATGGAAACGATGATACTGTAATGCTATGTCTCGCCGAATGTACATCTGGAAAATACAAGTGAGAAAATCAGAGTCAGGCATAGAAGAAAAGGTTGGATGTTTAAATAATTTACGTCAAATAGACTTGCACATACCAAACAATGTTAAGGCATTGTCATACTGACATTCAATATTCTGTTTTAAACCACGTTTAATACGTTTATTTGTATCCATGTAAATATACTCAATATGGTATGTTAACCAACTTTGTTTGTCTTCCCCTATTTCCCTACCACATGTTAGGGAAATAGTAGTAGCAAAGGTGTCACAGGTGATTTGTGGTGAATGGTCACCAAACAAGACTTTCCCATGCAATGATTCAGTCTAGGATAGTGTCCTGTGCTTGGTTTTATCTGGTATATCAGTCTTTATTTCTGTATGTCAGTGTTGATTTGGTAAACAATATACTGAGTGACTGAGTCTAGACGTAAAATGGCACCTAAACTAAGCCAGACCCTAAGAAACACATATTTTTATTATTTCCTTTCTTTTCATTGAATTGCCTGACCTTAGCATAGCAATGTTTTCTAAAAGCTGAACGTTTATTAAATACCATGAAGCTGAACATTTATGAAAACCATAAAGCCTTATTGTACAAGGCCATGTTTACCGTCATATTCAATAGCCCCTCTTCTAGCATTATGGTACTTAACCACTGGCAGGCTGTATGTGGTTCAACTTTGTTTTGGTTTTTGCCACTGCCAATTAAGCCACTACATGCCAAAGTAACTGCTTATTTGATCTCCTGTTGTGCCTGGTCTGAATTGCCCCTCAATCTTGTTTTAGGCATCTTTTCTTCGGTCTTTCATATTCTTTACGAACACTATCCCTTCCACTTTATTCTTCTGCTTCTTCTTCTTTACTGAATGACACACATTAATACGGAACAAACTGAACGTGAATTATCACACACACATTGTTTTCGTACCTTCACTATTCATTGCTCTGTCGGGCATTACAAAACAACAGAGTGGACTTGGCTCTGGTCAGATTGTAACCAGGCCACTGTGTGAAATGAGGATTCTTTGTAGCCCTAAGGATTAAGATCTAGCAGTTTCATTGAGAGAAGCGTAAGATGCAGGAGACGCGTGTTGTCACTGGGATACACCTGTGCAGCAGTATGTGTGTCACAGCCAAAAATCATTCCACTACTCCCTCTTGTATTCAGAGGTAGTCCCTAAGAGCAATGGGTTACCTACTGTTGCTATTTTTCTTTTCCTTTTTGCGTTTGAAGACAACAAATCCGCCATCAATCTCTGTAGTGCGTTAGTATTGCTCTTTTGGGTTTTTGAAACCCTGCAAATAGAGGAAGAAATCGCTACAAGATGGCTTTGTTATCTGAAAAGAATTGTGCTTTAAACTGCCTGGCAGCAGATAAAATGTGTGTGTGTGTGTGTGTGTGTGTGTGTGTGTGTGTGTGTGTGTGTGTGTGTGTGTGTGTGTGTGTGTGTGTGTGTGTGTGTGTGTGTGTGTGTGTGTGTGTGTGTGTGTGTGTGTGAGAACGTGGACGTAGAAAAACAGTTCCCCAAATGTGAACTATGATATATAGTATAACGATTCAATATAGGTAGTCATATTATACGACTTATTGTTATTTATTTCATATTTTATAATTTGAGAGGACTGTGACGTTATTAGTGATGAGCGAAAATATACCGGACCTATTTGGTTGACACATCTAAAGTGTCAGAAGCAGTTTGAAAGGGCTGCCCTTTTTCATTAGTCATTACTCAGGGCGTTAAATACATTGTCCGATGAACATTGGGCAGAGTCCCAGTCCCTTGCGCTAAGCCCTCTCCCCTCTTGTTGTCATGTTTAGCTTCTCTGTGGGTTAAGACCGCATCCAGCTTCTCCCTTTTTATCCGCACTAGCGAAAGCAAAAAGGATTTAAGGATGGCAATGTCGGCCGGCCATTTGGTCACTTGGTCCGTTGCTCTGTCCATGACAGAATCATAGAGGAAACAGCGGTGATAGAGTGATTTCCGTCAATGGTTTGGGATGCATGTGTGTGTCGCATGCAATTGGTTTGGCAAACCATTGCAAAACTTTGAGTGCTGGGTCTACTTGGCTGGACTGGGCATTGTCCAGCCAGTTGGCCCCTTTTGGACACTTTATTCACAATGTTACACAGTAAATGCAACGAATATGTTCTGCCTTGATAATCAACTGTTTTCTTTCTTGTAAGTCAATGATGGATAATGGCATTACAGTTCAGTGGTTCCAAAACATTGCCTACACTTAGTTTTAAGTGCTCATGTCAAAGTGATGTAAAACATTACATTTTCACATCAGCTGGTTCAGAAGTTAGAATGGGAAATATTAATCACAGGCTGTCCCCTAAAACATATATTTTGTGCTGATAACATCTGCCATACATGCCAAGTCAAATAAATTCCGTAGACTTAATTTCCCAGATGGTTATCTGGACGTTTTGTGACTAGTTGAGTAGTCACAAAAGAATGGCTAGAAATCGGACAAAATATACCACATAAAATTCGAGGCCAAGCAGGAAAATATAGGCCTATTGTTATTATAAGAGCCATTTAAAGTGCTTCATATAATATTTTTATAACAAAATCCTATTTTAAATTAGGCTGAAAGGGTGACATTTTGCGACATGCATCATTGCAGTCTGCATGATCGTCTCATGACATGATAATGAAGCCGCTGTTCGCTCAAACTCGGTAAAGAAAGTATAAATAGTATAAATATAATCAGGCGGGTAACTACTGTGTTTAAGGCCCCCTATTTTACCACCAGGTGTGAAGTTGAAAGGGCCGTTACAAGCCATGTCCAAATCTACCCTCTAGTGACATCACCAGTTGGAGTGTCCACCCAGATGTATGATGTCTACCTGGTAGACCAGTCTCCCAGTTGGTACACTAGTCTCCCAGTTGGTACAGTCCACTTGATAGGCTGGTAGACTAAGCACTTAGTCATCATCTACAAATGTATATTAATGCTTTGTAAATGATTAGTTCATCATTAACTGAAGGCTTACAAATGGCTTATGACCAAACTTTATTATAAAGTGTTACCAAGGCGTTTAACCGACTAATATTTCTGGTGCTGGCGAGGAAGTGCAGCAACAACTAGTCAACTAGTCGACTTATGACCAACATCCATAGTAAAAAAAAAAATATTTGTTGTCTCCAAAAAAAAAAATCTCCAATATACTAAATAGTTTTCAGTTATTTTATCCGTTTTGGTTTTTATTGAGGCAAACAAGGACGTCCTTAAAGAGACTGCCGATGAGGCAGACAAAACAATCCATCTCTCGGTAAATGGCCAGACTTAGTCAGCTGGCAACCCTCTGACTTTTGCACACATAACCTTGAGGCGTTGTAGACTTATCTTTGTGTCTATGTGGTATAAGTTGACAAGACAATTAAGCGTCTACACACAGGTTGTAAAGAAGATATATATGTTTTTAATGAGTGCTGTCATATACGAGTAGCATGCCTTGGGGAGGTAGACGTCCAAGTGTTACAACCACCAAACCTAGGCCATATTTGTCTGCAGTGTTCAATTTCTAAATATTTTGAGTTATCTTCGCAGGCTACCACCATTTTTTATATATGACCATATTTTTCTTCATCAATCAATTTCATGAAGAAGATATAGTTGTCACCCGTTATGCCAAATGCAAGATTGTACAGTACTCTTACGATTTTCAGTGCTGCTGGACTATGTCAGGCCATCATTTGTAGTTTTTTTTATTTTATTGTCTAGTAGCAAAGCTGAAAGTGTGGCCTTGCACTAAGGACAACATATTTCGTTGTCCTGTTTTCTCAAGAATGTCATTATGCTAGTTTTCGCTACATCCATCCACCAGTGGCGCAGCAGCAGCTCCCCCGATGGATAACTAGCGCCACTGCAATCAGCCAAGCAAATATTTATTTATTCTATTTATTTATTTTTACAAATTAAGTTGGGCGCCCCAAATGCTATTTGGTTTATTTAAAAACATATATATCAAAGCTGCCCCCTACTACATTGTCACAATTGCGGGCTATAAACCGAGTAGGTCTGCATGAGTAGGCTACTCGTTGAGATTTAGAACATGTATTTGATTCACATTTTTGGGTATTTCTTGCATGCATCTGTAATAAACCAAGGGCGTAGCATATAACAGAATTAACGTGGGTAAAATATCCACATAAAGTTAAATGACGCTCGCACAGTCTGAGTGAACTTGAGGTGCGGTTGAACACCCTGCAAGTCTAGTCGGGCGCTGTGTTCTCAAGCACGGCAAGTTCAAAACACACAAAATCAGCTGCTGGTCAAAACATTCTGGCTTTTTGGACTGTACTGCATATCTTTGAAGCGAGACCGCTCCGTGGCAAATTATGTTATAGAGCAGGCAGTGTTTTGTTAATGTTTCCATTTGCTGCTGGAGGCCAAGCTTTCCATGTTGATTATTGTTATAGTAAGAAATGGAAAATCGAAAGACAAAGGAAAAATGTTCAGGCATTTATTTTGTTGGCACCACTGTACCGTATCGTACCAAACTGTGGTTTTGTGAACTGTTTCACCCCGACTGATCACACTAAATCCTGTGTGCCTGTGCACATCAGCACCGCGCACACATGCATCAGCATTGTGTGCACACGCACACCAGCATCGTGCACATCAGCACTCATTGCAAATTGTTTTAAGGGGAAACACTGCTACTAGTACCTTGTAATTCACAAAACATTACTTAACCAAGGCTATTTTTCAGATATTGTGAGGTTTACGTCACATATTTACATACCTGACATTTTGATTTAGGTGTTCTAAATGAGTATAATGGGTTTCATATATTATATAGATACCTCCACCCAACATCCAATTGTTAATGGTTTGGTTTAGATGGCAGCATGCTTGTTGGGAGAGTGTCTGTATTTATATTAGTTTATATTAGTTATTGCTCTTAACAATTGTTGTATATTTACATTTCATTTAGAGAACATTTTATGTAGTCAGAAAATAACCAATAGTGTGCTTGACGTCAATGCTTCAAAATTGAAACTAACTGGGTGTGGAAGTACAGTGAAAGTATGTGTGCTATTAAGCCATTTTCGTTGAACATCTTGGTCATATAGCAGGCTTATTATCTCTAATTGGTACAAAGTTACAGGATTAGAAATGCAGAATGCTGTATTCAATGCACAACCAATTTTCATATATTGACATTTTGTTCCGTTAAAACGCATTTGTGTTGTTGTCTTGCTGGTTGTATCTTTTGTCTCTTTCCTCTGCCTGTTACTTTGTATTATAAGTAGGCCATGCGGGCTGTACAACAGGCTTACTTCTTGTAAAGGAGAATAAATACAAATGTTAAATACTATTGTTCATTATATCATAAAAAGCATATATACAATAGGTATACAATAGGGAGTGCAAGTATAAAAGTGCAGTACAGTGATTCAGTATGTAGAACGTGTGGTCAGCACCGACCCAATTTAGCTACTAAGGGAGGAACCATGTTTTATTTTGCACAGTTGGCAATTACAACATGGTTAAAAGGGTTGTAAAAATGCTAAAGTGGACCAGATTCTGTAGTCACAGAGGACAACTTATAAGAGGCTACCGACTGAGTCATTGCTGTGGTATTACCAGCTCAGCTGATTCTTACACTTTCTGTTTTTTATTTTGTTGCAGCGGAACCATGGGACACGGAGTGGGCTAAACCAGACAGCCTAGCCACGCACACCAGACGTAGGTAGCCGTGATCATCCCAACTCCCAGGTGTAGCGGGAGAGTGACTGAGCTGGAAATTAGCCCACAGTGTCTGGGTTTAGCTAGCACTCACGCTTGTACCAGAAAGTGTTCTCACGTTTGTTGTGATCAGTTTGGCTTAAACCATTACAACCCACAGGGGTTGGCTGTAATATATTTTATAAGAGTGTTATCTTGTACTCTTATTGCTATGAGAGATAGGGGTACACTTTGTCTGCATACATTTTGATCTTCCCAGTGTCTATGGATCAAAAGATCTAGCATTATTCAGTGTAACATTCACACTCCTAGCCCAGTATTAATTTATCCTAAAACTAGGACCCTTGGCTATTCTACCCTATTATGGTTAATACCAGAGCTGAAAATGAATTTATCATGATTGTGTTTGTCATTCTCATGCATTGAATAATAATGCACCTTCTGATTATCACATTATATAACTATAACTGTTAACTATATAAGAGTTGTAAACTGCAGCCCTAACAAGCTATTGTGTTTGCTCCTAAAGCTTCTCACTGTGGTCTGTGACATGGCCACGGCCTCTAGGGCGGAGTCCAGCCATAACCATGGAGAATCTTCACAACTTCATGCCATTGGTGAGTCTGCGGGCATCCAGTCTCGGAGATGAAACTCCTCGTCCCTACGTAAACGGAGAAACGCAGATTAAATTTCAGAAAAGTTCACCTAAAAACCATATACATTGTTTTCACGTCTGTGATTAATCTCTTAAATGACCCACACAATAAGAAAATAAAATATCAGATTCAATCTTTGGCATCTGACTGGCTCTTCTCAACCCCTGCTAGTTTCTTGTGCCAAGCTCCGGAGGAAGAAGAGCCTGTTCGGGTCCATCTACGTGGAGGTGACAGCGGACGGGGAGACACGCCGCACGGCAAAATCGCACAGCTCCTCCAACCCCAAGTGGGACGAGAGACTCACACTGTAAGACCCAACGTCTCTGTTTGTCCGTCCGTCTGTCTGCTTGTGTTTCTGTCATCGAGCCCGTCAGGTCCATCGTCATGCCCTCATTCACACAGTGAAGCCCTTTGTCCTCTGTCTCAAAGGGCTTCAGGGGTCCACATCAGGCAATGAGAATAAAGCTAGAAACCAGTGATGGAACAAGAAGAAGAAGTAGAAACCTAGAGAAGGAATACAGAAAGGGATCCCTCTCCGGTCTCTCCAGTGAACTCTATGTGGTTATTATGACTCTGTTCTTGACCACATGTGCTCATGTGTGTGTTTATGAGTTTTAGACAAACTTAAAAACTAGGGCCTAATGTAATGCATGGGGGTGTGGGGCTATGCTTATTTCCAGGCATGTTTAAGTGCCGCTGCTAATTGCATAAATTAGTTATCACAAACATTATTATTTGTACACGATTGTGTGTTTGAAAACCAACGGACACACATGTAACATAGGCCAGCAGCCCTCGCATGTTGTGTAACCGGTGTCCTCCCCTTGAATAATAATATAAAATTTACGTTTTTATTTTTATTTTCTGCAGTGTTAGGGATTTATGGGGTGCATGCCGACTGCCTCTTTCCTGTGGCTCTGTGTCTACCTCCCTCTCCTAGTTCCCCCCCCCCCCCCAATTAATTTTACTGATATACCCTTCAGACAGTCCTATGAGTTATGTCCACAGCCACAGCAATACCGTCATGCTCTGTGGTAGAGATTCTCCCACTCTTTACCAGAGTATGATGAATACTAACCATCAATAACAGCAGCATTTATTAAAAAAAATATAAATTGATGTAAATGTTCCTCCAGTGTAGTTGCATGTACATTTTTCTCAAGGGGAATGTGCGAAATGTTCCCTCACAAAACTCATGTATCGCTCAATGGGAACTATCATAACAACGCCACACAGTACACTACAATGGGCCTTACAGCTTCCAAAAACAGAGGAGGCTGTCACTTTAAGACCAAGAAACACTGCTGTCAGATGTAGTTTATAACAGCTGGTCAGGGCAGCCCAGGTGTCTCCTGTGAAGTACTTTTATGAAACACCATTGTCGTATATTAATTTCATAAAATGCCCTAAAAGGTTGAGACCATTGCATGTCACAATAGTCTAGAAACAAGGACTGGAAAACGCTAATTTAGTTATTAACCTCTAAGATATCCATTCAATGAATTTGAACTCTTCAACTGTGAAACACAAAGTTGATCCACATTATGTATTGTCTCTAACTAATGAAATGTACAACTTGTTAAACAGGAACAGGAGATATTTAGTTTGGGAAACCTCTCAATATGGATGATGGTAAAAGTTGGAACCAAAAACGTAACTGTTTGTGTTTTTGGTATGTGTACATCTCTGCGTGTTCTGGGGAAGGTCCTGACTACTAATTAGCCAGACATTTTGTGAATGACTAGTCCATAAAAAGGAAAATGCCTAGAAATCTGTAAAAGTTGAGCACATTACAATCTAAGAGGCCAAACATGGTCTGAAAAAACATTTTGGATAATGGGAGCCATTTGAAACGCTTAATGCTGAAATCCTATCTTAAATGAGGCTGGAAAGTGTGACATTTTGCGACGTGCATCATTGCAGTCAGCTGTAGTGAATGTGTTCCGCATCGTACTAGTTGAACTGTTAGGTAGGGGGGCAAAACAGTTATCAGTTGTCTAGCTTTGAAAGTTTAAATCGAAATAATCATCCATAAATCCAAATAATAAATCCAATAAATCTTCGTCTGTCAAGAGACGTGATAACAATGATCGTGTTTCTTTTTTTCTCTTCTCATTCATTTTATCAATCCGCTCACTGACTGAGCGAGCCGTTCATGTGAGCATCTATTTTCTCAAATTCAGTTAAGAGACTGAATACATAAGTAAATATAATCTGCCAGATCATGGTTTTTATACTGTGAAATGGACTTAATTGATTGACATTTCAACGATGCCCCTCCGGCGTGTCCAGAACAGCTGAGCACCGCCGTGTGTGTGTGCGCAGCAGCAGAGTTCATGTTTTGCGAAACCGACCAGTCGCAAACATCCCTTGTGTGTTCCTCAACGATGACGATTAGACCTTGAATTGTTTTAATTCAGCATGCATTGCTTAATATATGTTCCCAATTTCTGTGTTCCCAATTTCAAACAAAAGTATATGCTTTGGTTTGTTATGAAAAACTGGCCACGTTTCTCAATTACACTTTGCAATGGGATTGCCATTGCCAGCGCACAGAACATGTTCACAAATTATCTGAAAGGAGGGTGTGTGTGTTGATGTGTGCATGTGTAATGTTTATGTATGTGTTTTACTTTCAGGAATGTATCACCCCAAACAGAGGTGGACTTCAAGGTATGGAGCCACCATGCAATTAAGGCAGACTCTCTGCTGGGCAAAGCCACTTTGAACCTGCGGCAAGTCCTGGACCAGCATGAAAGAAAATGTATGCATTTGCACACACACACACACACACACTTACACATACACACCAACAATGTCATGCTCCTGGGTCCAATTATTTTGCCCAGGTAGCTCAATAAAAGGTCAGATGTCTTTGGGCTTCGTTATTTGAGTCAGCCACAAACGTATACATGTCAGTGCAATACCCGCCGCTTTCCCAAGCCTGCTGCTGTGACCCCCCCCACTGGGCTGCTAAGAGCAACAAGCTGTTGTTATGGTGCATTTATTTCCCAGGCTATAAAGTTAAGTTGATATGCATAGACCAGCCTAGCAACCTTTCTACTATAGATCTTCTACTATAGCTCTTCTACTATCTTTGTAACCAAAAATATAAAGAATGAACATTTTCCATTTGTTATCTTTTTATGATTGATGCAAAACATTAATTTAATTAACAGTGGATTGCAAGGAATTAACACTTTGAAACAGAAGAACGATTCATTATTTATTATTGATTCTTAAGATTTGATTATAGATTAGATATACTACCGGTATATCTTAATTTTTTTCTCATGCTGAGACTACCTGGAATGGAATATGTCGCTCAAAAATAACGACAACAATCAAATCGGTAATAAAAACCATGAATTGAATTCAATCAAATATGTATTGATAAATGATCGTATACATCAAATCTATTTGTCTAGGTTATATCTTCTTAATATAAAAAAAACCCATCCATAAATGGGTATGTGTGCGATAAAGTTGTAACTCGTGTGTCCCCGTTCTCCACCCCATCAGTGGAGAACGTGAAGGAGGTGCTGAAGCTGAACATGGAGCAGAAGGGAGCAGCGGTATCCACGGGGGAGCTGACGGTGTACCTGGACGGGCTGACGGTCGCCGATCAGGAGGCGGTGCAGCCCCTGACCAACGGAAACGCAACAACCACCACCACCAACACCACCAGTAAGACCTCTCTGTCCCTCTCTCTCTCTGGAATACGTACTGATAACATTGCTGCCCTGGCCTCGACTTTTAAGAAATAGTTTGGTACTCGTGGACAATAGCAGATTTGTCACTGATGCTCAAATGATGCATATTGTAGGATATAAAATAGGACTATTGTCCAATAAGCATTATGTGGCATTATTCTTCACACACGTGGACACACATCAAATCCGTTTATCTACAATTGGGCGGGTTTGATACGATGACTCCCTAGAGGAGCTCCCTATGGGAGCGCCATTGAGGCATTTTCATTTCAACAACCAAGATGACTCCCGCTGATTTATCACACGTTTCATTGCCCTGATTAGTTGTAGGTCTATCCAATTGCGTCCAGAATCATTTTGGTCTTCGCCCGTTGATAACGCCCCTTGGAAATCGAAAATAAACGGAGAGGTTCCAGACTAATACGCATTTGCGAATTGACTATCTCTGTCATTCCATCTCCAGAAACCCAACAGAATGGAGATGCCATTCATGAAAATGGAGAAGACTCATCTTCCTCTTCTAGGGCAGCCAACAGGTACATCAACAGGGGGAAAACTATGACGGTGCTAAATTGTACCAATGTTGCACTACAGAATTGTTTTAAATCAAAAGTGCTTGTTTTTGCCACTGGCAGGCTCAAATTGTTATTATATACCTGACAACATTAAGGAAAGAAAGAAAGAAAATCTACTTTCTCCATAGGGAACCTTTTTACTTGATGCGGTCTGTTTAAGTCTCGCTCAAGGAGAAGTCTCGCTTTGAAATATTGAGAGTTGAGTTGTTGCAGGAAGAGAGCTCGGCACCCTGAGTGAGAGAGGACTGCCAGCAAGAGTTTGTTTTGTTGGACTACAGAATGCATAGCTTGGTGTTATCTGAAAGATTTGGGTGAGGGAGGGTTGAGATTGTAATGACAATAGGGAAATTTCCTGCAACAATGAGATTTCAGAGTGAGACTTCTCCTTGAGCGAGACTTGGTTACACAAAATAAAGAGCAGATCCTTGCCACAACGTTGTCAGACACTTATAATAACAATCTGTGCCTGTCAGGGACAAAAACAAGCTTTTAGGGGACGTACATTGGCGTGGCGCTATTCCCCATAGGGTTACATTGCTGCCTGTTTTGCCACTGCAATGTCTGAAGCGCTCTTGATTTATGCTGGATCAGTAAAAAAAAAAGAATCTGCATTAGTCACCCAAAATGATGGGAGAATAGGGACCAGGTTGAAGTTATCCTTTAATGCATCTACATTTAATCAATTTCACCACTTTCTTTTAACCTCTCTCTCATCACTCTTAAATCTATTGCTGTCCTTTTTTTAGTTTGTCTTTTCGGTATCTCCGTGGCGATTTTGTCCGTGCATCAAAGTGTAATTTAGACGCAGGCCTTATGTGCTGAAAACCAACAGAACGAGTTGTCTGCGCACTGCTGCAGCAGGCAGAAGGGGGGTGGGGGGACAGCCACAGCCTGGATGGCATCTGCATTGCAGTTCCTGGCTGCTATGCCTTCATAGGAAAGAAAACGCATGCACACACACTCGTTCACAAACATAGACAAATGCAAGCCAACAGAGTTAAATACCCTCTCCATCCAGAAGTAGGGTTTCTTTATTGGACTATTCACATTCTTACACTGAATGTGTCCCTTACATGCACGTTTTTTATATACAGAATTTTGAAATGGCAAAGGTATGCAAATGGATTGCCTGCAATGGAAAGGCTGTGTATGAGTTTGCATATTCATTGAATATTTATTCAATATAAAATATTGCTTGTGATGATCAATTGTGTAAAATGCTCCCCTAAGATCCAGTAGTACTATCAACAATTTACCCCTAGCTTTCCACAACTAGCAGGGAAACATTGACTACCAACTAACCGCATGAGTTTAGTAGAATTAAGTAGGAGTTTAAATCCATTTTGGTTGGCTACAATCCGCTGAAATCATTTCATGATGGGAGAGAAGTTTAGGCATTGGGCTCTCTCTAATATTTATGTTAACAACAGATCCAAATGTGTTTCGAAGCAGTGGCTTACAGCACTCTTAAAGGATAACTTGGGGATTGTTCAACCTGGACCCTATTTATCCATTGATTTTGGTCTAAGGGATGTACGCAAACAACAGTTTTATATGGTGCCCATTATGTCACCACACCAGACTTTACAGCTCTGGTGACACAAACACGTGCGTGCCGGTTACCCTTGTTCCTAATTGTCTGAAATCGGCGTCCTTTAAGCGGCACACCAAGTGCATTCATCAGAAACAGAAAATCTAGCAGTGCCCCTTTACTAATAGCAGGCAGGCACACAGGAAGTAGTTAAAGTAGCAGTACGTAGTAAATTTTAAAGCAGCACACAGGGCACGAGAGAACCTGCTGCTTTGTTAAAGAATATGGCACACTTACATGGCCATGTGACCGCCTTCTGCATCTGTATCCGGGATGAACACATTTTGTTATTCGCTATGTGCAGGTTTTTATACATTCCTGGTCATAGTGTCAATTAAATAGATGTCTTAAAAAAACATAAACATGTTTCGCCTCACTGAGGATTAGGGGATAGGGATCGTTCACTTTTATTGATATTGATACCATTTTCGAGACTGCCTAATGATCCGAGTCTTTATCGATACCACTATCGATACTTTTCTATTATTAGTAAATGGTCAAAATGTGCTTAATATTGAATAAATGGTTTTGTTTGTAAAATAAGTATATATTTCAATAGTACAATAAGTATTTCGTTTTCAAACTAAAGTGTTGGTTAATGCTTATAATTTCTGAAGGAGTCATTTACGGTCTAATATTAAAATTTCCCCTCTCCATCTCAAAATAGTAATCTCGCATTTAAAATGAATTATAATTAAATATAATACATATTTGTTTTACTCGTGTTCGTGGAAGCATGGGAGGAATAATGGTAGGAATATTAGTATTATTGCATCCAATCCAAAGTTGTATGACGCTGCATACCTTGCCTGTCAATGTAGGAACAACACATTATTTGCAGTCTCTTTTATCTCAACAGGTTAACTAATAAATCCATAAGAAAAAAAAGAAAGATCTCATCTTAATCCATGAACTCGAAACCTTTTATAGATATTTTGCTAGTTGAAAAGTCTTTGTAAACTCTCCATTGTTGGTATGTTCATTTTGGTTTTAACCGATGCGCAAGGTTGAGGTTAGTATTGCCGTTCTGTCCACCCCCACTTAGAGGAAATTAACTCTGAGCATAAACTGCATTTCACATTTCAGTTCCGCCTTATCTTTGGCTTTACTGAAATCAAGCCATGCCTTTGACTGCTTCGCATGTTCAGCCATCCTATTAAGCAACCTATTCACCAAATGAGAAATTAAGTGAACGAGGGCGTGAGACATTCGATTTTTCTGAGTTGAGTTAAATGGCGGTTGGCAGTCAATTAAATTGAATTCAATAACTTTATTAGGCAATCTATGTTTGTTTGTGCACCAGTGATTTTATTTAAATGACATGACCCTCGTCTCTCGAGATATAACGTTACGCTAGCAGTATCGAGAAGCTCGTACCGTCTTTGGGCTGTTAAAAGGCACTGCTCACATCCATTGTAGCCGGCGTCAGAGGGCAGTCCGGTTCCTTGGATGACTTCACCGCAGGGGTGGTGTTCCACACCTCAAACCACGTAGAAATTGTCGAGCTTGTCAGGAAGTGAGACATAGGCCAGGGCATCCCTGCCATGTCTCTCTTTCTACTGTGTGATTGAGTTAAGAGTTAAGAGTGAAGAGTACGCCATATGTGTCCTGGGTCAGAGCCATTACGGGATGGTTCCAACTGAGCCCTTAAGTCTCTCTATGCCCCTCTGGTCTCACACACACACACACACACACACACACACACACACACACACACACACACACACACACACACACACACACACACACACACACACACACACACACACACACACACACACACACACTCACTCACTCACTCACTCACTCACTCACTCACTCACTCACTCACTCACTCACTCACTCACTCACTCACTCACTCACTCACTCACTCACTCACTCACTCACTCACTCACTCACTTACTCATTCACTCACTCACTCACTCACTCACTCACTCACTCTGAATAGAGCGCTGCTCCTTTCATTACCATATATTTATTATTATAGAGAATTCTGTTAGATATAACTCTACTCATTATTCTGTTATATATAACTCTACTCATTGTTGTTGTGTATTTGGTCTCCTGAAGCACATTGAATGGTACGGAAGCAGGACCTGCCAATGGATCCAGCCCAGGCTCCTGTTCGGCCCCCAATGGCGAAGACGTCGATGTAGTGCACGACTCTTCCGCCCTTCCGGACCCTTGTCCTGTCGTCAATGGAAACGCCGCCACATCCAACTGCACCGCTGCCTGCAAACCCCTAGACAGCGATGCCAGCACCACCACCAATGGCACTGGTGAGGAAACTCTGGGAAGTGAAGCCCAGTACGGTCTCTAGAATCCTGTAACAGAATTCTTGGCATTGCCATTCAATGTCATACTTTGAGATGTAGCGTTGAACTGCTGCCGACGGATGTCATTTGCACCTCAGGGACCTCAGTGCCACCTCGCTTACAAAACCTTAAACCTTCACGTAGCTCTACAATACTTCTGCGCACGTAGTCCTGTAGAGTGCCATCTGCAGGCCTAAATCCCGTTAGTGGCCACACATGTCAACCTGAATTCACACAGAGGCGAGGCAGTGCACTCCTGCCTGAACCTACCTGGACCTTGACACGCTTGGTTTGCTTCCAGGGTTCAAGCAGAGGATAGCAGCTGATTCATTTCCATTAATCATGCGGTCGTCTTGCAACTTCTCACATGTTAAATACCCAGAGAGAGAATGAGAAAGAGAGGGAAAATCACTAAACTCCAATGGGAAATATTCTATAGAAGGAGCGCAGTATATGTCAAAGGCAATGTTGATTCATGATGTTTCATTTATTATATTCCGTCACACTCATCCCCCCTCTTTTTGAATCCTACAGTGAATGGAGACGGTGTTGACGTAGTCCACCCCTCTTCTTCCGCTATAACAGAGGACGCACCACCCTCCGCTGAGAGCCACGAAGACCATAGTCAGAACCCTGTCCCGGCAGCCTGCAGCACAATCCCAGGCCCCACCACCACTACCACCTCCTCATCCTCATACTCCGTTACTGCTGCTCCTGCTGCTCCCTCCGACTCCAACACCCCGACCCATGCGTCGGCTGCTCCTGCCGCGGACCCTGTGTCTGGGACGTTGTCCTCCCCTGCTCCGGTTGAACCGGCACCCCCTGGAGGAGAGGGTGGTGGCGTCGCCGGAGGCACTGAGGCCACACCTGCGGACGGGGCCAAGCCCAGACAGCAGACCCCCAACAACACGGCGGCCACCTCCGATGCCCTGCCGCCAGGGTAAAACAAGCTAACCGTGTGGGGGACCCAGGGGGCGGGAGTGGTGGAATGTGGGTTACCCAGAGCCATTGGAATTAGCCACACATTTTGTTTTACCACACGGATCAGTCTGGACCCCTAGCCGCCCACAATGTAATGGCAGCCAATCAGGGACTGTGTCGTAGTTGATGAAGTGAAATACAGGCCGTCGCTAGCAAAACGGTAATGTCGTCGTCCGAAGCATCAAGCGGTTACGTTAACATTACTAATGATTAGTAGTTTAGAGTGGTTATAGTAATAAGTGCAGTTATTGCAGATATAGACTCAATAACAACTATTAAACAAGAACAAGAGTATGCACTAGCAGAGTTTCTCAGCTGGAAAGTCGATTTGCCTCTCAACAGCGCACCTTGATGGCGTCACATGTTTTGTTTCGCTGGTTGGCTGAAGGAGTTTGTCTGTCAAGGCAAGTAGTCCCGCCCCTTGAAATCGATGTGGGTGGCTAGAGGTCCAGACTGATCCGTGTAGCGAAACAGAATGTGGGCTCAAGTGATCAGGATGGTCTCCAGGGTACTATATAATAGCATTGACCTATATTGCGACATAGCTATAGTTAAGTCTTCTCCATGCTTTGAAGCCTCATGAGATACTCCGTGTGGATTAAAAGTCAGAGTGAAATGAGCACTGAATGCTTGTCATTATATCCTCTGTACTCAATGGTAGATCCATCCATTATCTAACATCTTATACCTCAAATCCTGTTGAATCTGGAAATGCTTATTGACATGGAGGCAAGAATGCAGCATAAGACCATCTGCCTTCAAGTGTCTTGTCATCAGGTTCCCATCTGCGTCATGTGTGCTTTTGAACTACTAAACGATGGCTCAAGCTGTATGCCAGGCTGAATGTTCAAAGGGCTTGAACAACAGCTCTGTGTTTTGTGCGACTCTGATTTATTTGCCGTTCCTTGTGATTCCTAGGTGGGAGCAGAGGAAAGACCCACATGGCCGGACGTACTATGTAGACCACAACACCAGGACGACCACCTGGGAGAGACCGCAGCCTCTACCTCCAGGGTCAGACCCCCCCACCCCCCCACCCCCCCACCCCCCCCCCCCCCCAACGTATATCCTCTAGGTCTAAGTGACCTAGAAGGAGGAATGAATTCAATATGTGTCACAAATAAATTTATATTTGTGAACTATTTCTATCTACTTCCATGACCCTCAACTTTCACTATGCTCCATGCTGGGCTCTTTGTTTTTGATCAACGTCCCTGACCCGGGCTCTGTCCTTCCATCTCTCTCTCTCTCCACGCTGCAGCTGGGAGAGAAGGGTGGACGACCGGGGCCGCATCTACTATGTGGACCACAACACCCGCACCACCACATGGCAGCGGCCCACCATGGAGTCTGTCCGCAACTTTGAGCAGTGGCAGAGCCAGAGGAGTCAACTGCAGGGAGCCATGCACCAGTTCAACCAGAGATACCTCTATTCCGTAAGGGAAATCCGTTTCTTATGACTCCTCAGGCCCTCCTAAGCGTGTTCCGGATGAGTTAATGAGCTTTAAGCCTGATTATTGTTTTACTTGGATGGGTTGGGAAAGAAACTGTAATTTTTTATGATCGATCTTGATTTGTTTGACAGAATTGTTTTCATATTTACTAGTCCTGTGGGGTACAAAACTAATAAATCAAGTCATCAAAACATTTATTTCCCCCTCAGGTGCCATGAAACGTCCATTAAGCCACATTTAGGAAAGCAAACCGGCAGTTCAGTAGGGTGTCTGGAGAGGCTCCTCCATGTGATCTATAATGATCCATTGCTGTTTCCTTACCCATCTGCTACACAGGTGGAGCGTAGTATGGGTGGGGGGGTTCCTGTCCCCCTTCCTCCATCCGCCCATTACTCCCTGTTTACCTCTTCCTTCTTTGTGAAGACCTCTCATGAGTCTTTGAGTTTAGCCTGATGCCATCTCCCTGATGATGATTAACAACCAAATCTAAAGAGCGAAAACAGTGGTGCACAGCTATAGAGGCAGCCTGCTGTCTGCCCTGTCTCAGAAACCTGGCTCGATAGAAAAATATAGCATTTATTTGAATCTGCCTTTCACTTAGGTTTAGTTTATATCGTGGGGAAAGTGTTTGGCTTTTAATCCTTTCAGTTGAACTTTGGGGATCATGTTGCTGATCAGTTTTTGCTGTTTACTTCTCGGTGGATCCTCTTCGGCGCTGCGACATGTACGTCCACCAGGCCTCCATGATGTCCGCGGAGAACGACCCCCTGGGCCCGCTGCCGCCTGGCTGGGGTGAGTTCTGCTCCTCTACCTGAAGTGCACACAGTACAACTGCCTATGGACGGCAGCATTCACCAGGGCTTATGTCTGTAGCATGAGCCTACTGTAGTAGCATACATTACACAAAGCATACATTAGCAGCAAAACACTCATGAAGATACAACAACATTCTTGTTGATACAACTCGGCCCTGTGAACCCATTGCCATCCCTATTCTCTCACCGGTAATTTCTCAAACAATATGTTTTAATTGTGTCGCAGCTGGGGGCGGAATTTAACTTTCCAGTTCCTTTCCTTGCTGTACTGTGGTAGCATAGTATTGACTAGCAAGGGTATACCTTTTTAAATGTATCAATCTTGCATCTTGTCCATGTTGCTAGTCTACAATCAACTTTGAAAGCATTTTTCTCGCATGCTTTGTTTTAAATAGCTTTAATGGGTCCAGTATGTATATACATTGGTGGCTCTGGTATTATCAGCCTGATAAATACTATTATCTTGGGATCTGAGCAGTGAACATTGATGTACAATGAAGCACAGAGCGTACACTGATTTGGATCGGTACATGTTAGATCACGGTTGTTTGTGTGAAGCCCTTTCGTCATTCGTATACGGCCTACCTTAGCCGTCCGTCTCGGCAGGTCAGCCGTATGTTCCATAGACCATCCAAGTATGATGTCATTTGCATGCCCAAATAAGGGTTTCCGGATCCACCATTCTCCCCAGACTCTGGAAAACAGGAAAAGCACACATTATTGGTTGTTGACGAATAGTGGACGAATCCCGTGGGTGGCATTTGTGATCCATACTTATATCTTACTCACATGGGCCATTTGTGTGGGTGGCATCCGCGGAAAGAATCTGCATCTCCTGGATTCTGTGGTGAGATTTAAAGGAACAAACACAAAATGCTATACAAGTGCAGGCATAACGCACTGCATGCAACAATCCTGTTAAGGAAAACAGTGATGGAGCCAGATATGATGCAGACGTGATCAACAACACTCGGTGGTCCATAGACCACAGTGTTCACAGTATGTCCGACGAAGCGGAAGCCAAATCTGATTGGACAAGTCTAGACATATGAGTAGGCGCCTGCCTCGTTTTGTATCCCGGCGCTGATTGTTTGCCTGTCCTCCACCCCAAGCAGAGAGGCGTGTGGACTCCAACGACCGCGTGTACTTCGTCAACCACAACACTAAGACCACGCAGTGGGAGGACCCCCGGACACAGGGGTGAGTAATGGTGTTTTTCCCAGTTCAATGCAATGGTTGCCATTGCTCTGCGTATGGAGAATGTCACATTAGGCCACCGAGTGGTCGGCTTCAAAGCATTGTCCGGTTACTGTTTGATGCTCTATGTTCTTGTGTGTGTGCTTGTCTGAGTCTGTGTGTCTTTTCATGTGTGGATCTCAGGCTCCAGAACGAGGAGCCGCTACCAGAGGGCTGGGAGATCCGCTACACCAGGGAAGGGGTGCGCTACTTTGTTGACCACAATACCCGGACCACCACCTTCAATGACCCACGCACCGGAAAATCCTCTGTGTAGGAGCACACGTGCACACAGTCCCATTCAAACCCATTCATCCGCCGGGGCAGTTTCATGCTTTCTTCTGGGCCCCTAGTCATCCATTCAAGTCTTCTAGGCTTAATGAATTGGCCTTGCCATAACAATGACCCCTAAAGCGGCAATAAACTGACCTGACCTGTTGTTTATTGATCGTAGGCACATTGAATATGACCTCTGAGGCGCCCTCTCCTTTATGACGTATTTAATGACTTATCTCTCTTGCGCTCTCTCTTGCTCTCTCTCGCTCTTTCTCTAGCACCAAGGGGCCTCAAATCGCCTACGAGCGCAGCTTCAGGTGGAAGCTCGCCCATTTTCGCTACCTGTGCCAGGTAATTACTTCCCATGACTTATTACTAATTACTTCAGGTAATCACTTCCAAGTATCAGGGATGGAGGGGATACGTTGAAGATGCAGTGTTTACACGGACGTATGTCTTCTCTCTCTCTCTCTCTCTGTTTCCTCAGTCCAATGCACTTCCCAGCCATGTGAAGATCACTGTGTCGAGACAGACCTTGTTCGAAGACTCTTTTCAGCAAGTGAGTGAGTTGCTCAGTCAGTGCCTGCGACCCTGAGGCAGAAGTCACTGATCTGACGCTCTTCTGTGCAGCGTGCATACAAAGCCTAGCATCCCCATATACATTAGTCTAGCAACTGCATTTCACATTCTATACTATTATTCTCTCTTCTTGCTTATTATTTATTTGCTGACCGATTACCGACACTTGTTAACCGGTCATTAACCGTTAACCGATAAAAATTGGCATTGTATAAGAAATTGCTGAAAGTCCAACATTGGTAGAAAATTACAGAATTCTTTATTTTCACTGGAAAGGAGGACTGGATATGCATACTTTCAAATTTCAATCTTCCGATAATCGTTACGTTTCCGAAGGTATATTTGAATAGTTAAACACCTTAACCTGTTACAATCCAGTGTTGTCATGTGCTGACTGGCTATGTGAAGCCTGTAGCATTATTAAATAAAACACATTATTATTAATCACAACTATTGTGATTATCATTAGTAACTAATGATATCAGATATGAAAACACTTGGTTACGATTAGCACATAGCAGGCTATCGGTTTTTGGTTAGTCTAAAGTGCTCCCAGTGACAACCAATTTTCCGTCGTTTTGTCGGTTACTCAGCGAATGTAGGGATTACCACTCGAGAAACAAATCTCAGTTGTGAGAAAAAAAGCCGAAGCTGTGACTTGCTGAAAGCGTTGATGTAGCTACATGGCTAACAGACATGTTAACAACAGAACGTCATCACTGACCACCTCCTGGATTAAAGCTAATGGCAATCTTAATGCAAAGTTACATGAACAAATTGTGATGGTGTACTAAACTATAACCAAAAGGTTTCGAGTAATATTATAATAAAAATACAAAACTAATGGGTAGCTAATTTGATAATTCGAATATTTGGGTCCAGCCCTTTTATTTTTTACAAGCAAAAACGACTCACAGAACGTGAGGATATATTTTATAATAAAAACAATTTAACTGTTTAACTGATTAACTGAAATGATTCAGTTAATGGTGAAATTGTTAAAATTGTACATCCGTATTCTAAATGGAATATATTTTAAAGTGCCCCATGTTCTTAGGCTTTCATGTTTTTATGCACTTTTCTACTGTTGCGGTATCTTATGGATGAGTGTTTTTGACGTGTGTGTCTTCAGATTATGGCCCTGAAGCCCTATGACCTGAGAAGGAGACTCTACGTCATCTTCAGAGGAGAAGAGGGACTGGACTATGGTGGCCTGGCTCGGTAAGAATGTCAATAAATGCAAATTGTTGGCGCTTCGAACGCAGCAGTCTGATGAAGATGGTCACTGCGAATGGCCTACATATGGCCCCCACATACACATACTCACATACTCATATTCACTGCCCTTCTCCACACACACACACACACACACACACACACACACACACCAGACCTTGGTGTATCAGGGTATCATAACCCATGTTTGTGTTGCATCAGTGGGAGAACCCAGGGTTCAAATTCTCTTACTTTCTGTATTTAGCTCCATACATAAAAAGGTGATGATGGCTAAACATATTATGTTGTGTGACGCTGTTTTGGTGCCCTTCCCCCCCCCCCCCCCCCCCCCCCCCTCCCCCCCCCAGGGAGTGGTTCTTTCTGCTGTCCCACGAGGTGCTCAACCCCATGTACTGTCTGTTTGAGTACGCCGGCAAGAGCAACTACTGTCTGCAGATAAACCCCGCCTCCACCATCAACCCCGACCATCTCTCCTACTTCTGCTTCATAGGACGCTTTATTGCCATGGCAAGTCCGCATGCACACACACCCTTCATGTTACACCCAACACCTTCATTTTGCACACACCTGTGGGACCAAGTGTAAGAGAGTCCCAAATCTGTGTGGACTTCAGGTGTTGTGGCAATTTAGCCCTCCAGCTGGCCGTCCAAGTCGAATCATGTGTCATCGCATTATGCTTCCTAGTGAAATTGTAGACAAAAAGTGTTTCAACCTACCATGGGAACCAGACGAATTTGCAAGGTCATGTTTTATTGGCTCTGGCATATGCGTCTGGCCCCCCTCCCGTTCAGAACGATTTCCAGCAGACCTGGCCAGAGTTGGTCCAATCACAACCGCTTGTCTTATATGGGGCGGGTTTGACACGATGACTGTGAGAGGAGGAGTTAAGGCATTTTCATAAACAACCAAGATGGCTGCCACTGATGTATCACATGTTTCGTTGCTGTTTGGTTGTAGGTCTATCAAGTTACCTTCAGCCGTTGATAACTCCCCATGGAAATCAAAAATGAACTGAGAGGTTCCAGACATATACACATTTGCGAATACGCAAATGCGTACACTTTGTTTCTGAAAAATACACTTTTCTTTTCCTGAAATGAATTTGGAATATCAGTTTGTGCACCTTCAATATATTATGTAATTATTTTGGCATGACAATATTTCATTGCAAATCACATTTCACAATGTCAGTAAAAATATTTTTGGGTATCCCAATCAGTAAGTATCCCCTTGTCCCCATAGCTTTGTTTTAAAGGGTCACTTTTTTTGTTTTTATTTATCCACAGACAGAGGGACAATCTTTGTTTCTTTCTTTCTGTCTGTCTCTCTCTGTCACCTGTGTTAATGTCAGTCTCCTTCCCTCTTTGTGCGGCGACAGGCACTGTTCCACGGCAAGTTCATTGACACGGGATTCTCGCTGCCCTTCTACAAGCGCATGCTCAACAAGAAGCTCCTCCTGAAGGACCTGGAGTCCATTGACCCAGAGTTCTACAACTCCCTCATCTGGATCCGGTAACACAACCCGACCCACTTTCTGACTCCTCATAAAGACAATATTGACGCTAACATTAAAATGTACCTTTTTGTAGCATGGGCTAACCCCTGTACATAAAGGAAAAACATGAAGAAGCATTTGATTAATAAAGTGTAAATTCTGACATGGTACTTTGCAGTACATTTAGTGTGGGTATTTAGTGTTGTTAGTTTGGTATTTGGATATTAGAATACTTCGGTAGTACTTTGACACCTGCCGTCCATTCTGAAATTCTGCAAAAAATAGCCCTAGTCCTGCCGTGCAATTTCATCAAAACTTGAACAACGTTCAAACCACTGCATTTGGTTTGTGATAATAGGAACTTTTAGGCTACATAGAAGCTGTGCCATAACCGAGTCGGATTCGGACCAATGAGTGGATCTGAAAGCCAGTGATATTGTAAATCCTTCCACTCTTCCATCATCCATTCTGCTCCTCCTCCTCCTCCTCCTCCTCCGCAGGGACAACAACATCGAGGAGTGCGGCCTGGAGATGTTCTTCTCCGTGGACATGGAGATCCTGGGCAAGATCACCTCCCACGACCTGAAACCCGATGGCACCAACGTGCAGGTCACCGAGGAGAACAAGGAGGAGTATATCAGGTAGCTTGATCTCTGGGTTGTGGGGGGGGGGGGGGGGGGGGGGGGGGGGGGAGCCTGTAGAAACCCAATGCATGCATACAAGACGTGGCCTGCCGGAACAGGCATTCCGGAGGGCCACCTCTTGGCTTTTAGGACACGCATGTCAAATGAGGAGGTGTTGTCGTGGTGATTGTACACCCTTGTAATGATTGGAAACGCCACACACACATGCATTAACGCAAGTTAATTTTTTTTATAATTATGGGGAATGGTACAGGATGTAAATACCACGATATACTCATGTATTCAAAATACCTTTCTAAACAGTCAAACTGAGGGTCATTACATTGAAGTATATGGAGATTTAATGTATGTTATCACACTAAAACAATTTTTCCTTTCTCGCCGACGTTTTAAACCTCATATTTGATAATTTTAAAGGTCTATCTTCTCATCGTAACTCATTTTTACTGTAAAACGGGGCATCGCGATGAGTCGATCTCTTCATTTCATGACGATACAGAAGCATTCAGAGACGATGAACGGTCATATTGAATTATCGTCCAACCCTACACATTAGCATCCATGTGTACTCGTGCTAATGTGTGTGTGTGGGCACGCAGCTTGATGGCGGAGTGGCGGTTCTCCCGGGGCGTGGAGGGCCAGACCAAGGCCTTCCTGGACGGGTTCAACGAGGTGGTTCCTCTCCAGTGGCTCCAGTACTTTGATGAGAAGGAGTTGGAGGTGAGTGGGTGTGCGCCTCCACACACACTCACACACACACATATATTCAGTACAGCACTATGGTTGGTATTATATCCAGTACGGCCGTATGGCCACATAAAAAAATGGCCCACTCACTCATTTGCTTCTCTCTTGTTTGCTGTGTGTGTGTGTGTGTCTACATGCGTCTGGGTGCAGGTGATGCTGTGTGGCATGCAGGAGGTGGATCTGCAGGACTGGCAGAGGAACACTGTGTATCGCCACTACACTAGAAACAGCAAACAGATCATTTGGTTCTGGCAGGTAACGTAGACGAGGCCTTTCCGTTGGTAAGACCTTAAGGAGCTTAAAGCTAATTCTTAAATAATGCATTGTTTATCTTCAGCCAAGAGCATCAGATTCCCGTTTATGGTTTTATTACAAAGATGAGGATGAGAGCATATATACTAATGATATGAACTTACATATATTTTAATAGGGCATACATATTGACAATATATCCTATCGTAATAGATAACAAACCTAATTTGGATTCCTACAACATCGGCTTTTTAATTCTTAAGCAAGCTTACCTTTTATGTAACTTTCTCTAGTTCACTCAGCCTTTGAGATTTAAGTATCCTAATCATCCACTTCAGACCTGTGTGTGTGTGTGTGTGTGTGTGTGTGTGTGTGTGTGTGTGTGTGTGTGTGTGTGTGTGTGTGTGTGTGTGTGTGTGTGTGTGTGTGTGTGTGTGTGTGTGTGTGTGTGTGTGTGTGTGTGTGTGTGTGTGTGTGTGTGTGTGTGTGTGTGTGTGTGGCGCCCCCTGCAGTTGGTGAAGGAGGTGGACAACGAGGTGCGTCTGAGGCTCATGCAGTTTGTCACGGGCACCTGCAGGCTGCCGCTGGGGGGCTTCGCCGAGCTCATGGGTACACTTACTCACACACCCACTCACTCACTCATTCTCTCTCAAACACACACACACACACACACACTACAACAACTACAACATCCCTGCAAATTCTGTATGTAAATGAACAGGCTCCACACGTGAGTAAATAGTGGTGTGAACAAATTTGTTACGGTGCCACCAAATGAAAAAGTGTTGAAAATGTAAGTCTTGAGCCCTGAGTGATTGCTTTAAGCTGTTGGTACATTGATGTATTTTAAATCTGTGATATGCTGTCCATAATCCGCTGGTTCTCCTGCCGTAGGGAGTAATGGGCCTCAGAAGTTCTGCATTGAGAAGGTGGGGAAGGAAACCTGGCTTCCCAGAAGTCACACATGGTGAGTACAACAACAGGTCTATTACGTATCGTATCGAACACCCTTGAGTTGTAGCAAACATGTAAGCGGTTTTATGCGCAGTACATTGCATGCACCCATGGCCCGCCTCTATAAAGGAGCTACTAACAAACGTTAATAAAACCATTTGGTAAGTGATAGCAGAACCGAAGAGTTTTATTGCAAGGTCAGCTTTCACATACAAGGAATATGTTATTTGTATTAAAAATACCAAAAAAAAGGAACTGTACCTGGTATTTTGCCTTGTTGCGCATTGCATTGTGTAGGCATTATTCTCATCTATATGTATTCTCAAGGCCAGAGTCCCACCACACCTCCAGCAGTGCTCCACGGTGCCCTTTATTCATCCCTGGTGTGTTTGTTTTCCCTCCAGCTTCAACCGGCTGGACCTGCCCCCCTACAAGAGCTTTGAGCAGCTGAAGGAGAAGCTGCTGTTTGCCATCGAGGAAACTGAAGGATTCGGCCAGGAGTAGAGAGCCAATGAGAGCGGGGGGGGGGGGGGGGGGGGGGGGGGGGGTTGCTTCATCACTTTCTCCCCCTCCCTCCCTCTCACTCTGCCTGACCCACACCCCCTACCCCAACGCTGTTTATACAGCCAAGTAAACAACAAAAGGAAGAATTGCACAGATGAATACCAATGTATATAAGCTATTTTGTCAGTTTAAACCAAATCTTAATCCACAGAATAATTTCTCTGCAGCAATCCCTTTGTTCCCCCCCTGCCCTTTAGAAGAGTATATCTTACCCATCATGAAATATGCAAGCATCTAAGCCCCGCTGTCTTGAATAGACTAAATCCGTTTTTTTTTTATTGTTATTAAGGAAACTGAAAGTGTTCTGAAGAGGATTTTATAGCTAAAGCATTTAACTTCTTCTACGGCTCTAGTTCTATAGAGCTTTTAAAGGCTGATTGTAGTTTCAGAGTGCCTGAGATTCCACCCCCCCCCCCCCCCCCCCCCCCCCCACCCCCATTCCCTCCTCCCACCATCCGACCCAAACACACCCCCGTTAAGCGTTGCATTGTTCGCAAATTGTTGCTGTGCACTTGCACGGCTGCCTGCGGACCAGCGAAGCCCTGTCCACCTTGTCTTATCATCGCCCACTCACTTTACAAGCAAAAAACAACCTGATGGACACACGCCAGTCATGGCCCATGCCGGCGACATCATGACTGACTGAATGAAGAGTATTGTACAGGCCCCCCCCCCCCCGCTCCCCCTTCGTTTCATTGACCGCAGTACAAGGAGAAGACATGGATCATACTTCCCTCGACCTCTCTCACACACACACACACACACACACACACACACACACACACACACACACACACACACACACACACACACACACACACACACACACACACACACACACACACACAACTTCAACCGTGCCATGTATTTATTTTGCTGCTTACAGCTATTTCTTTCTGGGGTGTCATTGTGCTGCCGTGGCAACGTCGGCTGTCCAGGGTCGCCGTGGTGGCAAGAGCAGAGACTTCCCCCACCATTTTATTCGTTTCTCATACAGCACAGTATAGTGACAATAGACCTCAGAGTTTAACATGTTTCACTTTCATTTGCACACATGGAGTAGGGAACAAGCATTGATCATGGGTAGAAATAAATACCTTACAAACTGGTTTGCCACAAATCGCTCATTACGCTTGTTAGAAGCGATGATCGCTGTAAACTACAGTCTGACAGTAATCTGTAGAGGGCAAAGAGGGTCTACATCCAGCATGAAATGTAACCCGGTAGATGGTAACCTCTTTTTGTGGATAACCAAAATAAATATGCAATTGTAAAGCCCTAGATTTTGTAGGCCTACTAGGAAAGACGCATTAAACAATTTGGCCACTCCCTTTAATATATTACCGCATAGAAACGCGATGTCTTGCAAGACTTTGGCTAAGAAACGCGCAATAAGCTAATAAGTGTAACTCAAATGTTTATTAAAAAACAGCACACCTTTTTTCTGTGCTGCCTTTAAATGTATGTATTTAACAGTTTGGAGTGCAATCGCGCCATCCGTTTATTTATTTTATAGTGGCCTATAGCAGTATGACATTTAATGCAGGGGGCGCTTCACCCAAGTGTTGTCATTTACCATAACCGATTTATACAAACAATACCTGGGTTCATTATGCTAATACACTAAGCAGCATGGGTTTAAGATTGGGAAAATGGTTGTAAACCGCTGGAAAAGTGTAGTTTGAGAACTGGTATAGCATCATTTTAAATGAATTGGGAGAATTACCATTCAAATCTTCTGTGTGATGCAAGTTGACTTGGGTAGCTTACATACATTTGCAATGTTAATGTTTAAACATTTACGGCCATTTCACACAATCATTTATTTCCACAATGCACAAAAGGCAACATGTATACCATGAAATGGACACGAATGCAAACATATAGTGAGTGTTTACGAACAACATATTTTGGCCGCTTGGATTGTAAAATGGCCCTTAAAACATGTTAGAGATTGTAGATGTTCTGATTAAATGAATGACTCATACAATATACATGGATGTCCCTGCTAAATCAGCTGTGAACTGTATTCTAGCTGAACTAAAACCTTTTCCCACATCTCTCATAGATTCTTTTCTTTTTTCAGAAGAGATAATGTAGCCATATTCAGTTGGACAAAGACCAATGTTTGTTTAAAAAAACTTGGGCTGTCCCGTCTTTATCTTAAAATGTCCACCCTCTGCTTCGTAATCCCATTTTTTGTTTTGTTTTGTTTCAGGTGACATTTTCACACTTATTAATGTGAATTACACACGTGTATAAATAGTGTTGGAAGAAAACTGGTGCTTCATGTCGATTGTCTGGAGGCAAGGCAAGCGAAACCACTGTGTGTGTGTACCTGTTAAAAACGCTTTTTGTGTTCTATAAGAGGAGTAGTCCATGTAAAAAAGTAAATATATGCCTTGTATATAACATTTCATTGATCCCGCTGGTCGAAACTGACCACAGGGACAGCAGGAAAAAATGAGGAATTATTACCGGCAAAAGGAGATTAAAAAGAAATGATCGTGTAACGCTGTGCTTCCTTCTGAACTACAAAATCCCTATCAAAGGAAGAAAATATAACTGTGTATATGAGTATTCATTGTATAGAGAACATTTAAAGAAATTAAAGTAATTAGTTATTGTAATTAATCACGTGGAACCGATGTTTCATTGATGAAAATCGTAATGCCTTTTATTTAACAACCTTCATTCTCAGACGTAGAGGTTTTTCGTATCAGGTTGCCTTGACCGGCCGGCACTTTGGAGAGCTCGTACCACACACACATATGCCTACTCGTGATCTAGCTGTCGAACCAAAATGTGATGAGAGGCCATTGAAAAACCGAAGGCGGGGAAATCGGGGAAGTGGTGCTGTGACCGAGGCAATCTGAAACGCAAAAAAACCCAAACGTAACATATCGCGTGTAGATACACACTGTAACCATCAACTACACTGAATGGAAAGATGCTATAGTGGAGACGTTACGTAATAGACCCCCCCCCCCCCCCAACCCCATTTGAAATGAAGAGAGATCGATGTATGAGCCAAATAGCTGAATGAACCCCTCCGATGACCTCCAATGATGATGTTGTGTCGTTAAGAATCACAGGGAACTCGAGTCCTTCTGCTCAGGAGTCAAAAGGAAAAAAATATTTTGTTCTTGAAGCAAAGTAAAAAAAAAAATAGATTTCCTTTTGATTATTTTTTCTTTTGGTTGGATCTTGCCTGTGGAAATGGAACCATATTTAATAAATATATCTGACCACCTTTACGGAAGGTTTAACTGTCTTTATTCGGATTTCTCATTGTATGCATGCGTTTCTTTGTAGAGTGACAAGTGTATGCATTGAAGTTGAGAAAGATGTGGACTGTAGCCTCCAATTTACACCGTTTATTTCTGCTAACATAAATTCTAGTAACACAAACCCTGCTAGCCTTGCCCATGATTAACGAATGCCCTCTTCCAAAAAAATAAAAAAAAATATTTTCCCAGGAATCCCAGTTACGACCAGACAAAAAAACAAAACAAAATTAATAATGGACCCCTCAGACGTGGTCATTTACAGCTTTCATCTGGATGTTCTGAATCAGTGTAAAATAACATCCGCTCCTAAAACACATTATTTCATAACTCATGGTTATTGCAGGGCAAGATTACAAATGCAACAGATTTATGTTAAGAAAACGGGGGCGCATAGTAAAGATTACAAAGATCCTGGTGCGATCTTTGCGCATGTATTCAGTTTCAGCACAAAAAAACCCCCAAAACAATATGTTTCCCTTGAGGTATTTGGACTCGACTCATAAATTATCATTATCCGGATGTTCTATTATCAACGTGTCAAATTATCAGCCTAAGAACATTATCAGCTCCTAAAACACATTATTTCATAACTCGTTATTGCAGGGCAATATCACAAATGCAAAACATTTATGTTGAAGCGGGGGCGCATAGTAAAGACTACTAAGATGACATTGTCTTTCTTTGGCCAATCTTTGGCCCTCTTCAGCCCAGCCGTTTCAGGAGCTGTACAGCTTCTTGATGGACCTGTGGAGAAGCGCATGTATTCAGCTTCAGCACAAAAAAAAAACCAAACAATATATGCTTCCCTTGAGGTATTTGGACTCAACTCATAAATGATCAAAAGTGTTGGCATTACAATATTTGAGCAGTAAAATCAGTGGCTTTTTGGGGATGTGTTTGTAGAGAATACATAATTGTATAAATGAAACGCTTTAAATATAGACATACAAAATAAATTGCTTGGACTTAATTCACTCATTTATATACTTTTTTATGATTTTCCTTTTCAACAGTACCTTTCCTAATCCAAGAATACATGTTATCTTCTAGGATTACATCACATTGGGTATGGCAGAGGCCTACCTCTTTATCCTCCAACGTGATCGGGCGATAGTCTCTGGCTTTGGTCAGCCACAGATTGGCGTTCTCCTTGTCCTTCATGGCCAGGTAGGTTTTCCCGAGCATAAGCAGATTTTTACTGTAGAAGCCCGGTTTCACTTAGGGGAAAAACAGCACGTGGGATGAGTCGGTCAATGACGTTGCAAAGTTCTGATCTAAACCAACTTTATTTAAATTTGTGTGTTTGGTGGCGCTTGTATTTTACCTTCTTCTGCTTTCAAAAAGAACTCCAGAGCCTAATGGAGTGAATAAAATAAGACATATTCCATTCATATTGTGAAGAGCTGCTGTCATGTGTTCTTGCGGATCTCTTAAACATTTGTATTTGAATTGGGCAAAGGAGTGTTAACGGCTCACCTCCTCGTACGAGGATGTGGGTGGCGTCCCGAAAATCACAGTCGCCAATTTCCGGAGGGACCATGACAACTCGGCAAAAGAGAAGCACCTATTGAACGAGGAGGGGAGGTTACTTTTTGACCAATTGCACACGCACACAGTCTCAAAGTACAAAGTATTTAACTTTTAACACGTATTTTGTTTTGTGCACAACATGACAGGCAGACCGACAGACAGACCCGAGAACATTACAACAGACTCACCAGTATCCTAATATGTATATTGTCGTAGGGTCATTGGGATTGAGCTCCTTAGCTCTCTGCAAAGGGAGTACAGATACATTTTTCTAAAGCATTACAAACATATGCACATTTCCCCCCATCAGGATTCATAAAGGAACAATATTATATATTTATTTATTATCAGATTGCATCTTATTTTATCTTCTTTTATTTTGTCCTTTAACAAGAATTGTCCTTAAACAAACACACACACACACACACACACACACACACACACACACACACACACACACACACACACACACACACACACACACAGTTGTTTTTAGACACAGCAGCAAATCACTGCTTACCTCCAGATGCTTCCGGATGATGAGCGATTTCTCCAACTTGTGTTTGGTTCCCATGTAGTCACCTAAATCACTGAGGAGGATACCATACCACTGTGTGAGAGGGAGAGAAATGTGGATTAAACGTGTATGTAGTTTAGTATCTTCCATAGTAACTAGTATCTTAGTACGTTCATGCAAAGTCTAACGCATCTAAATCAAAAGCTCCAACTCATTGACACAAGCCACAACTCATTGAGTTCCAACTCGTTGAGTTTTATGACAAGGGCAGAGAGGCCAAGGTTTGTTATACATTATACAGGATTCCCACTCTTGATCTTATTTCCAGGTATTTTCCAGGACATTAACCAAAACCTTTCTGTGCTCAGTTGTGCATATTCACAGAATGAACTGTCAGTAGCAGCCATCCTAATCTATTGAATGAGAACCATGATAACTTTTGAACAGTGAACCAACACACTGTCGAGGCGTATTATAACCTAGGATATACAAGCAGTTAACATCAATCTATTTGCAAATATTCCAGAATCCCCACAGGTTTTACTATCAAATCCCTTATTCATCCCAAATAAAGTATGGATCTGTATGATGTATTATATTATATCGATTTTCTGTTATCTGGTGAGAACCATGATATAGATTGGTATGCAGGCAGGGTACTTTATATCTCAATGAAAATACCTGCAATTTAAACCAAGCTACTTTAGACTTGGAGGGATTCAGTGACCATCACTGCTCAAGCACCGGGCCCTGCCAACACAAGCACGCACTTGCCTTGACTGGGCCCGGGACCACGCAGAATGGGGCCAGTTCCTCGAGTTACTGTGACAGCCCTAATGCAAATACCCCTAATGCAATTACCCCAACACTTGCTAAACTTGTTTTACACAACATTGTAATTTTCCATGACATGTTCCAGGACACTTAATACATTTGAACATTTTCTTTGATGAAAACAACTTTTTAATATCCAGGTTTTCCAGGATGCATGGGAACCCTGATTATATGACATAATTTGGTAGACTCTTTAATTTTGATACGCAAACGTCTTTGCCTGTTTCAATATGTAGTTTTTTATTACTCCCATTTATTACTCCCAGTAGAACAGACAAACTTACTCCACTTAGTCAAGTACTTTTTCGTTTCTTTCTTTCTTTCTTTCTTGATGAACCCACTAACCGAGAGGTTAGCATAATCTTTTCATTATTAATTATGATAATTAATGTTAATACGCAGAGGTGATGGGGTGAACTTTATTTACTTTGTGTGACGCGAAGCACCCATCATCTTTCTCAAGGGCCTTCTCGGCGTAGCCAAATGCCTCGTACACCAACGCCTTCTTCTGGTCGGCAGGCAGGCCCGGTACCATGGCCCGATCCCTTGTGGCCCGCGCCAGTCTCCAGAGGAACTCTGCTTCATCGCTGAAATCATGACTCATATTGATTATTTTAGTGCATGGTGCCATTCAGACCTGCAATTCATATCACTGTACAACTCTTGGTGTCATGACTGCAACTCATACACATGTACACAAATTCAACATGTTACTGGATTAAGCATGACGGCTATGCCTACCACTTATGACTGCTCTACAAACAGCACTGAAAGGTTAGGAAAAGCCAGAGTCACAAGGAAGGGTGATTGTTTAAGCTGTGAGATGTGATAACCTGATCCCAATACATTAACAGATATCCAAGCCTACATGCCTGTAATAACAACTAATACACTTTTCACGACAGATAATTTTCAGAGCAAATTATAAACAAGGCAGTAACATATTAACCTGTTGTTATACTGTTGTAGCAGTTGATACAGTTTTTCTGTCTCTGCACAACTGTGGAGGTAATCAGCCTGCTCCAGAATCTCCTCTTCTGGTATACAATAGAAAAGTACATTGTATTTGTTTAGTATGTATGTGTTATGTAATGTTTGTATGTTTGTATGTATGTATGTATGTATGTATGTATGTATGTATGTATGTATGTATGTATGTATGTATGTATGTATGTATAAATTACCTTTTTCTAAAGCAAGGACCACTGCTGTACTATGAATTCCTCGGTAAGCTTCATAGCCCAGGTAACACACTGTAGGTAGTCCTAGGCAGAACGCTGCTCTTCCACTCTGTAGAGAAAGAGACACACAGTGTAAACACACACTAGTCAGCTCAGGTGGCCAGGTGCATCTATTAATTAACAGGTAGGGCCTACCAATGACAGCAGTTGTGATGCCCCCGTTTACTCAGGATGGCATTCAGGGTTTCTATAGTATAACCCAGTAACGTGGGGTTAATGAGGAGTAATAAGCTACAGTTATATCAATGCTTGGCGTTTCACCTACATCGCATATAATTAATTACAAAAACGTTTATTCCAAGGTTAAAACACGATCGTACCTCCTTAAGAACTAAATTACGGTCCGCTGCAACTAACAATTAGTCAACATCAACTTCCATTGAATAGCAGTATGAATCATTATTTACAATAAAAAATGCGTTTGTTCTCTTCGCCGTTGTCCAAATAGACGATGCAACTCCCCTGCTCCTGATTGTCGGGTTGCCAGACAGCAAACTCCTTGTTAAAAACCGCATTAGCAGTGTCCCTGTCATTCTGTCAGATGTCTACAAGGTACTACTGAACGATTAACAAATTGACAGATCCTTAGTGAAAAAAAAGTAGGAGGGCATTCAAGATTGCAACGGACTGATCATTTTGCATAACCGCAAAGCTGTTTTTGGAAATGTGATGCATTTAGAACAAACGATCTTTGACATATGAACAATTAAATTTGACTTTTTAAACGAATAGTAAACGTTAACTAAATATATATTAAAAAAAACAATTTAGTGTTGGTTATGAAGTTGCAACTGTTCCATGTATGGACTGCTATTGAATGCAACTCAATAGCGCCCCCATTGTATTCTGTCGATAGAAAACAGAATATGAGCATACTAGTTCCGGAATGATTTTAAATTGGTACATTTAGTTTAACTTTGATAAGTTATTATCTACTTTACTTAATCCTTAATTTACTTAATTCAAATACATATTTTAGTTTTGTGTTAAAGTTTACAACATTCTACTACGTCAGTGAGGGCACCGCCCACTGCTGTCAGATAAAATCTGACTAGCGTGACCACCAGCAAGTAGGGACACTTTTGTATTGTTTATGTAAAATTGACTGTGCTTGGTATTGCTAATATTGAAATAGCAGTTGGGTAACCTAACCTTAGATTGTAAGGTTAGATGGTATTCAATTGTCATCAATGTATGCTGTCTCTATTCAGTGAGAAGTTTCTGTTGGGGCGGCGGCTGAGTTTGTTTGTGTCTAAAAAGCTGCAATGGCTACCGGTGGGCCAGTGCCCGAGGTTCCTGTCCAATGTGTGACCAAGGTGGAGCTGACGATCTCTTGTGAGAATCTACTGGACATGGATGTGTTCTCCAAGTCTGATCCACTCTGTGCATTGTACATCGAATCAGGAACTGGCTGGTACGAGGTGTGTAGTTGTTCCAGTGCAAATATGCTTACGGCTACAACACATTTACAACCTGCATGATTGTAAACATGATTGCAAAATTACGGTCACCCATAGGCCTACTCCATGCGCCATACCCCCAGAATAGATTAAGGGACGTCAGACATCCTGTAAATTGATTAATTTAGTCAAATTAAAACACATTTTCAACATTATTATCCATTATCTATAAAGCAGCACATTTATTATGTTGTTGTATTCTATGATTCCAGGTGAATATCATTAGTCTTACATCCCTCATAAAAAAAGATAATGTATGGTATATCATTCATGTCTGCACGTTAAAATACCTTTTGTATATTAATGCAATGCTTTTCCCACCCCCCACAGTTTGGTCGCACAGAGATGGTTCTGAACTGCCTTAATCCAAGGTTCTCCAAGAAGTTTAAAATTGATTACTTCTTTGAGATGCTGCAAAGGCTGAAGTTCTGCGTGTATGACATCGACAACGACACGTACGACCTGGAAGACGACGACTTCTTGGGAGAGCTGGAGTGCACCTTGGGCCAAGTGAGCTTAGCATATTTGTATTTTGTTTGTGTTAGTTCTGCTATTACATCATTTAGCAGACACTTGTATCCATCGTGACTTGCATTGATACAGATGAATGTTGCATGTCTAAGTGCCTACGGTTAGACTATGGACAATGGGGTTCAAACCTGGAACCTTTACACTGGGAGTCAAACACCCCGAATCCACTATCCTGAATGCCCTGCTTTGTTTATGGTTTGTTCTCGGATATGTATTGTGCGCTTTCATATGTGCCTATTTTCTGCTGTCCTAGAGTTGGTAATGGGTCCCTGTATCTTCAAGTCATTTTGATGTTCCTCCAGATTGTGTCGTGTAGAAGGATAACTCGCCCTCTTCTGCTGAAGGACAGGAGGCCAGCCGGGAAGGGAACCATCACAGTAAACTTCTTCAGTCATGTTGTTATTGTTGTAGTTATGCACACTTGGAAGACCAGAAGAAAGAATTGAATTTTGCCTCTATGATACTCGAGTCTATTTCAGAACGTTCCAACAAAGTTCAACTTTACTTTTGTACAATGGAAGATTCATGGTAAACTTACAATAATATTACTAATTTGCTGCTTCAATTTCGAAATTCGAAAGCGACAAAGTATATAGAAAGATCACTCACTTAATGAATATACATTTTTTTGGCCTACATGTGACTAGCTCATCATATATCAGGTAGGACAGGGTTTCCCATTAATCTTATTAGTCTAGACTATAGGATCACTATATAACCTGGATAATAAGTAACAAATTACTTAATAATTTTATTTTAAAGATCTGCGCTGAGGAGATTGAGGACAACAGGGTGGCTCATTTTGAAGTTTCAGCTCGGAAGCTAGACAAAAAGGTACAACAACTCCACCTCCACCTCATGCTCATTTAGCAGTTCAGTTGCTATTATAGCTCTTTATCCCACATTTTGAGACCCTGTACCTCTTCCTCGTGAGAAGGACCAGGTGTGCAAAAAGTGAAATGGCATTCAGAGTCTAACTGGAATTCAGAGACCCCGTCTTCCCATCCCAACTGACTTCAACGCCCCCTATTGTTGTGTGTACCCCCCCCCCCCCCCATCCTTTTCTAAACAATGCTGACAAAAGTTTGTCCCATTTCCAGGATAACAGGCTATAATGATATGTGTATTTTCTGTTTATATGATTATTTTTTTTCTTCAGTATTTGTGGTGGTCCGACCCTTTCCTGGAATTCCACAAGCAGACAGAAGCTGGGTGGCAGCTGGCCCACAGAACAGAGGTACAGAACACAGCAGAACAATCCCTCTGTTCTTCTCACAGCGGTCTTAACCCAGTCTGTGAAGCAACAACCTTCAAAACGGAATTGGTTCTATGCCTCCTGTTAATAATAATGATGAGAGATATAATATATATATATATATATATATATATATATATTATACAAATAATATAATTATATTAAATAGATCAGGGGGAGGGGCCGATAGTCTGACCAAACAGAACAGTCATGCCTGTTGTGGAACCTCCCACTGATGCAAAACGAACATGGGTTATGATGCCCTGATGCACCAAGGTTCTGGCGTGTGTGTGTGTGTGTGTGTGTGTGTGTGTGTGTGTGCCTGTGTCTGTGTGGCTTGTGTTATTGTGCCACCTAATATCTGCTTATGTCGCCCAGGTGGTGAAAAACAACCTCAATCCAATATGGAGGCCCTTCCATATCCCTGTGCAGTCACTCTGTGGAGGCCACGTGGAGAAACCCATCAGAGTACACACGAGCACACAATCCCTCATGCACACAAACAACCACTGTAATAATGTATCGCTTGATTCTTATTAACCTTGCACATTGCATCCTAAAATCTTCATTAACAGTGTGATGTGTTGCTGCTATCCTGTTGAATTATCTTTAAAAAAAAAAAAAGTGCATAGCTTTTCTCACATTGTGAAGTATGCGTGTGTGGCTCAGTTAATGGCTCTCCCATTCATCCTAGTGTTGAAGCAGCTTTGTGAGGAGGGAATGCTTGCGGCCTCCCTGCCCGAGTTTCATGGCGTTGCTTCACGGAGGTGCTCTCTCTTTTTCTCTCTCTCTCTCTCTCTCTCTCTCTCTCTCTCTCTCTCTCTCTCTATCTATCTATCTATCTATCTATCTATCTATCTATCTATCTATCTATCTATCTATCTATCTATCTATCTATCTATCTATCTATCTATCTATCTATCTATCTATCTATCTATCTATCTATCTATCTATCTATCTATCTATCTCTTTCTATCTCTCTTTTTTTCTATCTCTCTCAGTCTGTGTTGGTCTGTGGCACTAATTTGCTGTGGGCACCATTTTAAACATAATTTGTAGCGTGTTTCAAAGAGTCAACTTATGATCCTTGCCATTTCAGATTTGAACTGCATGGTTTTGTTATACGATTGTATGGGGCAGGAGGAACCTGGGCTAGGGATTCCCTGATGCACTTAGGTGTGTGTGTGTGTATATACCTGACATCTGTGTGGATACTATCCACTCAGTATAAGCAGCACCATGGCTATGGCCGAAGAGATGCTGAGAGGAGAGTAGAAGACAATGTGGTGTGTGTGTCCTTTTTTGCCCCAGGTGGACTGTTATGACCACTACATGAACGGCGCCCACAACATTATCGGAACCTTTGTGACCACCCTGTCACAGATGCAAGCCGGCACATACACATCTCCGGTTGGAATTGGGTGCATTTGTGTGTGCATTTATTTGTGTGTTAAGCGTGTTTCGTCAAAACTAATGTTTTTTTTCCTGATCTTCTTGTCAGGCTGAGTTTGCGTGCGTGAACAGGAGAAAGTCTGAGAGGAAGCCAGGCTACAAGAACTCTGGAGTCATTTGCATCAAGAGATGTGAGGTATATTTCAAATCATGTTAATGATAAGTCCCGGTGCTTGGCTATTGTGTTTACCCAGTGCTTGGCTAAAAGGTTTAAGGTCACAAGTCACAAATAAGTTTGAAGAAAAGTGATGACTACCGTGAAAACATTACTGTGTAGTCTAAATTTCTTAAAATAGGGTCCACATCATCGTCATCACAATCTGCAGAGTCAAATGAGCTGCTTGCTACCGCCCCTCACTCAATGAAATGTCAAGATTAGTGATCTGACATGTTATCTGATATGTTTTGTTTATGTAAGATTAAAAGCTTTGTTTCAACGTTCAGGTGGTGAAGGAATACACCTTCTTGAATTACATCATGGGGGGCTGCCAACTCAACTTCACGGTGGGTGGGCAGACAAGCCATGCATTGCATATAAATGATCAATACGATGTGCCTTGTGTCTTGTCTGTAATCCATTGGTACAAGCATTGTGGCTCTCTTTGTTTTCCTCCTTTATATGTGGATCCTTATCCACACCCCTGCTTCAGATAGCCATAGACTTCACAGCCTCCAACGGTGACCCCCGGAACCCCCAGTCCCTCCACTTCATAGACCCCCAGGGCTACAACGAGTACCTGGCTGCCATCTGGGCCGTGGGCTCTGTGATCCAGGACTACGACAGGTGAGCCACAGTGGAACTGAAAACATTGCATTGGCCGTTACCCCATTTCCAAACAACCCGTCCTTCATGTTGTGTCATAATGTGTCCCGAGTAATGTGACTTTGCATCACTGAGAACCCAAAATGTGGATGCTTTAAAATAAATATATATATATATATATGGGGAAAGGTTATTCTCTACCTTTGGTAGTCCGTATGCTTGCTAACGTGAAAATGGTAACTATAAATTACCTCAATGTTAGGAAATATGAGCAATAATTAACTTATAATAACTTAACTTTTTCCTACCTGTGCAGTACCAAAACCTTTCCCGCCTTTGGGTTCGGAGCCATCGTGCCTCCCACTGGGACGGTATGTCCAACCCATTTCATACACCCATCTCAAATGAGTTGCAGCTGGTGATCATTACTCTCTTGACCAAATCCTCCTGTAGTCACCAGTAGGAGCCACAATGGAATGACACTAGAAGAGTTATAGTTATTAGTCACGTCACCTTTGCTGAAAAAAGAAACAAACAAACCTCATTCATCATTTGTGGGCATCCACTACATCCATCTCATATGAGTTGCTAAGAAAGTCACTATCAGCTTGACTCCTTTATCCAGCATTCATTCAAAAATAACACATAGCTCAGTGTGTCAGTGCATTTATTTTGTTACTTAACATTCCTTAGAGAATAAAATATTATTTATTTCTTCTCCATTTGTGCACAGACCAAATCGATTTTGAAAGATACCATCCCTGGGTTGATTGAGCCAGGGTTTTAAACTAGAGTAGACTATTAGTTATAATAATAATACTAGATCTATATATTTTTTTCACAGGTGTCCCATGAATTCCCAATAAACTTTACCCCAGAATATCCATTCTGTAATGGTAGGTCCAAGGCACTTTTTCAAAAAAATTATTTACCCGTGTGCACTGATCCAACAATCTTTGCCTCTGGGGAAATGCGACCCATGTTGTATATTGCATTCCAATGCATACTTGTGTGTTTCAATGTCAAGGCATCGAAGGGGTGGTGTCTGCCTACCAGCAGTGTCTGCCCCAGGTGAAGCTCTATGGCCCCACCTGCTTCGCCCCCATCATCAACCATGTGGCCTGCTTCGCCAGACAGGCCATGCAGCAGAACACTGCCTCTGTAAGCTAACGGGCTAGTTATCTGGAAAATGAGCTGAACTGGTTGCACTCGTCGTAGCTCATCTTGTCAATGAGTATAGAGAGAGATCCAGCTTAATGTGGTTTTAAGATAGTTACAGTCAGACATGACGGAGGTGACTAGTGTTTTAGAATGAGCTGAACAACACCTGACCTAGATACACCTGCCGGAAACAGACTACATTAAAATAAGTGTCATAATATGTCCACACTTGAATATTTCTGAATATGGGCTACTCACATTGAGATGTAGGGCAGATTGTCCAACCGTTCCTATCAGTCCATGTGCTCTTTGGATCAGAAAATCCTCTAATCATATTTTATCCCTTCTGGTATAGTCATGTACAGAACATTTGTTTTACTGTTGTGAAACTTGCAGGACAGCCGACGTTAGACGAGCCAAGCGGTGCGCTTTGCCCAATCCACGACGCGTCCACTTGTATACATTATGTGTTTACCTGTCTACCTGTACCCCCCCCCCCCCCCCCCCCCCCCCCCACACACACACACACACAACATTCCCCCCCCCCCACAGCAATACTTTGTGCTGCTCATCATCACCGACGGCGTGATCACGGACATGGACCAGACGCTAAGCGCCATCGTCGCGGCCTCCCGTCTCCCCATGTCCATCATCATCGTGGGCGTGGGCCAGGAGGACTTCGGCGCCATGGAGTTCCTGGACAGCGACGACAAATTGCTGCGGTCGCCGCGGGGCGACGTGGCCTTCCGCGATATCGTCCAGTTCGTGCCTTTCAGGGCGTTCAAGGTGAGCGCCGGCATTAAGATGGGTCAATAAATCATTAATAAATAAATGAGGTTATGTAATAATCGTGTTTGATAATCATCAAAACATATAATTATAATGTTCTATGTATTTCAACACTAAAGGCATGTTAATTAATATAGTACCCTTCAAAAACAAGGTGCGTTACAGCACTATTAATTTCTTCAAGGAAGAAATTTCTTCAAGGAAGAAATAGCATGCAAAAACATTAAAAGGACAATCATTAAAGTATTGTGTTTTGTGCCATCTAGCCGAACGTATTTGGAAGAATTGGAATCTAATATTCAGAAGTGTATGTAATCCTATGAAAATGATACACTATAATACTGCAACCTCACCGCTAGATGCTGCAAAATTCTATACACTGGACAGTTAAAAGATCATAAAAAAAGGAGAAATGTAAAATAAAAAAGTCAGATGGTAAGATAATAAATAAAGGCTTGCCACGTCTGGTTATTTGTGTGCTCTCTTTTCTTGCAGGCGAACAGCATGGCTCTAGCGCAGAGTGTCCTGGCAGAGTTGCCCGACCAAGTGGGCCACTTTTTCAATTTCTTCAAACTGAAGCCTCCCAATGAAGCCTCCACTTTACCCAGCGCTCTATAGATAAGGTGGGCTAAACCCACTGTGAATGGCTCACGATGAACGCTCATACCTTACTCGTAGGCTGTGGTTGTAACCGGCTTGTAAACTATGTGGCTATATATAGCTCCTCTTAAGCCAGTGGAAGTCGCTGGTTTGTGACACAGTAGCTGTAGTCGCCTTGGTAACAGGTGTGTGAGCGACTCAGTTCCCACACTGTGGGATATTTGCTTTGTTTAGCTAAGTCTCCTTACCTGTGATGACTATTTAAGTTATTCTTGTTTTGGTAGCAAGCTCCGCACACAATTTTGGATCATACCTGCTTTTTGAAGTGCCTCTATTGTATTATACTTTATTTGTTCGTGTGTGTGTGTGTTATCAGATTGCATCTTATTTTATTTTGTCCTTTAACAGGAATTGCCTTGAATTGTGCTACTGTTGAAGACTAAAATCAAAGTAAACGGATGAACTAGACCCAAAGACTACCGGTGGCCCCTGTGACTGCAAAGCTCTTTTACAAGAGGACTGTTATAACGCATGCTTGGTTGAAAGTGTAAGCTCTTGGAACATTCACAATGTTCATATGTGCATTACCAACCGATGACAATCCACATGGGATGAATTGAAAGGATAGGAATTGCAGGCCTATAACTGCCTTGACATTAAGGTTGTTTTTAATAATTTGATGCAGAATTATAACGTTAAAAAATAAGATTTCAATCAATTGTGTGTGCCTGTATGTGTAATATATGTATTGAACTTTATAACTGTTTTAGATTGCTTTATATCATCTTCTAAAAATAAATTGTAAACGCAGAATTCACTTGAATGCCTTTCGTCTTTCTGAAAAATTCGGCACTACCAGTACAGAAAACAAACACATCCTGGTGATCAGAAGCGGGCCACGCCCTTTCCGTGCCCCTAGCTTTGACAACGGTTCAATCACTAACGAGAAATGGTGAGACTTCTTAAAATTAGCAACATTAAATTGGACTTTTGCAGCATACACTAGTAAATATAGAAATTGTGAGTATCTTTCACCATTGTGTTATACTATAATTATAACAATGTATATACTTAAACCGCGACATTAACAGGATCTTTGGGTTACGGAGTGGGTAACGTTACGCTGTTTTGAACGGAATGTGCTTTTATCTTTCACTTAATATCTTAATCTGACTACATAGACACCACGGGAAATTGTTAATGAAAGAGTACGAGTAAAATACCATCGCTTCCGTTCCCCACGCCACGTATAGCCTAGCAGTACACAACCATGAGGTTGTAAAAAGTAATCACTAGGTTCATGCCTTTCTCCTGTTTACGTTCACAGAACTGCTGGTTTGCGTGTGCTTGACGAGAGGTTGCCATGGCCGCTGGACCAGCCCCGATGGCAGGGCCGGGGAACGCTCAGTTCTTATCCAAAGTGGTACTGAGCATTTCCTGTAACAATCTCATGGACATGGATGTGTTCTCTAAGTCCGATCCGTTGTGTGTGATCCACATGAATTCCTCGGAATCCCACTGGTATGAGGTCAGTGTGGAGTTAAAACGCCAAAGCTTGCATAAAATAATTAAAACAAGGTTACATAGGGACCAGGAACATAGGACCCATCTACTGACTTTGTTATTGTTACCAATATAATACTAACTTAACTCTTGTGTTTATCAAACATTGTTTCAAAAACATATCTTCATTTTTTCCCTGGAAGCTTGTCTCAAATAACAATGTCTGTCCAGGTTGGGCGCACGGAACGAATCAACAATTCCCTTGATCCAAAGTTTTCCAGAACCTTTGAGATAGATTATTTCTTTGAGGTGGTGCAGAAGATCCGGTTTTCTGTATATGACATTGACAACAACACCTATGACCTCGAAGACGATGACTTCCTCGGGGAACTAGAGTGCACCGTGGGCCAGGTGAGCGAGTTTCTCCTGTGATTGATAAAAGTATCGTGCTGCTTTTCAAGTCTACAGGATTTGAGGTTTTGCCTTTTTGAACATTGGTTTTCTATTGAAATTAAAATAGCCTCTTTCACTTACAGGTTTAAATACAACTGTGAGATATAAGGGTTGAAAAACCACACCTGTGAGATATCAAGTGTGTTGGACACTATTGTTACAATTTCCACTTTGGTTTTATTATATTTGGAAGTTAATTAGATCAGAAGTTAATCAACAAAAAAGTCATGTGTTTTCCGAAACAATATGCTTTCCAAAAATGTGCTTCAGTCCACCACAACAACATAGTTTTGCTTAATGGTATCAATATATCAACGTCGAGAACCGCCTAAAATAAAACCCAACGTGCTCCGATTTCATGTACAAAAAAATATTAAATTAATAAAATTTTCTTCGTTTTGTTTAGGTTGTGTCTTCAAGGAGACTGACTCGACCCCTGCTGCGGAGAGACAGGAAACCTGCTGGGAAGGGGACCATTACAGTAGGTCACTAGCATCTCCAATGTCAAGGGTGCTACTAGTTTCTGATCATCTAAGGTATTGTGTGTACACATACAGTTATATATATATATTGTTTTCTATTTATATATATATATATATATATATATATATTCTTTTTTTATTTTCTATGAAGATTGTTGCTGAAGAGAAAACGGACAACAGAGTGGTGCATTTTGAGATGGCTGCTAGGAAACTGGATAAAAAGGTGGAGTCAGTTGATGATAATAATTGTTGATTAGAGGAATCAAATTCCATTTGATTGCAAATGAAGTTGACTTGTTTGTTTAGGATTTCTTTGGACTCTCAGATCCTTTTCTGGAAATCTACAAGCAGACCGAAACAGATTGGCAGCTGGCTCACCGGACAGAGGCAAGGAAACACACACACACACACACACACACACACACACACACACACACACACACACACACACACACACACACACACACACACACACACACACACACACACACACACACACACACACACACACACACACATTCTACCTGATCTTAGCATCGTTTCTCTCCGACATCAGAACGGCTGCACTTTTATCACACAAAGAAAAAGCGATAAAACTGCCACACTGACAATATTGACAGCGAGGCGTTTGCATGCAATAACAAACCTCAGTCCTCTTCTATTGCTGCACGCGTAGCGGTTAATGTCAGGCCTGTACATCAGCTCACTGCAGGGTGGTTTTTGTTCTCTTTTTAGGTGGTGATGAACAACCTGAGCCCCACGTGGAAACCCTTCATGGTGCCTCTGCAGTCGCTCTGTGGGGGTGAGATAGAGAAACGGATAAAGGTAAAAAAGCTCTCATACACACATGCATACACACACACACACACACACACATAGAGATGCGTAGATACACACGGAAGCGTATGCCTCAATACTTAAACCTACAAATATTCATACATACATATGTCTGGATTATACATTGTGTTTTATAACGCTGATGTCCTTGTATATTCCCCACCCTTACTGTGTTTTGTTATTTGTGTACTAATAATTCACTAAAATGAAGACAAATGACCTCCAGAGTTGGTAATCATTAGTAATTAAGCGTTTCACATGAAAGGGAATGCTGCTATACTGAATATCAGCACAGCTGTGATTCGGTCATAGGTACGAGGCTGCAGGCCAAGTGCCGAAGATAATCGCTCATGGATGCCTCTTGTATAATGGTCTTTAAACTATGCTGTTGTGGTCTGTACTTGTGTGGAGCTAAAATCACCCATATTGTCTACACATGACCTAATAAGGTACTTCCTGTTAGGTCATGTGTTGTGCTCCCATACTCAGCATAAACAAAATCATTATAGCTGATGTATGTGTGTATCATTTTCTTTGGACAACAAGCTTGTCAGAGAGTGGCACTTCCCAGTCGACAGTGCGACAAGTGAGTTTACAACTATTGCTGTGTGTGCTTCACATGAAAGGCTCTGTATTACGGGGCCAAGTTAGCGATTTGTAGGTTTTGGCGTGTGTTGAGTTCAGTAAAGGGGTCAAAGTGTGTTATTCTGGGTGGTACTCATTAGTGGGCTAGATTTACTCCCTGCTAGTCTTCAGGCCTACCATCTCCCCTCCTATCCTCTATGTGTTCAGTCTCAAACCATCCGCCTTATCATGATACTGGTTAGATTGAACCAGAAGGATACACAGTAAAAAAAGGCAATTTATTTAATTGCCTGCATTCTCAACTGCGTTGCCAAGGAGACCAACTAATATTTTATCATGTAAACATCAAATCGCATCAATGGCTGAAGACTTTGGACAGCATTATGTTTGCTGAACTGTGTATCCTGTCTTGATGTTTGTAGAATGCTAATGAGTGACTCCCTTTTTCCATTTTCTGGACAAGAGAAGAAATGCAATGATTTTAAAAGATTATTTGTCAAAACATGCATTTCTCTCTTCCCCTGTCCTGCGTCCATCCTAATTTAAAGCCATTCCTAACAAAATAAATTACTATCACTTTTCTATCTACCAAGCCATTGTAAAGCCATTATTTTTGTCCCTTGATAACTGTATGCTAGGTGGAGTGCTATGACTACAATAGCAGCGGGTCACATGACTACATAGGGGCCTTTGAGACAAACCTTGCCCAAATACAGGAGGCATCCCAGTCATTCGCGGTAAGGTGTGTGTGTGTGTGTGAATGTGGGTCAGTGCACTTGTGTGTGTGTATGTATGTATGTATGTATGTATGTATGTATGTATGTATGTATGTATGTATGTGTACGCGTGTCCCCTGGTCTTCTTGCAATTCTCTTGTCCATCTGAATGACCTGTTTGTGTTGCCAGTGTGGATATTTGAATTGTAAGCGCAGCATCACCGGAGGTTCATTGGTGTGACGGTAATGCGCTACTTCTGATACAGATGTGCCTGTTTTCAAACCCCCCCTTCCAGGCTGAGTTTGAATGCATCAACAGCAAGAAGAAGCAGAAGAAGAAGAGCTATAAGAACTCTGGGGTGATCATTATAAAAAAATGCGAGGTAGGTTGGGCCTTGGATAGATTTCCTTCACTATTTGTTTGACTTTTTTGTTATGTTTCTCCTTCAATTGTCAACAGATGTAATTGGTTTCATAATATTCTCTGATGTAGGACATATGGAATGTTGTTCCGGTGGTTGTTTTGGATCTAATCAAACTTTTGGAGGGCATTCATTTCCAAAGCACTGTTTTTGTGAAGCATGTGTACGTTTAGTTAAACACTTAAAGGAGAATGAGAATGAATGACATGATTAATACTTATCCAGCATGCCATCTTGGATATTTATCTTTTCTTGTTTTTAGCCAGAGCTTGAAAATGTTAACTTGCACAACTTGTTGGATGAGCTTTTCCGATGACTTTGCCGCCCCCCACTCCCTCCATTTACTTCAACAAGAAAGTGGCTTACAAACCAGCATTACTTAATACTAGCTTGTAGCTTGCCTAAGTATTTGTCTTTATATCAGGTAGCCACTCACAATGAAGCAGTTCACAACAACCAAAATATTACCTTTCCATTCATAACAGTTAACTAACCCAAATGGACCTGTTTGGATGCTGACATTCACGAAAAATGTATGTCGCAATATTTTGTGTAGTTTACTAACTATAGGCCTCACTGTGAGGTTTACTGCAAATGGCAAGAAGCTCCAAAAGCAATGAATTCTCGTCTGGTCAAGCCAGTGTATTTATTATGTCAGTCCCATGCTGTGACATGATGTCATGTGTATAGATGTACACCATTACAAGCCCTAGGGGTGAGGCTTTTTAAAGATCGGTTGCATGACAGTCATACACATCTAAGCACGATCAGTGTGTGTAATTGAGACTCCATCTATGTTTATCTGCAGATAGCGAGGCAGTACACCTTCTTGGATTACATCATGGGAGGTTGTCAACTCAACTTTACAGTAAGTAGTAGTCTTCGGATACTTTTGGTGATCTGTTTATTCAGCAATAGGACTAGTCTACCATCTCAGAAATGAGAAGAAACTGGTTTTTTCGTTATTGTACAGCTTATATGGGGTAAAGCAGAACGGACTAGGACTATACCAGTTTAATTTGAACTTATTAACAGGCAATCATCTTGTCTTTGAACAAAGTTGGTGTGCAAGAGTGTATACAGTGTGGATCATGGGCTTGTTCTGCAAAACGAAGCAGATATCAGAAAATAAAAAACCTCATATCTCCCCTCAAACTCTTCTTGGTTCTGCTTCAGATAGCCATAGACTTCACAGGTTCCAACGGTGACCCCCGGACCCCCCAGTCCCTCCACTTCATAAACCCCCAGGGCTACAACGAGTACCTGGCTGCCATCTGGGCCGTGGGCTCTGTGATCCAGGACTACGACAGGTGAGTTTCATCATCCAATGATGCAAATGCGTTTAATTGTGTATTAAGTTCTTTAGATTCATTGTTCATTTATTATGGTGAATGGGGCGGGTTAATCTCGTGGTAGGAGTGTCTCCTAGTTGATAGGTTCCTGGTTGGAACCTCAATGATGCAGTAGGAGCCTTTGAGCCCGATGTCCTAGCCTCTACATGCTCCTTACTGATATCTCAAAACATTCAAACATTCACTGTAATTCTCGTTGAAGAAACAGAACATTATGATGTCCAACCACCTCTCTTCCATCCTAATAGGGTGTGTCCCTTCTCAAGGTTTCTTCCTTCTCCTACTTTTGGGGAGTTGGACCGTATCCAACGTTAAATAATAAATCTTATTTGAACCTCGTCTGGGAAGCCATGTGAGGCTGTAATTGTGGCTAAAGGACGATACAAATACAGTCCATTTGATCCAGTAGTTATGATTCTATAAATAATGGGTGGTTGGTATGACTTATTGGTGATCTCTCTCCCTCTCCCTTTCCCTTTCCCTCTCGCTTTCTCTTTCTCCACCTCCCTCCCTACAGCGACAAGATGTTCCCAGCCTTTGGTTTTGGAGCACAGGTCCCCCCAACGTGGCAGGTTAGCTTAGTGTCCAACATGTCTCTTGTCTATAAAGATTTTTCATATCAGTTAGAAGAGGGCTTCACTGATGTGTGGTGTGTTGCTTTTTCCCCAGGTGTCCCATGAATTCCCTATCAACTTCAACCCTGCAAATCCCTTTTGTGCCGGTATGTCGGAGCCAGTGCATGCTAATTCATGTACTGTAGGGCTGTATGCACACACGACTGATTTCTAATGTTTATTTGCCTAGCACGTTTTTTTTTTAAGGTAGAGGTACAGACAAGAGGTTTTTAACATTATTATTATTATTATTAACAAATAGTATAGAACAGCTTAAATCATGGTGAACTTGCCTCTACTATATATTTGCTTAAACAAAAGGTCCTATCACTTCAAGATGGTAAACCATCACTGAGAATACATAATCTCTCTAAAACAAATGTAGTTCTAGGTATGTAACAAGTATTTGTTTAATTAATACACACATTGCTATATCACTTTGAAAGTATTACAAGTACTACACAGCCATGATGAGTGAATGACCATGTGGGTCATTCCCTCCTTAATTCAGCTCCTCCAACGATATCCCTCAATTGATTGAGTTGAACGAATCATGAGTACGCTTGTTTTGTTTGTTTCCAGGCATCGAAGGGGTGGTGTCCGCCTACCAGCAATGTCTGCCCCAGGTGAAGCTCTATGGACCCACCAGCTTCTCTCCCATCATCAACCACGTGGCCTGCTTTGCCAAACAGGCCATGCAGCAGAACACTGCCTCAGTGAGTTCCTGGGCAAGCTGAAGCCTCCATGTTTGGGTGTGGTTGCAATAGCTGTACTTTTTTTACGACATGAGGTCATTCATTGGGTTGAACAGAGCATTAGAGCAACAATTAACTATGCGTCAAGGTTTCTAGCAATTGCATGGAACATATCCTTGTTTTGTTACTTTTGCTAAATAGCAAATGTAGGCAACTGTCAAAATGTGGGTTAGAGTAGGTTTGTTTCTGCCAGGAAGTTACCCATGCTAATTGCGAGTCTCTGAGAGATTGACATAGTTCATAATAGTGGAGAGGGTGGGGATCAGCATTTGAAGTATGTCCTTCTTAAAGGGATGGTTCAGTCGTTTTTTTTTCTGTCTATCCATATTGTGGCTAGGCCTAGGTGTTGCGAGTCAATAACCTCCACAAAACTTTCCAAACAATTAATGGAATTACCATCTGCATCTCCCTACTTATAGAGTTAATTAGCATTCATCTAGAATTCATTTTTATTTTCATGTTATTTTTACCCTATCCACACTTCCCTCACCTGCTGTCTTACTGTCGTCACCAGCAATACTTTGTGCTGCTCATCATCACTGACGGAGTGATCACGGACATGGACCAGACACGCAGCGCCATCGTCAACGCTTCCCGCCTCCCCATGTCCATCATCATCATCGGGGTGGGCGGGGCCGACTTCAGCGCCATGGAGTTCCTGGACGGAGACGACGGCATGCTGCGCTCCGCCACAGGCGAGGCGGCTATGCGGGACATTGTCCAGTTTGTCCCCTTCCGGCAGTTCCAACGCGTAAGCAGGGAGAACCTTTAATGTTTGCTCTTCTTCTGTGATGCGGTGCTGCTTTTATAAAGACCCTGTTCAGACCTGGTGTCTATGCTCCAACTCTATATCCACATAGTGCCTTGAGATGCAGGGATTTGAAGTACCACCAGGTCTTTAACAAGAGTTTTGTTTGATGCTTGCTCCACACGCTAATAACCACAACACTTATTTTGCGAATTGCCGTGAAGACCGCATGAGGTGTGTTGTTTCTGTGATTGGGTGTCTATGCACCTTAAATACTACTAAAACAATCTGCCAATCTATTTGAGTGAGCACTCGATTTGTTGATTGACAGAAATGTATTATCCTTTGATTATTTCTAACAAAACAGCAGCAACAGAGGTTTAGTTAAATCATTCTTATTCTGAACAGCAATGTCATCAGGCCTTATTGGGCGATTGGGGGATTTCTGAAGTCAGCGTATATGTAAATGTCTACACAACACATTTCAGGCAGGAACAGCAGCCCTTGCCCAAAGTGTACTGGCAGAGCTGCCTGACCAAGTGGCCTCCTTCTTCCATGTGTTCAAGCTGAAGCCTCCCACGGAACCCAGCCCTCCCTAGAAGTGTAGGCGCACCCCCTTCGTCTTTTCTGTCACACCTTGATCGGCTTTCCTGCTTCGCATCCCTCTCTGTGTGTACAAATTTGGACAGCATTAGCATCTCTGGGTAATGAGCTCCTCTGTGATATAAACAACAAATTGTGGTGGGGATATGAAGGGGTTTTCAACCCTTGCTGGTGCGGTGTACCCTGGAGACCATCCTGATCACGTGACCTCACATTCTGTTTCTCTACACAAATCAGTCTGGATCTCCTGCCCCCACATCGAGTTCCAGAAATGACAATGCAATTGGGGCCAACCAGGGACTGTGTTGTAATTGATGACGTAGCTGGGCCAATCAGGGACTGCGTCGTAGTTGATGACGTAAACTACAGGCCGCTGCTAAACAGTAATGGCGTCTCCTGAAGCATTGAGCGAATTTGCAGAAATAGACTCAATAACAAATATTAAACAAGAATATGAGTATGCACTAGTGGACTTTCTCGGCGGAAAATACGTTTTCGCCGTTCTTCCCACTGGAATTTTACACTGATTGACTGAAGGAGTTTGTCTGTCAAGGCAAGTAGTCCCGCCCACTGAAATTGATGTGGGCGGCTAGAGGTCCAGACTGATCCGTGTAGCGAAACAGAATGTGAGGTCACGTGATCAGGATGGTGCGAAACACATTTAGACAAGTTTGTCTATTGGCATAGTGTTGTGAAAAAAGGGTCAACAACCAGACCTTCAAAACTGTTCTCGCTTTGGAAGCGCCAACATCTTCTTGTAAATTAAGAGATGTCTATCTGGACAGAAGTAAAGGATCAGACTTGGTTGAAAAATAATGACATTTTTCATTCGGATGGGAATAGAATCACAGTAGCACTTGTATAACGTGATGTTGCCCCGCCTACCCTTTAGAGAGATGAATGCTCTCTGAATAGGGCATTAGGTAGCTGCTGCATGGCTTTGAATAGTTAGTAAATTGTGTAATCCACTGCAGCACACCTCACAACTGCACTCATTCTTCTTCAAGGCCTTGTTTGTTTATTTATTTAACATTTTACATGTACCCATTCATACCCCAGGCTTAAGACAAAACATGAAGAATTTCTTCCAGGGTCCTTGCTCAGAGTTTGGAAGATAAAGCTTTAAAGCCTGAGAGCAGTAAAGAACCCTGTGCCTTTTGTATTTGTAAAGCCACCTGGGGTTTTTGTAGGAAGATTCACCTTGACCTTCTCGAAGATAAATCTAGATTATTTTACTCTCTTCGCTTCGCTACACCCCCACCCCCCATGCCCACTCTCTCTTCCTCCTTTCCTTATCTCCTCCTCCCCTCCTCCTCCTCCTCATCTCCTCACCTCCTTCCCTTGTCTCCAGGCTCCACGGGAGGCGCTGGCCCAGAACGTCCTGGCCGAGGTCCCAGGTCAGGTGGTGGACTTCTTTCGCACCATGAAGCTGCCACCACCACCGCCAGACACGACCACGAACAACACCACCACCCCCGCCCCCACCGTCCCAGAAGACTCCCAGGCCTCAGCCCCAAGCGCCGCATGGTGAACCTGGGGCATCGATGACGTCGGGTCAATCTCAACAACTGGATATCTCTGGAGAACACCCAAATCCCATATCCTGCTGGCCACTTATAACATGTACTACAACAACGACAGCATGGAAAGCCTGCCGTTGTTATAACATGTACTACAACAACAGCATGGAAACCCTGCCTGTAGCTCTAAAATGATCTTTCATGCGAGAATAACCCTTTGTCCTGTCTGCCAAGAACTGCAATTTTACTCTGCTGTTTTTGATAATCTTTTCACCAATGGAGTTATTTGAAAAGGAAAGAGAGAAAAAAAAGCATGGGTCTCAGGGTTTTATTGACTATTGATGGTATTTTCTCTTGATCTGTTTTAGTTAGTCAATAACAAAAAATATTTCCCTCTGAAAACCACTCAGAATATATCATCGTAACCCTACAGTGGATGTTTTTAATGTTTACTGAGAGTAATCAACATGTATGGGCGGCAAATCGGTTGCTAAATTATTTCCCACAATGTTATTGAATTGCCATTTCTTGTTACGTTCGACGTATAGCCCTGGCTGAGGAAGCTACCCTTAATAACCACACATTTGGAACGGTTTCAGCCATCCCCCAAAAATCTGCACTTAAGCAATGTTTACACTGGAGAGCCAGTAACCATTCGATTGGTAACATATTGTCATGTGCATTCTTGTTATTGTAAATCCTACAATATTCAGGCGTTCTGCATGTAAACATCTTTGTACTAATGTACCCCTTTTTCAGAGTTATTATTTTCTGACATTTGGAACTAAACCGCACTGATACCAAATATTGACAAAGTTTAATCATATAGATTATTTACGATTGCCAAACTTTAGAACTATAATCACATTTAGATTTAATAAGTCAATTAGTTTAATAGTGAATCTAGCATGTATTGTTATCTTCCTAAATGCCAACTAGCTGTAGTAAATAATATATTTTTTATATTATGTCCAACAGTGTCTTATAACAATAACATGTTTTACATGTATGAAATATGTTTCATGTTTACAATTCACACTCAATGGTCTTTGATTTTATATAAATATATAGAGCACTATTGTAAGTACGTTATGCATGTAATTATTAATGCCATACCTCGTGATTACGTAGCTACTTTTAGTGCCTGCACAGTATTGATTATTGTAAACTCAGTGTCAATAATAATTGAAACAATTATTAATTTGTCGTATTTATTTCACCGATTTTATTTATGTATTTTGCGAAAAGGAAATCATAGGCCTACCACCAGCGTATCATTCATGAAAATAGTTATATGTATGGCCTGCTGATAGTTCTCCGGAAATTACTCGTGTCTACTACTAGTGCCCCCGCGACATGGTAAAGAAAACGAGCGCACCGTGAGTCAGGCAGGCGATTTGGCAATAATCGACAGGGAGGGGTGTTCAGGGCGGGCTTTATTTTTTCCAAACCGCCAACCTACTTTTGTGGCAACATTGACAGCTCTCTTCTTTAATTTTACTCGTTTATCTCACCTAATACCACTTAAATATTTGACGGTAGGTGGCAAGTTTGCTTATCACATTCAATATCCTTTGAACAAGAATGTGACGCTTATTTTAAGATAGCGAAAGGTTAGTGGACGCCGCACGTCTACGTACTACAGCTTGCATGTTTTCACTTTTTACAGCGTGTCTGCTCCGTATTGACGTTACGTAAGTCTAATGTGGGCTGCTTGTATACGTCTTATACGTTACACAAACGTACAGTAAGGAAACGTCGCTTTGCTTTGACAGTGGTTGACTTGCCCCTCTCCCTCGCTTGTTTGTTTCAGGCGCAGTCATGGCTGCCACGCAATGTGTTACGAAGGTGGAACTAACTGTGACTTGTGAGAATCTGCTGGACAAAGATATTGGCTCTAAGTCGGACCCTCTGTGTGTGCTGCTGATGAACAGCAAGGAGGGCCATTGGTATGAGGTCAGTAGATGTAGTAGGCTGAATGTGTTGAATTGGAGTGCACAGGGACAGGCATGATGTAATGACCATTGAACCTGCAGTGTGACACCTTTTCCTTTGCAGCCGTTAATGTGGTTCAGCATTGGATGCCATTCAGTGCACATACTTTTGAACAAAAGTGATGGATGCAGACAGTGCAAAAGGATACGTAGCAAAAATAATAATTCATGGACAGCTCCCGATCGTCATTTGAGACCATTGACATATACACTTGAATAAACGCGAGTGCTATGCATACAATTTGATAATTGTGTACTGTACAAGTAAAATTCATAATTCAAGATAACTTGTAGGTGAAGATGTATTTCCTGAACTTAGCCCTGCCTGGTCTGTCAAACATTTTACTATGTTACCATGTTTGGCTCATATGCTTCCATTATTGCCTTGTTTAAAAACGATATCTTTTTTTTCCTCATACCAATGTTAAAATGTTCATTTCGCAAAGAACCGCAGAAAATCCCCTAGTATTTCAACAGGTTGGTCGCACAGAGCAGGTCCAGAATTGCTTAAGCCCCAAGTTTGCCAAGAAATTTGTCGTGGACTACTACTTTGAGATCGTGCAGAAACTGCAGTTTGGCGTCTATGACATTGACAACAAAACGGTGGACCTGAGTGACGATGACTTCCTGGGACAGCTGGAATGCACCTTGGGCCAGGTGAGGCCTCTCTGTCACTCTGCTCCTTTGATGCTCGAGTAGTGGAATGTAACACGTGTGTATCAATACACAACACAACCAGACACCATCACTGGTTGTGAAACCAGAGCCCACGTGTAGTACCATGGCCCCTGTTTGTTGGGATTTCTTCAGTCCTGCGGGCCACACACGCTCAGGCTCATGTCTGAGGGTGTGGGTGTGTTTGAGAGGGGTTGTATTAAGAGGCTGTAGAGTCACTGGCGCGCTCCTCTTGCCCAGGTGGTGTCCAGCAGAAAGTTAACTCGACCGCTGGTCCTGAAGAACTCTACTCCGGCAGGGCGAGGCACCATCACGGTAAGTGATGAATAAAAAAATAGAAAGAGAAGAGATACAATGTCCTATCATCGCATCCATCCCTGACCCTTTTTTTTTTTTTATCCTTCTGTGTCACCCCACAGATCATGGCTGAAGAAATAAATGACAACAGAGTGGCCCATTTTGAGGTGGAAGCTAGGAAACTGGATAACAAGGTGCTGACCATCATAACTTTGTGGAAGTGACTGCAACCGCTCCTTGTGCATTATGAAATTGTATTTCAGTCTCATTTCAATCTCTTCTTTGTGTTTGCTTTTTAGGATTTCTTTGGAAAGTCTGACCCTTACTTGGAGTTTTACAAGCAGACAGAAACTGGGTGGCAGCTAGCTCACAGGACAGAGGTATACAGATTCACGTTGGGTAATAACAGAAGAATACATGCTTTGTATTTTAAATACAAAAATCAAGTTGTCAATCAAGTTTCACAACTAAGCAATGTAATACACTATTTGTACTACTATTATATCAAAATTAAGGCCCAACCCTAGATTATGCACATCTGACAATTGGTAACAAAGCAGTCTCTGCCCCAGCTATGAAGATAATGAAGAGACGGAATTGAATCTGGTATTTCTATTTGAAAGCAGTTAATAGTTCCTGGATTAGTCTTGTAATTGGATGGTATACAGCAGATCCTTTCAGAGACTACAGCCAAGATGAATGCCTCATGTTCCCAGGTGGTGAACAACAACCTGAATCCAACATGGAAGCCTTTCCGTATCCACGTGCAGTCGCTCTGTGGTGGAGACATGGAGAAACCCATAAAGGTACCGTGACCAGCCTCCCTCCCTCCCTCCCCCACCCTCCTGGCTGTTGAACAAACACAACAAGTGCTCCTTCTGCTTTTGCTGCATCATTGACACAGGGTTGCATTGTTTTCTTTGCTTATTATTAATCACAATCAGAGTTCAAATGCATAATTTGGTTTGGGGTGGCTGAAAAATGGCTAGACATGAAGTTTTGCCTTGCACACACACACACACACACACACACACACACACACACACACACACACACACACACATTTAGGAATGTGTTTAGTTGATCTGAGGTCTCTGGGAAAATGAACTGATGTTGGCGTGTTAATAAGTACGTTGGCCCCCTTTTCTGTGGATTTTCAACCTTCGAAGTGAGCAGGTGTGGTTACCAGCGGTATTGAACATGTAAGTTGGGCATTGAGGCATTTTGTGTCTTTAATTGACTTTTTTCCATCACTTCACGGGTGAGGTGTGTGCATGCGCATGTGTGTGCACATGTGGTAGAGGGGAGATGAGCAGTTGGTAACGAGTCACTGGGTTGATATCACCATATGCCCATTATTTTACCCGGTCCTTTGGTCTTTCTTCCGAGTAAGGCCGGGCTGCCTTCATTTTACCGAGCCTATCAGAAGTTTATTAGTTAATTTCATCACACACTGCATGTTTCTTTTTTAATTACTTCTGCTAACTACAGCACTTAAACCTGCACCATATCTCTTTTTCACTATAGCCATCACTTTCTTCTAAAATGTTTAGAATTAATTTTAAATAGCTATCATCTAGATTTATTTCCACAGATTAAATTAATTTAGAGAGAAAAAAATACAAGTCATTCAAAGTGATGGCTGCCGTGAAAAGTGACACTGGCTTTATTTTCCTGGACATGGCATGTTGTGAGCATGTGGTGCACGTCAGCTACCTGTGCAAAAATGTCTATGCCCGTTGAATGGTTTAGTTTCTGCCATCTTCCCCCAGGTGGAATGTTACGACTACGACAACGACGGATCACATGACCTCATTGGATCCTGCGAGACCACGCTGAAACGCTTCCAGGAAGCGTCTCGAACTTCTCCGGTGTGTGTGTGTGCGTGTGTGTGTGCGTGTGCGTGTGCAACATGGATGACAGTATTGGTTTCCTCTCTCCTTTCCAAATGGATACTGATGCCTTTGCTGTCGGTCTCTCTCCTCAGGCGGAATTCGACTGCGTCAACAGCAAAAAGAAACAGAAGAAGAAGGGCTACAAAAACTCTGGCGTCATAAGCGTGAAGCTTTGTGAGGTTCGATGCCAGTTGTGCTTGCCTTGAATGCATTTTTTGAGTTTATTAGATTTTACATTGCACCCATCACTCACTACCGACCTCAATAATTTGCCATTCAAATTCTTTAGGTGAAGAAGGAGTACACCTTCTTGGATTACATCATGGGAGGTTGTCAGCTCAACTTTACTGTAAGTCGTGTGTCCTCCAGTCCTCATAAATCGTAAGAAGTGTGTTCATTGTGGGTAGCAGCAATCAATGTTCATCTAAATGTGTCTCCCCGATCCATCCCGTTGCTCTTCACTCATTGGCCCCTCTTCTTCAGGTCGCCATCGACTTCACGGCGTCCAACGGTGACCCCAGGTCTCCGGAATCTCTCCACTACATTAGCCCACAGGGGGTCAACCAGTACCTCACGGCCACATGGTCTGTGGGCAACGTCATCCAGGACTACGACAGGTAATCCGAATCCACCCTGCACTCTGACCCATGAGCAATACCATTTATACAAGATGGGACCCTTTTATAATTGCGGCAATCCAGTGTTGATGGACATATTTGCCAGTCCCCTGACGCGTACTCCATAATAATAATAATCAATAACGAATGCGTTTGCCATCGGGAAGTTGGATTAAATTAACTAAGTACTTAAGTACTTTAAATTAACATGTACTGCAATATGGCATGTCTTATCTGAATGTAAACAATAATACTAGTCTTTTGTCCTTTTGTATCCTTCAATGTGATGTACATTTATTCTGATGCTAGTTGCAAAACAAATTAAAATGGACAATATCTCATTTGCTGAAAGGACCTGTGTGCTTTCACAGATACCACCAAGCAGCGAAAACATAGTACAAGGTTATGGTAGATAATTAACAACACTAAAAGTCTGACATAGCTAAAATATAAACAGATCTCAAAATAGTTCATTCAAAAAACACAGTTTCAACTCAGCATTTCACCTTGTGTGTTGTAATGTTTCCTGCTCAGTGACAAGATGTTCCCTGCCTTTGGATTTGGAGCTCAGGTTCCTCCCGCATGGCAGGTCAATACTTACATCACGTTGTGCTTGCTACAGAACAGTTAACTCCGTTCATATTAACCGCAAGGCTTTTCTTTTTAAATGATTTGGTGTTTCCTCTTTGCAGGTTTCTCACCAGTTCCCTCTGAACTTCAACCCGTCTAATCCTTTCTGCTCTGGTAGGTTTCCACATACAGGCTAGGGCAGGTTTAGGTCTTCCAAATTGGTTCCATATGGTTTCACTAAACAAGAAATGATGTACCCCTGAACTGTGTGTGTGTGTGTAGGGGTGGCAGGGGTGGTTGAGGCCTACCGTGTGTGTCTGCCCCAGGTGAAGCTCTACGGCCCCACCAACTTCTCCCCCGTCATCAACCACGTGGCCTGCTTCGCCAAACAGGCCATCCAGCAGACCACTGCATCGGTGAGCACATTGCCGTAGATCGCAAAGGTTTAAATGTTTTTTGGTTGTTTTGATTAAGGCTTGGGTCCGAACCCACTTCTGTCTCTCTATCACTGCAGTTTCTATTACGGAGTTACGCTTCCTTAACTACAATTGAAGTCGCAATGTGTGAGCCTCGCTGGTTAGTAGGCGGGAAACTTTCAGATTTAAATAAACTAAATCTGTGTTCTGTCCACTCTTAACTGGCTGTGCAACTGTCAATTGTACGATTATTGTGAACAAAGAGAGAAGTACGGCTGGCCTGCATTTTTTATTTGTAGAATATATTTGTTATAGGATGTGATTTTTGAAATCACTATCGATCGTCATTGACTACAGATATGTTCCGGTTATTTTAAGCTACGAGCTAGTTGGAATGTTACACATTGCAACTTTAACAATCCAACTGTCGTCACCAGCAATACTTTGTGCTGCTCATCATCACTGACGGAGTGATCACGGACATGGACCAGACGCGCAACGCCATCGTCAACGCCTCCCGCCTCCCCATGTCCATCATCATCATCGGCGTGGGCGGGGCCGACTTCAGCTCCATGGAGTTCCTGGACGGAGACGACGGCCGGCTGCGCTCTCAGACCGGCGAGGCGGCCATGCGGGACATCGTCCAGTTTGTCCCCTTCAGGGACTTCCAGAATGTAAGTAGGGAGACAAAAATCGGAGGTTGTCACTGCATGGATCTTGATTTGCTCGTAACCACTGGCAGAATGTTTTTTTTAACCAAGACTCGAAAACCATGGCACTAGCCTGACACTGTCCTGTTGCTTCTGGTCTCTGTTTCCGAATTCCGACCTATCCTTGGGCCCGGTGCACACCCAGCTCACCTGTGTGCCCTGTGTATCCGTGTCGTTACAGGCGCCCAGCCAAGCTCTTGCCCAAAGCGTATTGGCCGAGCTCCCGCAGCAAGTGGCCACCTTCTTCGGTCTATTTGGGCTGAAGCCTCCCAAGGAGGCCAGTGCATCCTAGGGGGTACCTCAGTTCATTAGAATTGATTATAACAACATCAACAAGAAACAAACCCCTAACCCGCTGCTTTGAGCGCTTGTCCATTAACCTTTGTGAATTAACCCTTTCTCCCTCCGTCCCTGCATGAATGCCGTTAATGCCCCCACTTCCCCATTCAGAAGTCGTTTTTGAGATTATTTTCTTTCATTGTGTAGAAAAGAGATATAAATTGCCCTGTTATATATTCTCTTTTGTATCTGTTCGAGTCGTTGTAGGATTTAATGCAAATATCAGTGACGCTGTGACATGCTGGCTTGTCTACCCAAGTTTTTAAACATTCGTTATGCTGCCTAAATAACCTACATTATTAATGCAAGCATATAGTAACCAGCAAAGTAAACATTCTTATAATACATTGTTATTCAGCGCTGACAGTGATGCCAAAGAAATGGTATCTTATTCAAGGTCCGATTGTCAATCAAAGGCAAGGGTTTAATGAATATATTGTCTTTAGATGTCTATAGATGTTTCATGTTTAGAGGTCAATCGCAACTTGCATACATGCATTGACATACACAGGTACTTGGGAAGAGCCAGAGAGTGAAAGCTGAAACTAGACTGCTGTTTGATTACAGCATTCATTCATTCACTGCATGTAGACCGCCCACCCCTTCAAGTTCATCCATTTACTCTGTAGCTGTTAAGTGTTTTTAGATATTTATTTCTGTTCGCCTGTGTATGATATCAAACCCTCCCGATGTGTCATGTCTCCTCCCTGATCCAGGCTTCCCCAGAGGCCCTGGCGCGGAGTGTGTTGGCTGAAGTCCCCGGGCAGGTGGTGGGCTTTTTCACCTCCATGGGCCTGACCCCACCCAACAACAACAACAACACCACCCACCCCCCTCCGGCTCTCGTGGGGACAGTCTAATTGTGCATGATGGGTGAGGTTAGGGTTACAGGGGGGAACTCACCACTAGCCAGACCTTCCCCTGACCCCAAGAGGGTGGCTCTTCAAGGTTAGCCTCCTGAATCCCTATGCACATAACGCAGCTCGTTCTGCAAGCCTTCTGCACCAAATGTTGCCTATGTTGCCTGGCTCCCCTCTAACCTGCACACCTGTGAAAGTGACCAAGCACACTCTCACACTCCGCACTGTTGGATATGTTGGCATTTACCAATCAGCAAGGGATTTTACTCAAAATAATATTTACAAAGTATGAGCAAGACACATGTATGTTTGATTCGTTGTTATCCCCTGTAAGTATAGCATAATGTATTCAACATATATCTTTATCACACAGCACAAATTCATTTTTTTTTTAACTGTTGAAGATTTTCTGTGTTCTGTGTCACAAGTAGCTCCATATAATTGTCTTTAGTAATAGCATATACATATGCAAGATGGGTCCATATTAGTCTGTATGGGGAGTTTGCGCAAAACGTCATTTATTATTAACAAAGTATTTGTTTTGTGTATATCTTTCGTCATCGGCCAATGCTTTAACATGTTCTGTAATATTCTGAGGCTTTTGTCGTTACACAGTGCCATTCCTTTGCTTTCTATGACTTGATTCGTACCTCAGGAATGTTTGAATAATCACACCCATAGTATAATTTCAAGAGAAGAGGAGCATCAAGGCATCATCAAATCCACTGTTGTGCCAAAATTTACTATCCACTCGTTCTCCACAAAATTCAACATCACGTGTATTTAATTGTTGATCATGCATTTACAATTTTAACTAATGTGTATCTCCTGCTATATCTTTCATCATTATCATGTTATGAAATGAACCACCAGATTGTATTTGCATGGTGATTCATTGATGTTAAAATAAATGTAGCGAAGTGTCCCACCAGCACTGCTTTTTTCAGTTCAAGTTTAACTAAACTGGTCACATCATATTCTGCATTGTGTATGTGTTTTATATATTATATGTTAGCTATGATCTGATCTACATTTTAAATATAGCGGTCTACTCAGCAATTCTGAGTAGACGTCCAATTGTATTACAGTTGTATTCTGAGTATTCAACTCTTGTTATTTGCTGCTCCCTTCAGGATTAGCAGCAAAACACTCACTACATGGTAAAAAGTAAAAAGGTGCACAACGTCTATTGTACTTGAAATAAAAAAAGAAGGCAATTGGCACACATAGTATAGTCCTAGTAGTTAACATTGTGGTGTATCGTTTCAAACAATTGCTTTTTAAACCGTCGTAAGGTAATAACCCTATGTATTTTCCCCAATCGGCTTGCCGTAGAACTCGAAACACGATGACAATTCCGGAAGTACACTTTGACAGTTTTGGTTGGGTTAACCAATGGTTTAGCCTGGACTTGGGCAAAAGGTTGTGGGCGTTTCCGAATACAATCGACATTATCTATAAATACTCTCCTCTTACCTTTTACTGATCACTTGGCAAGGACAGGAACACTGATTTGTAAGTAGTTTTTATGCCGTTGAAAGACTGATCCATGACTTAAAAGTTTTTTTGAACTGAGTTTTATTAGGATTGTGGAAAGTGTTACACTGGTGACACACGGGTAAGTGTGTCGCAGTTTTGAATAAATCTAAACAACGTTAGATTAGAATATGTATCACTTCCTGACATGTGAAATGCTAACGTCATAGGATTATTAAAACATTCGCTTTACAATGCTGCAAATTGAATGACAGCTATACGTTTGTTACAAGGGCTATCTAAATGGTGGTATTAAGAAAACTTTAGCTCTGTCCATTTACATGTGTTTTATCTTATGTGCCTCGTCCTATTTCATGTTTGACCGACATGGCATTTTGTGACTTCCGGACATGGAGGATACAACACAGAGTTACTGTTTCATTATTCTCCCACGGTACTTTCTTTGTATCAGACACAATGGCATCCTCAACCCCTTTGACCGAGGCCAACACCACTTTTTCCCTGGCGTTGTTCAAAAAGATCACGGAGGAAAACAAGACCAGCAATGTCTTCTACTCCCCTCTCAGCATCTCTTCGGCCCTGGCCATGGTGCTGCTGGGTGCCAGGGGGAACACCTCCACACAGATGTCAGAGGTACACGCACACGCACGCGCACACGCACGTAATATGTGAAAGTATGTAGGATAATTATTTTGTATACACCATTTGAAGTGGTAGTATTTGGAATATGATGTTGAGTTCACATCTAACCAATTACACAGTAAATGTATGGGATCATTCCACATGTGCAGTGTAATTAAGTTGGTATAGGCATACAGCAGCATTCTTGTTGGAGTAATAGGAACGTTGTATACTCTTTATATTAGGAGAAATAAATAAAATGTTATGCATCATATTTCCCTTTTTAGGGTGGGGCCATTCTTTAAGAAACCATACCGTTTTCAGGATACTATAAATGGGTTTCTAAGTATGTCTTTGCAAGTCCTGTGTTACCACTGAAGGTGAAGTATCCGGCTCATGATGATGACCTGCCCTTTTTGTAAAAAAAAAGAAAGAAGAATGAATCACAATGCTGACTGCTGTCTGAACCCACACTCCCTTTTTTGTATGTTATGTTACTATAGCAACCACATTGCCAATAAACCCCAACTGTAGTAGGTGTAGTAATGAACAACTGTCCTTATCAGTCTGACGTCTGCCCATCCTTCTTTAATGCTCTTTCACAATAGGACTGAATCATATGGTTTTCCAAATAAAATCATGCAATACTGTCCAGTGTACTGGTTATAGGTGATGCAAGTGCTTAAACATTGAATAACACAGCACATCAAAGTAGCATTCTTGAACCCAAGAAATGCACTTAAATTCTGTGGCTAGTGTGCATGTAAATAGTTTGTATAGATCTTGTACCTTCTCTTTGTACCTTGGATTTTGTTTCTTTAAAGGAGTCCAACCTAAATCAACAGACGTGTTGCCGAGCCACTTGTCGAAGTTCAGGTGTCTTGCACAACTGCGGGGTTAGACCTTGGTGTATGGACAGGTGTTCTCTTTCTAGTTGGTTGTTATCAAGAGCTTGGGGCTCCTTATCGTCTGTTGACAGTAGTAAAAGAAGGCATGTGTGCATTAATGTAAATGGAAAAAAAGAGACTGACAAAAAGATATGCAATAAGTGATGAATGCAAGGAGGAGGGGCTTTGAGTCACCAGAGTCCTCCCGAGGAGTTGAATGGAGTAAAAACCCAGTGACCTACTGTGGTGCTTAACCTGTCCACCAACATTTAGTTTGTACATACCGCAGCCTATTGACAGGAATGTTTTTTCTTTCACTCGCATGTGTGCTTGCAAATACTCACGAGAACACACACACACACACACACACACACACACACACACACACACACACACACACACACACACACACACACACACACACACACACACACACACACACTGTTGAACTGCACAGCCATCCTCATGACCTCCACTTTTTATTTGTATTTTGTCCATTTTGCATGTTAATGCATGCTTATGAATATATATACACACACACACACACACACACACACACACACACACACACACACACACACACACACACACACACACACACACACCCATCCAAGTGTGCACACAGCTGAACTCCCCAGCCGTCCTCATGACCGCAAGTCCCTGCCGAACCCCCTCCAGGTGCTCTGCTTCTCCAAGGCAGAGGGACCACAGCAGAAGGCTCTTCCACCGCAGGCACAGATGCAGATGCAGCAGAGTGTACCAACAACCTTTCTGCCACCGTTTCTGCTGAAGAAGATGGTACCAGCACCCAAAACCTGTCAAACGGGGCCATTTTGGATCTTGTAGTTAGCTTACCTTACACTAACAGGTGGCTGGTTGGTGTCACCGCTGATCTGGGACTTTTGGAGTCAACAAAAGCGTTATTATCCCCCAAGAAAATAACATGGGTCCTTTCTTCTCTTCAGTTGCACTGCTATATTATTGTGCGTATGGCAGGGAAGATAGGCATGGCATGTCTTTTGAACGGGCTGCAGGTCAAGAGGCCTGAGAGTCAGTGGGAATGTTCTGGGATGTTATGAGATGCTATGGGATGCTGTGTAACATGGCTGCTTCTTTACTAATGGGAGGCCTTCATTCCCAATGCCGGACTTGTTGAGTGTGTATGCTGTGTTTGATGTTGTTTATTTTCTTTCTTGCTGTTTCTAAAAGAAAACTACAGGAATCCACAATCGTTGTTATGGCTATACCGATTGAACTGGTGAAGACTTCAGACTCATTTAAGCTCTTCACCAGAACATTCTAAAAATGTTTATTATGCCATACCTTTCGTAAATAATACATCTTTACATATTTCTACAATATCTCTCTGTCGTTTCCCTTAAGGCTTGCAAATGTTTGACTCTGCCTTGCCTATGTGGGCTATATCAAAGACAATGGCAGTAGTATTCAATTTCTTGTTACTACTTACTCTGTTCTAGTTTGTGTTGTGTGAGCATTCGGGTGGCGGAACGCAGCTGTAAATCATCTTGCTGGTTGACGGGGGAAGCGGCAATCTCTCCTCTCCATCTCAGACAGTGGTCTAACATTGTGTCCCCCCCCCTCCCAACACACACACACGATGTAGGCGCTGCAACATCAGAAAGGTGGAGATGACATCAACAGCAACTTCTCCAAACTGCTGAGCGAGCTGAACAAGCAAGGCGCGCTGTACTCCCTCAGTCTGGCTAACAGGCTGTATGGAGAGCAGACTTTCCAGTTTGTTCAGGTGAGGCTTAAAACGGATAATGCAATTCTATTCTAAAATTCACGTATATGGTAATTCAAGGTATGGTAGGTATTTTATCTTTATTTTGTCATTAAAACCTCATGTTTTTCAGAATTGTAAGGGCACCATTTCTACTCCTAATTAGTTCAGACTAAAAAAAGTGGGTACTCAAAGACGATAAATGATAATATTGAATTATTGCCCAGCACTAATGGCATGTAGCTTTTGATTCTACATTGAAGTTCAATGAATACGTCAGTACAAATAAAAAGTGGCTCATCAATCTCATCATGTGACTTTCCAAACATGACCCATTTACCATCCATCTATAGGGATTATGTAAATTGATTGTGTAATGCTGAATGTTTCCAGGAGTTCCTGGATGAAACCAGGAAGTACTACAAAGCAGACCTCCAGTCTGTGGACTTCCAAACCAAGGCAGAGGAGGCCAGGGTGGAGATAAACACCTGGGTGGAGAAACAGACACAAGGTGGATCGCACGCACGCACGCACGCACGCACGCAAACACACGCACATACATTGTATATGCACACACATACACACATACTATGACCATTAACATACGCAGTGCGTATGAGTGTGTGTGTGCGAGTAGTACTAATGTTATCTTGAAGTCTTCAACTAGTTCATAGCGTAAAGCTACCCTGACAATGTAATCAATGCTTATCGATATTGGTTTCAATAATGTTATCAATTAAATCACTATTCTATAACTGATATATTCTACAAATAAAAAATACCTCACTCTTTGTTTACAAGAATCGTACTCTCGACACTCAAAAAAACCCTACCACTCCCGCCACCCAGCCAGTCGAGCTACGCTAGTTTGCGTCACACAGATTCCCAGCCAGTTAGTGGACAGAGCACTGTCATTGAGTTTTGGAATTCTGAAAGTCCCGCATACTCACTGTGAGGGGTTAAATCGTACACATTGCGACCTTAAGCGTTCAATTGCAAATTTCCACCAAAATGCTAAATTTTCTTTCCTTCTTTTGATTCTTTGTCTTTGTTCACCTAGATAAAATCAAGGACCTGTTGGCACCTGGTTTGGTTGACTCGCTAACCAAGTTGGTGCTGGTCAATGCCATATACTTCAAGGGCAAGTGGGACAAGCAGTTCAAGGAGGAAGCCACCCGCGACACTCCCTTCAGACTGAACAAGGTAGCGCTGCAAGCCCGGAGCCAAGGGTGGGCCAGTTCACACCCACTGCAACTCAACCTAACGGTTGCAGATTGCAGGCTATGACTTGTAACAGCCAGCCTTCCATGTTTGGGAAACGTTATTGTGTCAGGTTGTGTTAAAATCAAATTATGTTCATGAGAGATGAGTCCATGTGAAGCATTTGAGAGAAGTTCATATTGCATTACATGACAAGCTTCAGATGTCCGTAAAAATGTCTGTTAAATCGAGGTCAATAGAGAATATATCTCCAAACATGTAAGATGCAAACAATTGTCTCTTTGTCTAACGCAAGCTTGACAAGCTTGTTAAAATATCAGTCTCTTTTAATTCTGACTTATTTTCAAAATTGTCATTGTGGTAAGAACGAGTCTTGCCACATAGATGTATAGGCGAACTGATAGAGCACCATAATGAATGGGACGGACACACCTTTGATTCCACACAAAGAGGAACTGCTGTGTGACCGACGGGCGTGACCGCAACTGGGCGTGCCCATGTTGCAACACAGCGCAGGCCCCTCAAAACCAGCATAGTCAAAAATGTCTTGATTGTGCTGATGTATCACCTTTATGAATTATCAAATTCAAATCATGCCAATAAACTTTCATTATCTTTGTGATTAGAAAGAGAGAGAGACGGCGAGCCACACCTTAGATTAGATTTGATGTACAGGATGTCCGTCAAATGTCAAGACTAGTCAAGTCAAGTCAAGTCAAATATATTTGACTGTGTTTAATTACAGTTGCAGTCCATATATTTATGACACCCTCTAACCCTAGCGCTCCAAAGGGGAGGAAAAACTCCCTTAAATGGCAATGCAGTATGCAGGCTACCTTAAACGCATACTATGGATCAAATGAGCAGAGGACAGTACAGATATATTGCTTCTGTACAGTTTTTATTTGTACCAACAGTCCCACCATTTGCTATCTCTACAAAACAAACATTTCCATTTGTTTTCACTTGTTTGTAGTTCATTCTTATTTTGTATTTACAAAACGGAGGATGCAAGCAGCTTTTAAAATTGCAGCTAGAATCCATTGAGGAAAAATCCATAAGAATGGCAATATGTGTTTCCTTTTAATACATGTGCTGAATGCAAATGATAAGAATGTATGCACTAGCCTCCCAATTAGCCTATTTTATAAATAATAATAATATATTATGAATGAATAACCTTGCTTGTCTTTTGTTTTACCCTCAGAATGACACTAAGACAGTGAAGATGATGTTCCACAAAGCAAAATTCCCTCTTGCCTTCATCCCTGAGGCCAAATGCCAGGTAACCCCATATTACTATTCAAACTATCAGTGGTTATCAGCTGAATATTCAGTGTTAAGCTTTGTTAGTGGTGCACCGGGCTCATTCTTTATTAGCTGTAACTGATGCAATCCTCTGTGTTTCACCATAATTACAATGCCATACTCAATGTACACTGGTTCCATCGATTTTATTTCAATTTAATGTGCGATATCCCAGCATTTGAGAAATTACTTAGCAATAGTTGCATGTATATATGTATATTTTTCTACATTTCATGTTCACTCCTGACTGTATTTTTGTGTTTTTATATTTTTTACTTTTTCTATCTTGAGCAGAGCAATTATGACAAACAGTTTCCTTTGGGATTAATACAGTACTCTGAATGTGTTGGTAAAGATCCTGGAGATGCCCTATGAAGGCAAAGAACTCAGCATGCTCATCTGCCTGCCTCTTGAAATGGAGGACAGCACAACCGGCCTGGAGAAGGTAGGAACAGTGCATAGAGGTACTCGCAGTAATGTGAAGTACCAGTATTAAAGTGCCAGTGAACTGCAATGTTCAATAAACCGCAATACAATTCAGAAAAACGGGTGTAAATTCCTATGTTTTTGACAGTCTCCGCCAACCAGTTTGAGAAAGTTCTAGTCTGCTCCAAACTCAGGTCACGTTCGTTTTGTGGCATTGAAGTGCCTTTTCTTAAGAGACTTCGACGTCACGGCAAAAGGTCACCGACGGTGAGGGGGTATGCTAACACCACGGTGTGTGTGAATGTGTGGACCTCCGTCTGGGCAGTGGTTAATGTGGATGACTGCATCCGAGAGGCGGTTAATCTTCTCTGGCACTTATAGTATAATTTAATATACATCACTCCTTATAATGCTCATACTCAACGATGTGTAATAAAGCTTTAAAAAATATATCACAAGGTTGCCGTAGGTCGTAACCTGGAGGAAAACATCTCCCTCCTCCTTCCCCCTAGAACTTTCAGCCCAATAAAAAAATATTATATCAGTGTTAGAATTCGAGCTAAAACAGGCGGTTCACTTGCGATTTTATCAGACCCCACACGCTAACATTCAAATCAACCGTCGCTCTCAATTATATTGCTTCAGCTGGAAGCGCAGCTGACCTACCAGACCTTCATGGAATGGACCCGGCCAGACATGATGGACGAGATGGAAGTCCAGGTGGGCCTGCCGCGATTCAAGATGACGCAGACCTACGACATGAAAGACCTGCTGGTCAGCATGGGCATGGTGGACGCCTTTGACGAGTGCCTCAGTGACTTCTCTGGTAGGGACCATACAGCCGGATCGCGAGATCCAATTGTATTAGAATATCTTAAAAAATATATATATATTTGGAGGGACCATATTACTTGCTATTCTTTAAAAAGGGAATTTCCAATTTGCTTGACACTCTAAGCGTATAGTACACTATACATAACTTATCAGGAAAAAACAAACACGACAATCGACACATTTAACTCCATTAAAGTTGTATAAAAGTGTAAAAAAACAAACAATTAAATAAACGGCTGCCACTGCCGAGGCTAAACTGCCCGGGCTGAACACACGGTCGTGAATGATTAACTCATTCAGTTCCAACGGTAGCGAACACTCTCACGGCTCCCGTATCGTGTGCCAGAGAGCTCAACACCTCCTCCTCCGTGTCAGGCATGTCCTCGGCCAACGACCTGGTGCTGTCCAAGGTGGTTCACAAGGCCTTCGTGGAGGTCAACGAGGAGGGCACCGAGGCCGCCGCCGCCACCGCCGCCATCATGATGCTGCGATGCGCCAGGATGACCCCCCCCTTCATCGCCGACCACCCCTTCCTCTTCTTCATCCGCCACAACCCCAGCAAGAGCATCCTGTTCGCCGGCCGGTACAGCTCGCCCGAGTGATGGCTGAGGGGGGTCACGTGTGTGAGAGCCTCCAGTGTGCCGTGCATATCGCTTACCTACATTAATTATTTGTTCACTTGTCTTTTAAAATTGGAGACCTGCCTTGATCAGACCGGGGTGTTGCTGCAAGGCTGCGAAATGTACATGTTTTTAGGTAGCTCATGTTGGTGGTGTGCATTCACAGACGTCTATTGCTGTGTCAATGCTGTGCTTTTAAACATGGATTTACTTGTATGACACACACTAGCCTTACGCTGTATACCCCCGGTTTGTCACTCTCCAGCCTTAGGGCATGCCCTCTAAGCTACTATGCCAAATAAACACTAAATACTGCATTGTATTCAACCAAAGATAATGTCATTAACCATGGAAAACATTTATTTGCGTGTGTGTAAATCTGTGTTGTATTGGCTTATAAATACTTAATAAAGACACACTGTCAATAGTTGGAGTTCAAAAATATATAATGTATTTTTGGTGGTTGTAAATTGTTTCTTTGACCTTATGCCCTTACCAGAATTAATTGTAAACAATTATATTTTTAGTAGCCTTATGCCCTCACAGAAATAAATAACATTGACAACTTTTTATTTATTTATTATACACTCGAATATGTAACAATTTATGAACTAATAAGTACAACATGCAGGGACTTTGCTATTTGTATTGGCTAGGAAATAATTATGCATAATCATATATGATCAGATTACGAAAAAAAATCTATATTCAGACCAAGGCTGCGTAATTACATCTAATCCCTTGTAGTTGGAGAGAGCATGTCTGTATGAAATAACTTGCGGATTTATGCCAAACCTGGCAACCTTCTACGTCACATAAAACCCGTACCTCATTTCCGGGTCCCAGGTCTAATTATCAACATGCTCAAACATCGAAACTAGAAGACACTCACAAAACGTTATTACAGTCACCATAATTGTAATGTTAATCATAGCTTAAAATGAAGTTTATAGAAAGGAAAAACATAATCGGACATTCAGCTAGCGTCCACTACTTCACAGTGCTGCTTCGAATTCAATTTGAACCATAAACTGTACAACTTGCTGTAGAGATGGAAAGTTATATATCATGGATTACAAAGAAGCGTTTCCTTTTCCCAGCTTCTTTTATCATACGAGTCGCTTTGGTTATTTATGGCGACCACCAGGACAGCACCATGGTGGTGAAATACACTGACATTGACTATCACGTGTTTACGGATGCTGCGAGGTTCATCACTCAGGTAACACTACTAGTTATAATATCCTCGTCAAAATAAGCCATTTCTTTTTTTCTCAGCTCTTGTATAAGTGTCCATGGTTGTGGTGTATTGGTTATGCTAAATGTGACGGGAAAAGTCATTATTTTCAGATGCAAGGTACCAAAGAGGTTTGACATGTCAAATGTTTGAATTTGATTTGACATGGACGATGCAATTCAACACAGTTCCAATAGGTGTATGAAATGTGCGGCACAGACTGTTTATAGCTATTGATCATTTTCAACTTTTGTCCCAAGTTGTGATTTTACATGTACAGTGTTATTAAATTATACAGCTTTCAGTATCATATAACCACAATACACTACAGATATGGAAATATGTAAAACACACATACCACAATACACCAATACACATCATACAACAAAAGTAGTTGAGAGTACAATTTTGTAAAAATGGGTACATAATTGATAATGGGTTTTGTCGTACATAATGTGTTTGTGTCATGTTTGGTGCCGCTGTTGTTTTTTATACAGGGCGAGTCGCCATATAACAGATCAACATACCGTTACACTCCTATCCTGGCCTGGCTTCTCACTCCCAACATCTACCTGAACTTCACGTTTGGGAAGATCCTCTTCGTCCTCTGTGATGTGCTGACGGGGCTGCTCATTTACCAGAACCTCTGCCTACGGGGGATCAGCTCAGAGGTCCGTTTAAATTAGTTAGCTGTGGTCAAGCAGGGTGATGCTCGTGTAGTACACTACTTTACACAGCCACAGCCACAAAGGGCTTTACTAGAAGAATGCGGATGGACAAGATAGAAAAATGTCTAATCATAAGAGCTCATTGTCCCATCTCATCATTCAGGATGTTTCTGAATGATGAGAGGGGACAAGTAACTCTTTGTCATTTTATTTTTGATCTGTGACCAGGTTGCGTGTCGTGTCTGCTCCCTGTGGCTTCTCAACCCCTTGCCCATGGGCGTCTCCAGCCGGGGCAATGCAGAGTCCATCCTGACTGCCCTAGTGCTGTGCACACTGCTATGTTTAGAAGGTGGGTTGGACTCATAGACAACCAGTTGTTGACTTACATACTGTAAATGGAAGACATTAATGGTCAAATTCACACTATCAAAGTTGAGGTCAAAGTGTTTTATACCAAAATCCACGGTATAACACGTGGTCATTTGGAACAATTAAGTTATTTGGACATAATACAAATATAATAAATATATAATAAAAATAGTAATCAAGAAATAACAGAGATATAGATAACAGTAAAAAAAACACTAGCAGCAGTTCCAGAGACTGTAAGGATGGGGAATATGGGCATGGAAATAAGAGTATTAACTCCTACAAATACATAGTGGAGGAGTTCCGATGAATATGAACATTTAATTGTGGTGATGTACATTGATAATGCTGGACTAGTTTTACCTAGGGATATCCAGTACAAATATACCTGATGCAGATGTAGGATTTCTTTTTGGATGTACTGGATTGTTTTGGAATATTTGTAAGGAGTGAGGCTATATTTCAAAGTACAATAGTACTGTCCATTGTAACTTGCACTAACGGTAAAGTATAAGTATAGTTAAACTATACCAACTGCTCACTGCTGCTCTAGATTGTGTTTGTTGGACCTTTTAGGACAGTGTACCAAAACAAATCCCTTGTATCAATGTGTTTACGACTTACTTAAAAACCAAAAATATGAAATTCTGATATAGTCGTGTATAATATAATGTATTTTTTATGTCAATAGATAGTGACTTTTATGTCTATTCATATTGATATAAATATTTTCTTAAATCTACTTTTGTTAAAGGCCGGCGTCTGACGTGGGCAGCAGCGCTCTACGGCCTGTCGGTCCACATGAAGATCTACCCGGTCACATACGCCCTGCCCATCGCCCTGGCCCTCCGCACGCCAGTGACCTCCGGAGGCGAGAGGGGGGCAGTGCACCAGCGGCGCCGGTGGTGGGGGAGGAGTCTGTGGGAGTTCCTCTGTAGCTTCTTGAACGGAGAGCTGCTGCTGTTTTCCGTGGTGGCAGCCATCGTGTTCTTTGGGCTGGGTGCACTCTTCTATCACATGTGGGTCACCTGCTTAATGTCTGGGATTTGATGAATGAACGGCCTCCACTTAATGCCAAGAAAATATGGGTTTGGTTGGAATAGTATTTAGTATCCAAAGAGGGTTTAGCTTCTCAGACACTTATAGTATATTGCCACAGAGTGGCACATTTCATATACAACATCACTCATTAAAATGCTCCTACACAACGGTACTAAAAAAGAATCACAAATAGGTCGTAGCCATGGGAATAACACGCCCCACTCCTTCCTACAACAAACGCGTTCTCTCTAGAGCCGTTGGTCCGTTTTGGTCTAACACGGCATACTCCGTGGAAGAGGACCTGCTCCCTATGTAGATATAAAGGGCTTATTCTTAGTTTATGAAAAGACATCAATTCATATTTTCATGCATTTCTGCCAAGTTCGTTCAGGTTTATGCCACAAGAACCTTTAAATCTAAATAATTTAATGAACAATGAAGGGTCATCACATATTCAATATTATTCATTGATTCTTAGAATTGTACATATTAGGAGTTAGTAGTTTATGGTAAAATCCAACTATCAGCACTTTGGGTCGCAACTATCTGTTGAACAGCATTGCTCTAAAGGATTGGATGTAGCTGTACACCGCGATATGTTCCACCACACCTCTTTTCAGCTAGTCAACCGAGCGTTCATCTAATGGACTGCCTGTCATCGCCTGAACAATGCATTGGGTTCACCTTCAGTGGTAACATCAACATCCTCCCCTGTCTGTCTCGTCCCTTTATGTTAAGGTACGGCTGGGACTTCCTCCATGAGACCTACCTCTACCACCTGACCAGGAGGGACATCAGGCACAACTTCTCCCCATACTTTTACATGCTCTATCTCACTGCAGGTTGTTATCCTCCCATCCATCCATCCATCTAGCCATCACTCATCTCCAATGTATTCTCATGCAACTAATTCTCATGCAACTAAACTGAAAACGAAGTGCAATTTCTGATTTTAATATGCCACTAATAGCAGGCAACTTCAATTTTTTTTCATAATATGGTAACGGAATTATTGTTGCTAATAACACCCTACTCCTGCGTTACTAGGGACTTGGTAACTAAAGAAACCGCCTAGCTTAGCGTTTTCTATGCCTAAGCAACGTGGTGCTCACGTGGTGCTTCTCTCTGTGTGCAGACAGTGAGTGGAGCCAGTGGCTGGGCCTGGCAGCCTTTGCGCCTCAGCTAGCACTGCTCCTCCTGGTGTCCTGGGTCTATCACTGTGACCTGGCACTCTGCTGCTTCCTGCACACGGCCATCTTTGTTTCCTTTAACAAAGTATGCACCTCGCAGGTACGGTATGGCAACAAGAGTGTAAACACACAGAACACAAAGAAACTACGCAAAGCACCACCAAAATGTCCTTTTATGTAACCCTATGTTGTGATAATAAACATTACTCTATTATGGTAGAATGATTTGAAAATATGGTTGAGACGGTGTTAAAACTAGTTTTTTTGTTTAATTTATTTATTTTGACCATTTCAAAAGAACTTTATAACACAAATGTTGTGATAGAAATTCAAAGAAAGTTAGTAGAAAGTAGGCTAGTTCAAACTTTCACCCTAAACGACCTCTAACGTGTACAGTTGGCCTGCATGTGTCGGCTGATTGGCTGTCTGGTCAAACCTTGTTTATCCAGTACTTCCTGTAAGGGCACCTGTGCTTGATTGGCTGTGTGTCTGTCCTTGTTTTTACAGTATTTCCTGTGGTACCTGTGCTTGCTGCCACTGGTCATCCCTCACCTGAGTCTCTCAGCATGGCAAGGAGTTGGCTTGCTAGCTCTCTGGTTCACCGCACAGGTAACTGTGGACTTTTTCCCATTAAAGACAAAAAACAGATTCTTTGTATATTCGGATCAAATGTACTTATTATTTAACATGACAACATGAAACAAACAAACCGAGTATCAACTCCTCTGTGTTTTTGTTTCACTACAGTCAAAGTTAAACGTGTTCTCTCCCTGTGCAAGGGTGTTTGGTTGGGCCCCGCCTACTTCCTGGAGTTCCAAGGTTACGACACATTCCTGGCCATCTGGTTGGCCGGACTGCTCTTCCTGGTCATCAACTGCTTCATCTTGGTTCAGATCGTAGTCCATTACAAACCGGCAGCGCGAGCCGCACAGGGGCTGAAAGACAAGTGATGCTCTAGGAGGATTTTTTATCTGAAATATTCACATTCCCAAAGTATGGACAATAAATTAAAAAGGGGGGAGAATAGTTTTTTTATTGAACATAAAAACTAGAATCCAACAAACACTTTGTATCTGTCCTTAGAAGTGTGTTGTCCATTTGCTGGTCGTATTCAGTGCCATAAATAGACTTTAAACCATTTGAACATAATCTACAGTATGACATAAAATCGCTTTCAAAATAAATATCTTACCCTGGCTTTAATGAAAAAAGTATATACATTACATTTAATGACGTATCTTAAATACTTTCTGTTAATTGTTTTGGGCAGGTTCTTGACAAACCTTTTACTGCGAGGTAGAAGTGGGCCAGTCATAACTAAATTATAATGGTCAATTAGAATTTCCTCATTTATTGCTAAAACGGTAAGAGTTGCAAGTTTGGCCGATTCTTAGCCCTTCACAGATCTATCTGAGGCCCATGTTGCACTGCTAACAATTCTTACCATAAGAGCATTGGAGTGAAGTAGCTCGCAGCCTGCTTGTGAAGTCTAAGTCATACATTGTAGTAAGTACATGTTACCCAACATACAGCCCACTCCTCAAATTATGACCAGGGCAAATTCGTTAGGGATTTGTTAACTCGAATAATGTTATATATCTGCATTGCCAAGTTTTGCATAATGAGAATGAAGCAGTTTCTTCAGATTCAGATTCTGTGTCTGCATGTTTAGCTTGTTCAAAATGTATGTAATGTGTATATTGCAGCTATTAATAGTGACATTAAGAACTTTTTGGTGGAAGACTGAGTGTTGTTTTATTTGTAACATCGAGAATAGAATGCATGATTCATAAAGATTTATTTGTCAAGTACAGTGCACATAAACGACCAGTAGGTAGAGACAATCTCCGCGTTTCAGATCAATCTCACGTTACCCTCGCAGATAATCGGTAAACTGCACCACATGGACATGTCGGGAACCTATTTTGGGGAGATAATTAGCTAATTAATCATCACCATTTAGGCTGGAAAGAATGATACTTGTCATATTGCCTTGTCTGGCGTTTAATTATCTCTGATTGTAGATTGTGGTCCAGTTGGATATATTGATACTGACTGCATACCGTTATACATCCACGCTGGTTATGTAGTGTCCAGTTAAGTCCTGCATAAAGGAACAAAGACAAATGTGTCTGTTAAAATAAATGTACAAATACAATTAAAAAATTGGTATAGTCTATTAAATACAAATTGTGATATTCTTCAACTACAATTGATTGATCTGACATATTATAGAGACTATAAACATTATTTTATTTATGCAAGATGTGCCAGGCACAGGATTTAGTAGTTAGATAAAGGACACATGTCTGTTATTGTGGGTTTACCAATGCAAACTCAAATGCATTGTACATTAAAAAGACAGGCGTCTTTTTCCATTACAACCCTATGGTGCGTTTTTTCCTTGCTGTGTATTGGTAAATACACGGTAAAGTTAAACCGAGATGGAGGAAACCTGCAATAGCTGTGTGTGTGTGTGTGTGTGTGTGTGTGTGTGTGTGTGTGTGTGTGTGTGTGTGTGTGTGTGTGTGTGTGTGTGTGTGTGTGTGTGTGTGTGTGTGTGTGTGTGTGTGTGTGTGTGTGTGTGTGTTGGTGAGTCAAATGTGCCTTTGCTGTGTTGGAGACAAATCGGTAGAGCAGTTTGTGAGCATACATTCACGCAACCTTGTATAGGGCTTGGATTTGGATAACTTATGTTATTCATGTTATCACCCTTTAGGTGAATGCACTTCACCGTCTGTCAGTGTTGACAGAAATCTGTTCCCCCTTTATTTTTTGAGTTTGTCTATTATTTTGTATTTGTACATGTGCAACTTACAGATCCATGTTCAACATTCAGAAGAAACTGGTTTGCGCTTTGGTTTTCCTTAGCGCTCTCTCTGCCTTTTCCCCCCTCCCCCACAGGGACATCATTCTCAACCCCCTCTTCTCCCTCTCCCGAGCGTTGTCTCACTCTTCACCCCCCACCACACACACACACACACACACACACACACACACACACACACACACACACACACACACACACACACACAACTGTAACGCACAGGTATCATTCACAAATCGTCCCACATCCACGCTACAGAGGTGGCTGACTAGACTTTAACGTTATAAATACTCATACTCACACACTGCCTCCCAGTGTCACAACATCATCCTCCGTCATAGGAGGACCGACCACAGCATAAACGTGCTAAAGTGGTTTCTACTTCCTGGGGAAGTGGGACGGTAAGTGCAGTGTGTGCGTGTGTGAGTGAGTGAGTGAGAGAGTGAGAAAGAATGGAACTCCGCGTCATAGTGAATAAACCGCACGAGATGGTGAGGTGCGATCATATGTGGAATTACACAACATCAAACTTCCCCTATTACATCCTGGGCCCCACCGCTGATTATTTGTATGGGTCCTAAGAACATTTCCTTCGTAACTTTATTTAAAATATTCGCTCGTGTCCGTCTGGCATTGTGTTCGGTGTTCTCTATGTGTCTTAGCTGGTGACGTGCATCTTATTCCAATATGTCGTCTCTAATGTGAGTGTTCCGCTCACTGCGGTCACGCCATCTACACTTAAAAAAAGGGACTTCATGGTGCAATCAAGCGCACAAGGTGCAATGGATGGAGCTAGTGATTAACAGCTCTGGAGACAAGGGTTCAAGTCGTGGTGAGGCAGTCTCCATGAAGCCATGATTTGGTGATGTAGTTTTTGAAATGTAACGATGACATTAATTTTTATGTCAAGTATAACCTCCGACAAGAGTGCTGCAGGCCTCTCACACTGCAGTGGATGGCGCTGGGTTCCAATCCTGGTAAGGAGCATTTCCTTGGAAACCAAACCTACTGATGAGATTTTGGAAGAATAACTATGTCACCTAAATTGTAATATCAAGTATAACCTCTGAACAGATCAAGGCAGGCGTTCAGCGGATAGTGTTTGGTATGTTTGGTTGGTTACCAACCGACCCCGGTTCAAGACCCCTTATTCCTATGTAATGTGAATAGAAATGTCATATCATTTAAAAACAACTCCTAACAGTTGTCTTGGTGGCACAGTAGCGAGAGCTGGAGGCGACAGCTCTCGCCTCCACTCTGGCGACCTGGGGCCGAGGCCCGGGGAGGGCGGTCTCCGTGGGAACTTCTTATTTTGATGTCATGGAATGTCAAGTATTACTTCAGACAACAACACACTCGCTGTCTTGTTAGTGAATCTGAGAAAGTTTCTCGTTATCAGTTCTGGAGAGCATGTCCTATGAAACCTAATGTAAACTTAGTGATGTCATGTGAATTGTAATGTCATGTATAACCTCTGATTGTTATTATTATCCCTGTCTCAGTGGTGCAGTGGAGAGCACTGTTGGATAACCCTCTGGAGACCAGGGTCCAATTCCTGCTGATGTTTCTTCCCATTCCATAATGTAAGTTTTAAACGTAATGATATCATGTCTATTGTACTGCCATATATAACCTCTGACCGTATCAACTTCCCAATCTCTGTGGGGAAGTGGAGAGAGCTGTTGGCCACCGCTCTGTAGACCAGAGTTCATGTCCCGCTGATTTACTTTAATAGAAGCCTCTTATTTCTACATGATGTGAATTGTAAAGTCAAGTACAAGTCAGCACTTTAATCAGCAGATCATATCACTAAACCACTTACACACTATCTAAGCCATGTCGGAAATTATATTTTAAATTGGAAGACTTCCGTTTCATTATCTTTGGCAACACTTTTGGTAAATTTTCCCACTGATACAAACGGTTTTGCCACCAACACCCAGTTCATAACATTCATAATACTGCAAATGCAAGGTCTTTCATCATTGGGCCATAGGGTCAATCCCCATTGTGTTACCTCATTTGGCAATAGATAGAGATAGATACATTAACTTACATGACTCTTCTTGAATTTAAATTCAAACGACATCTTCATGTTAACAAACCAACACTATATGGACTTGATCCTGAGGGGAAAGTTGTTGGTTATCAGCCATAGGGCTGATAACCAACAACTTTCCCCACCATGGCACCAGGACAGCATGAATGACATATTCCGAAGTTATATTTTACATTCAATTCACATGACTTAGCACATTTTCAAAAAGTAAAGAACAGTACTCTAATAAATATTCACATTCACATTAAATAAATGTCCAACAATAAGAACACAATTTAACTACATAAACACGATTTACAATAATACTAAATGTATTCATACATATCTCACAATACCTATTTTTTATATCTGCCTATATAAAACATGCATATTGAGAATTACTGTAACAACTAATTATTAAACAATGCTACAATAAAAACACTTGAAAATCAGCACAGAGATACATAGGGATATGTTTAACAAGAATATGGTAGTTTGTAGAAAACAATTCGATTCGATTTCTTTGTGAATTCTTTATATCTGCCCATATATCAACATATGCATATTGGGAATTACTTTAAAATCGAGTTATAAAAAAAATGCTAGAATAAAAACACTTCAAAATCCGCACAGAAGTATCTAGGCACAGGAGTATGGTGGAGTTTGTAGAAAACCATTTGATTCGATTTCTGTCCGATTTTTTTTATATCGGCCTACATAGCAATGCATGCATATTGGTTAATACTTAAGTATGTATTTCAACAAATTAAAATAATAAAGAAAAATTTGAATCATTGCCGTTTTAAACAACTTTCGTGGCCATTCGGGTACATATTTCTGAGTTTACTAAGTGCACTGGAATGCACCATGAAGGCCCTGTCGGCGCAAAAGACCTTTACCGTACAAAGCAATGAAGATGCGCAATCGCTTTTTTTAAGTGCCTATGAGGTGACCGCGCTTCTCCGACGTGCAGATGGCGTGACCTCAGTTTCCGCTCGAGTGTCGAGTTGCACCTTCCCCTCCTTTAATGAGGCATAACTAACTCCGTATGATTAGCTTGGTGTTATCTAGCCCCAGTAAGCATAAAGTGTCACATTAAAATAAATGTTTGCGGTGGTTAGAGGTTCAATAAGTAACAATAAAAGTATCTTCCAGGCAAATGTTTGCTCAAAAACAAACAGGGTACTTGCATGTACGAGTGAGTCCCACCTGGCTCTCCTCCTCAGTCGCTCACTCGTTTGCGACGATCTCTGTGGAAACGGAAGATTAGACCCTGTCGCTCTTGACCTAACGTTATAGGAGCTGGAGTAAAGACAAAAGAGTCTCCAAAAATAGTCGTAGCCCTAATTGAAAGTTCACTATGGGAGTTCTTCCCAGAATTTAAACACTGACCCCACTGATTTAAAATCCCATCCAATCCCATCTCATTTACCCAATTACCCATTTACCGTCATCCTGTGCTGCTTAATTGGCATATACAGTTTCAGCGACTGAGCTCAGCTTGCTGCTTTTAACAACGCTGTCGACTGAACGTAAAGGCTATAGGCCGTTCTTTATTTTCTCTGTTGGAGGACTGTACTAGCCTTGAGTGGTGTCAGAGCCGTCACTATTTTGGGACTAGGCTCGCGTGGTTCTACTCTAGAGCCACTGGAAGCGTTGGATTCCAGCCACTGATCCGTAGTCGAGATGGCTGGCTGGGATGGTTGGATGGTAGCGATGCCGCAAGCACGCGAGAGAGATGGGAATGAATTGTACAAGTTGGTTTCAGCCTCGGTTCAGTGTTATGGTACCCCTTGCATAGGAACCACAGATCACAAACCATGGGCTTTCTATGCCCCTCCTTCAAAGGTGTGCCGTTTTGGAGGGTCCATAAGGGCACTTTATCTACAGGTTTATATTCCAGACACCGTTTCTCTTGTCAGGGTGGATGTTGGAAACACTTGTGAGGACAGTGAATTTCAGCACATCGCAGCGAAAGCAGAGATGCCTGGTTGTTGCTTTATCGCTGTAGTAAAGTTGATAGTGCCAAACCCTAATCACTTCTTGACCTCTCTCACATGGCAACTGTTGTTATTATAAATGACTACGGTTTACAATAAAAGTCCCGGTCAAATATATCCCATGCTGTCAACATTACCATCTTTCATGTTTAAAGCATGCTGGGAAAAACGAGAACATGAAGTCAGATGTTTTATATGCGGTTTATAGTCCCAGTTTCCATTAAGGTCACAGATCATAAAGTTGAGGTCAAAAGGAGGTTGGTTGTAAGTCACAACTGGCATCCCACTGTCCCATTGAACTGTCTGTCTGTCTGTCTGTCTGTCTGTCTGTCTGTCTGTCTGTCTGTCTGTCTGTCTGTCTGTCTGTCTGTCTGTCTGTCTGTCTATCTATGTCGCTATTCTCTTGACAGTGTACCGTCTGCCTGAGACAGCGGTTTGAAGATCAGTGTTAAGTTACCCCTGCTCGTGTGAAGAAGCTGCCGTGCCGGCTTTAGTGCGCATTTCAGCGCGGCTAGAGATCTGTCTCTCCTCAGCGCCGGCGGGTATCAATTATTTATCAGGGGATACAAATGAGAAGGTTTGAGAGCAACGTGCTGCGGGTCGTCTCAATATTGCAGGCGCCACCTAAGAGATGCTGGCGTATTACTCGGCAATGGAAGTTCCGCGGCGGTTAACGTCGAAAGCGGCGCGTGATCGCCGCAAGCGATTTGGCTCGTCAAAGCGTTAAAAGCGTCAACGCTTCAGTCACTTAGTAATGAACTATACCGCCTTAACCCTTGTTTCGCATGTATTTCCCCACATAACCGGTACCCATCTGTGATGATTGAAGCAATCGTGGAGAGAATTATGGTCACACTATTGTGATTGTGTGATTGATGCTTAATTAATCATCATCGTCTTCTTGCCTGTCTCACCTCCCCTCTTCTACCTGTCTCACCTCCCCTCTCCTACCTGTCTCACCTCCCCTCTCCTATCTGTCTCACCGCCCCTCTCCTACCTGTCTCACCTCCCCTCTCCTACCTGTCTCACATCCTCTCCTATCTGTCTCACCTCTCCTCTCCTTACCTGTCTCACCTCCCCTCTCCTATCTATCTCACCTCCCCTCTCCTACCTGTCTCACCTCCCCTCTTCTATCTGTCTCACCTCCCCTCTACTAGCTGTCACACCTCCCCTCTACTACCTGTCTCACCTCCCCTCTCCTAACTGTCTCACCTCCCCTCTCCTAACTGTCTCACCTCCTTTCTCCTACCTGTCTCACCTCCCCTCTCCTACCTATCTCACCACCCCTCTCCTATCTGTCTCACCGCCCCTCTCCTACCTGTCTCACCTCCCCTCTCCTACCTGTCTCACCTCCCCTCTCCTACCTGTCTCACCTCCTCTCCTATCTGTCTCACCTTCCCTCTCCTTACCTGTTTTTTACACTGTGTACCACTTGATTTACAATGTTAATCAAACTATTTAAATACCACAAGTTTTTTTAGATTTTCGTTTTTCATTTAGACATGAATAACAAATGATCCACAGACTTCATAATAGCAGGAGAATTTAAAAGACTTGAGTCCAGAATTCCATATATAAAGAAGTATTTTTAATGGATGCAAAAACACGTAGAAACACTGCAATATGTACACTGTATTCACGATCTAGTCTCGTTATCAACAGTTATCAAAGAGCAAGCAAAGCCTTCAAAACCTTTTTTTTTTAAATAAGAACTTCTGCCTCCGACAATAAATATGAATCATTTTGACGTTAATGCAAAAGTAACACGTTTTCAAAAATAATAAGCAACCTGTCTGCGAAGGATGGACATTTTATTGAAACTCTCGCGATAGTGCAACTAAAACTACAATAGTAGCTTCACAGAACGGAGTTGATTTTTATGCATGCTTTCAGTAAATTTGTGCAAAATTGAACCATTTTGAAAAATTTGGCCGACATTGCTTGCATTAATTATGTTTACAGTTTCGATATAATCATTGTTAATTTGAAACTATTTAATTAGAGAAAGAAAATCTAATTGTTTGCTTTAAAAAATGACAATTTTATGAAGGCAAGCACAGAGGTAATGTGTTGCCTTGTATTAATGATGTGCTAATAAGAAGATCCCCTTCCCTCCACAGCAGAAATAACCCAAAACAAGACTAACGCTCCAGCAGAATCTGAATCTGTGTTGACCAACATACAAGGTTTCATTTTGTAAACTATTTAGGAAGGTTGGACTTCAGCAAACTGCAGTTTACTGTAATCAGCATGACGCAGTAGCGTATCACATGACAATCAAACAGGGACATTGTATTCCACAGAGCTCTTTGGCCTCTGAAACAAGGTCAGATGCGCTGCAGACCCTGCCTTGTCAAACAAAGGTGATACATATATGCTTATTACCACGACAACTGTATACCTTCATATTAACCGACAATTACGTTTGACTCTTAACACATAAATCCCCCAAACCTCAAAAAAGCCAGGTGTGAACAACACAAAGCACAAAAACCAAACAGGTGTCAACAGGATTCGCAGAGTTGTCACCATATCCAAAATACCCAACAAAACAAAATATATGCATCATTGTTTTTGATTGTCACAATGCTAGTCCCTGAAACCTTTGTCCAATGAAAGCGATAATCTCTCGATATAATAGCCTGGATGTCTTCATGACTTAAAAAGGTAGTTGTTGTGTACTGCTGGTGCATGTGTATGATGACCCATGATAAAGTGATTTACATTACTGTACATGTGTTTTTTTATTTTTATGGAAGGACCACGAGAATGTCCACGTGTTACAGAAAAGGTACTCATCACGTGAAAGAAATAATGTTGCAGAAGTATTGTACTTGCAAACTAGATTTATGTACCTGTATAGAATATGATAGATATGAAGAAAAAACGTAACTCTTATTTTGAAATGTGCTCCTGCTTAACGAATGCACAAACAAAGTTTTAAAATTGAAGTTTATTATTTGAGTCAAGGCTCAAATAATCAACGCTTTGTGTCTCTGTAATGACCAATTTGAGAGGCAATCAAACATTTGTAGTTGTACAGTGAAAGTTCTTTAAGAAAAAAGGAATACAAGTATGTTTCTATACAATTGTGTAATTGTAACTATGTCTGTGACATCAAATTAATTTGTTACGTGCTTCTCACATCCTATTCTACGAAAGTATACAAATCTCGTCTGCATGTACAATACTTTAGCAACGTAATTCCCTTCACACACCACCTGCTGCTCTTTATTGCATGTACACGTATGGGTTGGTTTTGAGGTGGCCTGCATTCATGGCGCAGGGCATAACGTTCCTGGTGCCGCTCATCAAGGCCTGGCCCATGTCGTGGCCGTTCTCCGACCATGGCGGTGAGTCCATGGGCTCCCGCTTGATTGAGTGGATGATGCCGTGACCCTTGAACTCGTAACCGTTGTGTTTGCCGTAGTCCTGCTGCATGAAGGCCTTGTGGGGCTCTATGGGAGCGCCCGGGTAGGCCTGGGCATCAATGAGGTTCAGCGTCTGGCTGCTACAAAGGGGGTCCGAGTGCGGCCCCCTGTGGGGACTGAACTGGCTGTTGTTGTTGTGGTTGTTGTTGTTGTGCATGTTGCCGGGGTCTTTGTTGTACTTCTGCAGCCGCCCGGGAGCGTTGACGCCGTTGACAGCTGCGTAGTTGTCGTAGTGACCGTGGTGGACGTACGGCGGGCTGATCGCGGCCTTCCCCCGCTGACACGGTGAGTACTGCTGGTCATAGAAGTCCGCCTCGGATTTGAGCTGGACGCCGGTGTTGGGGTCGTACAGCGCGTTGCCGTAGCAACGGTCCATGAGGCCTGGGTCGCGGCAGGCCCAGGGCCGGCCGTACGGGTCGAGGCCGTTCTCTGAGTCCGAGTCGTGCTCCACCTTGATGGGCATCTCCGCCATCAGGTGTGGGTTGTAGCACTCGCCATAGCCGCCCTCGCTCTTCACCAGGTCCACACAGTACGTGTCCGGCTCGGTGGGGCTCTGGAGGTTGCCAAAGAGACGGGAGACAAACACCTCGCCGCCCCGGCCTCCACTGCAGCTGGAGGCCTGGCGGTACGGCTTCCCGTAGTGGCTGGCGTTGTTCATCCTTTTAGAGGGGAGGTAGCCACCTCCCTGCCCCGCCCTGATGGCTCCGGAGTTGGGCCGCAGAGGCCACCCGCCGCCCAGGCTTGGGCTGAGGCCTTTGTGGGGAGCCATTGAGGTCTTGCAGTAGTTGAGGGGCTCGTCCTGGTTGTAGAAACCCTCTGGCCGGTACTTGATGTTGTCCTTGGGGAGGGGGGTCCAGGGGATGTGCTGGCCACGCTGGGCCCCACTTGGCGTGGAGCACGGGAGCAAGAGAGGGTCACAGACCTCACCCATCCCTCCGTTCCCTGAATGTCTCCTGAAGGGCTCCCCTCGCTCGCTGCTAGAGAGGAGGAGCGCAATAGGATGGGGCAGGGGGAAAAAATGCAGATGCTTAGAAGATGAGGCCCATGAGTTACCATCACGTCTTCCTAGCCTTAGAGTAGACTTACAGTAAATACATAAGTCAATTTATGAATTAGCTCAGATCGCCTGCTTTTCATTTTTAATTTGGCTAGGGTTTCCACCATTACGACCAGAAATGTACTAACAAAAGAATAAATAACAAAAAACACAAATATTTCTGCATAGTTCTCTGGAATCCATGGTACTTTCCAAAAGTGACTCAACTCTCCCAGGACCTGTCATCTCATACTACAACATTCTGCCTAATCATATGGTATCTCATTAAACAAACTGTCCGCCGATTTAATACATTGAGGCTAGCGTTGGGGTAGTGGACAAAGAGTTTTTAAATCATGTAGTTTTTGCCGCCCCACTTTGTTCTGCTTAAGTCGTGTTTTGATTGAGTCTCATGGTTCTGAAACTAATGCAAGGGAACCATGAGACTCAATCAATAACTACATTATTTAAAAACCAATTCAAACTACCCCTAATGGTAGACTCAATGTCTTAAATCGGGGAACTGTTCCTTTAAAAGATGAATGACCTAAAAATGTTTTGCAACTGCATGGAATTATTACTAAGGTAAACCCATTTTTCAAAGAAAACTGTGTGCATGTGTTTCTCGTCATAGTTGTAGGCTTGTTTGCTTTTTTTAATGTCCTTGGCATTGTTTCGGCTATCTCACAGTTTATGGTTCTCCTGTCTCACTTTTGATCCAGCAAAGGCCTAAGGACCAACCGTTTGGATCACCACATTACCAACTATAAATCCAGGACACTACTTATCATACTGGTCTTTCAGGGTCTCAACTCGCACTCCGAGTTGAGTACACCGAACAACTACGATCATAGTCCTGTTCTTGTGACGGCAGCCTGTAGTACCAGTCTATTGCAAATTAAAATATATCCGGGTTGCAACAACGGACCAATTGAGTGATCAACTTGCTGTTGACTTACAGCCTGACAGGATGTATCTTTCCATCTTATCACAGGTGTGGCTGATAACACCAGTCGTCTTTCATTTCTCACAGGGCATTCACAGAGTTTATTTATGCATAGCATCTGCATTGGATTATAATCAACATTCAATGCTCCCATTCGATATTTATGGCACTATGTAGACCAATGTAGTAATTTCATATTATATATATATAATGTTAATAGTTTTGGGTAACTAGAAAATTAGAATTAAATTGTTTGGGCTTGAGAGGAAAACGTCCCAAAATAAATTATGTTAAGCTTAGTTAAGATGAATCCTGGGTAATAAGGGTGCAACTGAAGAAAGGTGCAACTTAAAGTTACAAACTACCTAGCTACAACGTAGCACATTCCATCAAACTTAGGGTCAGATCTATGATCAACTTGTGCTAGGGCAATGGTTTGTACCACCGATAGCCTTCCACTTTACCAGTGTCACGCTACGATCGGTGAGGTGAGAGAAGGAGCGCGTTTTAAGTCCAGATGTTCCTTACTGGGAATGTGTATGTGTGCTCCTCACCTGGGATCCAAGCCTGGCAGGAATCCTCCGCCTCCTCTGCTCTTCCCCCTCAGCAGCATGCTCTTCATCTTCATCTCTGTGATGGAGGGCAGCAGCAGGGGCACGGCCACACAGAACAGGGCCAGCTGGGGTGGCAGCAGGGCCCCCGAGCCAGACTTCTTCTTCTGCCCCACGAGGAACTTCAGTCTGCCCTGGAACTGCATGGTCTGAGAGGGATGGGAGGCGAAACCTTTAATTACGAGTCGCCCAACGGCTCAGGTCCAAATAGTTCCTAGGTTGTGTTGTCAGACCTGTATGATAACTGCTGTGGTACATCATGTTCAAAAAAGGTATGTCATCAATCAGCTCTAAAATGAATGATCAAATATAATAGATTTCTGAATTTGTGTTTTTGTTAATTGGATAACTACCATATTTAATTGCCGTGTGTGTGTGTGTGGGGGGTGGGGGTGCTGTGTGTGTGTGTGTGTGTGTATGTGGGGCGGGGGTGTTGTGTGTGTGGGACAGGGGGGGTGTTGTAAGCACTCACCAGGAAGCCAGAGGTACTGTCCAACAGGCAGCGCACCCGTGCGATGAAGCACCGGTTGAGGAAGGAGTTGAGCTCCGGGGGGATACTGCCTCCGTCAGGGGAGTGGAAGAGAGTGCTCACCACGTACTCCTCACCTGCTCAAGAGGAGGAGGTGGAGGAGGAGGACCAGATGAAGAAGAAGAGGCAATGAGGAGAAGAACAGAAGCCAATTTAGAATCGCGTGCGGAGGAAAGTGTATGTGGCATTAGAAATGAACGCTTTAAATGACAAACATATGGCAGTGGAATGACGGATGAAAAAAAAACTCAGCTCGGAGTTGGAGAGACGCCCTACTTAGAAAGTGATTGATAGCGCCCTTTAGAGGCCAACGCTGGTACGAATATATGAAGTTGGCAAAATCAGGACTTGGGTAATGCTGTATTACTTTTGGCCTGGAGGGGGGGGGGGGGGTTCTCAATTTAAGGGAAAAAAAGTGAATGAAAATACTGTAATGATTTATGCCTCAAATATTGTTCAGCGTCAAACGTTACTATTTGACAGATGACAGCGACTGCTTTCGTGAGCATGATCTCATCAGTGGAAAGTATTTCAAATTTGATTGGCTCGAGAGACGGCAATCAGTCTTTAATTCGGACCCGGGCGCTGGAATATAAATATTGATGTCACTTTGAGTTGGACCACCATTGGCCCAGAAGGCACTGGTGGTCTGTCCTCAATGCACACCCACAGAAACTCAACACAGGGCAGTGTGCCCCTCCCCATTGGCCCTCCCCACGGTCTCTCTCTGTTTCAGGCCTTTTGACTCACCAGTCGCTGGTGTGAGCTGGTGCTCCTGGTGCACCCCCTTGTGTTGTGGAGGACACATGGCCCAGTGGAGCTGGCGTTTGAACTCCTGGCGGTCGTCAATGTGGATGTAGTCAAACACATTCTGGTGCATCACGTCTGTCTGCAAAGAGACAACAAACGGGAAGTCATCAGTCGGGTAATATAGGTGATACATCAAACCATATTTCACTTATATTTTGTCATGTGTTTTGTGTCAGCATTGACATTAGCCCCTGCTATCTACGCTGTAGAGTGGCAGAGAGAGAGAGAGAGAGAGAGAGAGAGAGAGAGAGAGAGAGAGAGAGAGAGAGCGAGAGAGCGAGAAAGAAAGAGAGAGAGAGAGGCTTGTTGTGCTTTCTGTCCAAGGTCGGTGCTGAGTAATCGCCCCACAGAGGAGCTCCCTGCCATCTCCAGGGCAGGGCAACGATCAACCTATCAACCACAGCAGACACTAATGTTAATGAAGAGCCTCTGCAGAAGGGCAGATGAATCTCTCTCTCTCTCTCTCTCTCTCTCTCTCTCTCTCTCTCTCTCTCTCTCTCTCTCTCTCTCTCTCTCTCTCTCTCTCTCTCTCTCTCTCTCTCTCTCTCTCTCTCTCTCTCTCTCTCTCTCCAACATGGGGGCCAAGGCCAGCTGCAGGGCTGGTGAGGGCAGCTGTGTTTGTCAAACATTGCGTGACACCAACTCCCAAAGAGCAGTCCAGCACAGCTTAGTTTACAATCCCTCCCCCCCTCCCCGATACACACACAAATACACACAGACACACAAATACACACACACACAGTCAAACACACACACACACTGTCATCCCATGACGGACGGCATCCTTAAAATGTCAACCCTTCTCTTCTCTCCCCCCCTCCCCCCTTCCCTCCCTCCCACTCTCTCCTTTCTTTCCACTGTGGAGGCACGCAAGGTTTTTTGATCGCTTGCCTCTGAAAACACAACGTTCCCAGCGAGGGCTCCCATTGGCCCTCTGTGGTCTGGTACATCCCCAGCCCACCGCAGCTTGGGCAGACAGACGGATGGACGGATCGGATTACTATTGTTTATATTTCTCGTAAAGAAAAGAGAGAAAGAAAAAGTACAGAAGAAGAGGAAGGGGGGGAGGGGGGCATAAGTGATATATATATTTTTTTGGTCTTCCTTCCCTGACCTTCAAAAGCTGTAGCTGTCAGAGTAACAAATACGATTAAAGGCTGGCCATGGGAGTTTCCTGCTCGGCTTTCAAGACTTTCTTGTGGTGCTCACTGACTTTACTCACTTCTCTCTTGGTCTTGGTGTGCTTTGTTTTGTTCTGCGGTATATTAGACATTCAGAACATGTCTCATTGGAGCAACTCAACGCTGCGTTTCGGGACCTCGCTGCGCCTCTGATGGCCCACCAAAATGTGGGCGCTTGAAACCATTTTTCTCCTCACTTCTCTTCTCTCCTCACTCCTCTTACATCCTCCTTTGTCTTGTTCCACCATTTTGTATTTTGGGTCTCAAAGTTCATGGAAACTAGAGGAACTATTCTGCTTTCGTCCCGCAAGTAGAGCTCGGGAATACACCCCTGAATGAATCGCTCTTTTAAAGTTGTATTGTGTGTAGGGTCCATGATATACACACACAGACACACGTTGACAGATGCTGTCTAATCCTCTGCATGCACACATACACACGTGTGCATATTTAAATGTGCTTTGCAACGTCCTCTGTCCTCGCACCTGCCAACACTAGCTCTCCCTCTCTCTCATACACACACACACACACACACACACAAACACACACACACACACACATACTAATGTGACAGTGTGTCTTAGACCTCTGTGGTTTCCATGTCAATTTCTTGGCGGTGTGCTACTGCTGACTGCTTGTCTGCTGTGGTGAGAGCACTGTAGCAGAAGAATCAAGATGTCTGTCTGGTGTGTGTGGTGAGCTACAGGCTCATGGGAGACTTTTAACAGTGAAAAGCACTTTATAAATGTGAGCAAGGATTCCAACCCAGCAGGGCAGGTGTGCCCATGTTGATATCATACATTATAGACCACTGGCAGCACTAGGGGCGCGCGCACACACACACACACACACACACACACACACACACACACACACACACACACACACACACACACACACTCACAACCAGACAGTGTTGTCACCGGGTGGGGGTGGAGGAGAGGGGGACAGAGTGGTGGAGGCTGTTGCAAGCTGCTGTTAGAGATGCTCAAAGTTCAATGAGAGAAGAGATCTTGCTGAACTGTTTTTTATTTTTAAATACCAGTTGCTGTGCGAGCCATTAAGTGAAACATTTGACCTTCCACAGTCAAATGTAAAGATGTCATGCCACAAGGTGTCATGTTGATGGGGCTGAAGGATGAACAGAAGTGAGGTGGAGCACCCACCTGATGGAATCCCAGGTAGTCCACGATGGTGGAGGAGGCGTAAAACACCATCCCATCACTGCTGACGACCAATGCAAAGCCTGTCAGCGACTAGAGAGCGAGGGAGGGGGGGAGAGAGAGGGGGGTGGAGGGAGACAGAGAGTGAGAGATATATCATTAATGTCTCATATTTACCATATACTGATTTGAAGAAACAGAAGTGGATTCAATAAACGCAACAAATCTTTGTTGTGGTTGTTACTATGTGTATTGCTTTGAGGAAGTGGTAAGAAACGTCCATTCCCTTAAAAGAGGAACTATTAAGGGTTGAAATGTGCCTACTTCACCCTGACTGCAATTATCGCTGCTCATTCATTCTACCACAGGTAATTCAATGATTTGCAAGTTAAAAGTTTGCAAATAGAAGCAAAATGGCTTGTGATGCAAAACATTACTTTGTTCAGAGAATTTTAAGGGATTTGCTGATGGGGACTGAAGCATTCAGGAGTGTTTTAGTTAACAAAAACACACACATTCACACTACCACAGACACACACACCATGTTCCACACGAATCAGGCCGAACCCGCACCGGATGCTTTAGGGCTAAACAGATGTACATCTATATGCTTTACATCTACATGTTTTAGTAAATTGAGAGGAGCGAACGGGGTTCGGCGCAAGAGGACAGGATGAGACACAACAGAGTTAATGACCAGTGAGAGAACAGAGGAGACAAGAGGAGATATCCCGGGACAAAAACGTGGGAAACGGGTGTAGTAATGCGCAAGAGAGAGCGATCGCCATCTGTGTGTGTGTTTGTGTGTGTGTGTGTGTGTTTGTGTGTGTGTGTGTGTGTGTGTGTGTGTGCGTGCACACGCATGTTCATGTACACACACTGGTGCGATAGCGTGACAAGCAGGGTGTTACTTGACTTGCGTGACTGCTACTGCCAGAGTCTGTCATCTCTTGTTAAATAAGAGACTCTGCAGGTCTGCCCTGGTCTGTGTGTGTGTGTGTGTGTGTGTGTGTGTGTGGTGAGGGGGGGTTAAAGGGGGTGGGTGGTGTTATGTCAGCACAGCTTCCAAATTTATACCCATACCATCTCTCTCTCTCTCTCTCTCTCTTGTTCTCTCTCTCTCTCTCTCTCTCTCTCTCTCTCTCTCTCTCTCTCTCTCTCCCTCTCTCTCAGCTTTCAGACCCTGGTAGTCTGTGAGCTGAGTGCTGTAGACAGCGGCGGTTGTCTCTCCTGCACGGTCTGTTCAAGGTAATTCACCTTTTTCTACTATGGACACAATAGGCCCTACTTTTTTGCGGAGGAATGAGAGGAATGCTTGACCCAGGGGAACAATACTGGAGAACTCCTTTCATGCCCTAACCGGCCAGAAAGCAGAGAGAAAAAGAGATACAATTTAAATATATTAAAAAGGCAGCAGACGCAGTTTGAGTTAGAGTTAAGTTAAAGTGCTGCTGGCCACAAGGGCGGATCAGTACTATATATCAAGAGTCGGTATGAACTAACACACAAACAAACACAGACACATGTAGTGCGTGAAACCAAAATTAGTTTTTTGAGTCTGCGGTGTCTCAATCAAATCCCTCAAGCCAAAGAGTAAAAAGGAGAAGAGAAAACAACCTCAACACCAAAACAAGACTGAGGTGAGGAGAAGAAACACGCAAAACACACGCTTAATATATTTCCACTAAACACCGGGATTATCCCCTCCACCCTGTTATTCAGTTTCTATTCTGCTGTTTCCCGGCCTTCCGATCGGCATTCCGATATTCCCAGTTGCCCGGATTCTGGCGGGGGTTAGGTAATGGAAACATGCACCTGCTGCTGACCCACTCTGGCCCCAGCTATCCCCCCCCCCCCCTCTCTCCCTGAATGCCCGGTAACGACGCCCACGGCTCCCATAACCGCCAGGGCGAGGGCAGGGACTCGAACCAGCGGGCCCTTAAGAGGCTCTTTGCACGCAGGGCCTTAAAATACATTCTGGAACAAGTGCTAACGGACGGACGGACGGACGGACGGACGGACGGGGGGGATGTTGGCCGAGAGACAGAAAGAGAGAGTAGGGGAGAGAGGGGGAGGGAGAGAGTGAATGAGAGGGGGAGAAAGAGGGGAGAAAGAGAGAGAGAAAAAGGGAGAGTGAGAGAGAGGAGAAATAGAGGGGAGAGAGAGAGAAAGAAAGAGAGAAAGGGAGAGAGAGAGAGGAGAAATAGAGAGGGGAGTGAAAGAGTCTGATGTCTCTCTCTCTGATGTCACTGTTCCTCAAAGGGTCTTTGCTTTTGTTTTTCTGCGTTCACGTTAAGCCATGCTGGCACACACACACACACACACACACACACATGCACACACACACACACACACAAACACACACACACACACACACTCACTTTTGGAGTCACCCGTATTCATACCAAACAACAACACATCTCTCCTCCATGGTTAAATGTAAACACACCCATGCTAAACATACACACACTAAAACCAAGCTCACATACCCACACTTAACCCTCGCATACACCTCTCTTACCTGACACATACGTCTGCACAATCGCCCTCTCTGGGGATGCCATAACTATAACAACCCATTTGCAGTTTGCTGCAGAGAGGGGGGGGGAGTCGTGGAGGTGGGGAGCTTGTGGGGAGGCGACAAATGGCTACAGTCAATCCAGCCCTTTGTTCGTGTCCCCTTGAGACCCCCCAACACATTAACACAAGCATCACCGAGCCACCTCCATGCTGCTCGCCTGTGTGTGTGTGTTTGTAAGAGAGAGCGTGTGTGTGAGCAATCGTGTTTGTATGGGTTTGTGACAGTGTTTGAGAGAGCAACCATCTGTGTGTGTCTGTGTGTGTGTGTGTGTGTGTGTGTGTGTGTGTGCGCGTTTGTGTGTGCCATTGAATGATTTGTTGTTTGACAAACAGCCGTTAGCATGTTGAGTGTGCAAAAGTGATCCAATGCATGCAGAGGCTCCCTCACATGCTAACCTGTAGTGCCAGACCAATTCATCACTCATCAGAGACACCAGGCCTCAGTGTAAATCATCACTGTAATGTTATCTCTTTAATGGAGGTGGCGACCACTGGGCGACCACTTACATTCTATATAGGCCCCTAGAACGATACAAGCATATGTGCCTGATATATATGCAGCCCAATACATCCTTTGAAGTAAAACCAATGATGCATTGGGCTTACTGTGGCCACTGATCTGCCACCAGCATTTCTAACACCAACATAGACACAAACTCTGATTGGCTGCAGACACCACCACCAATCAATTCTGCCTTCACATAGTGGCCTCACAAAGCGGGCACCAGTACCGCACACAAACAACATATCAATGGGGTTTACTTACATCCAGTAGGAGGCCGCTCTCGGTGGTGGAGGGGCCCAGGGGAAGGGTCCCTTTGCTGGGCTCAGGGTTGGAGGCGGTCGGGCTGATGCTGGGTTTCCTGGGCGGTTTCTCTGGATTCGCTAGAGGGAGAGAGAGTAGAAGAATATGAATGAAACTGTCCCTCAGAAGATAACAATATAATCATCAGTATCCGGGTGGACTTCTTCATCACCATAAACGTAAATGTGATGTTATGTGTCAAACTTGTGTCACCAAGGACACAACACTAGTCACTAATGACTCATGTATAGTGTATACGTTGACTGTACAGTGTCTTTTTTAACGTAAAAACACCTAAAAACTAAGGTCACCTCGCTGGGACGTTCGAGGAGAGGGAGAAAGACATGTGGCGGACACATTAGTGATGTCAGGCGAGCTTCTCGAACCTAAAGCCAGGTATTAGGGCTGCGTGGCGGGACCGGCTAGCAACAGAAAACATGCTGGGATTTTCCAGACTTTACAGGATCGCCCTCACACGACATGCCGATCTCCCTCTCCCTCCATGGAATTCCTTACATTTGTTAATGAAGAAGAAATTTCTGACACGTGAAGATGACATATGAATGCATTAAGGGTCCGCGACCTTCCCAAATGTTTTCTCAGTGTGACCATTTCATGACAAACCGTTCATGTCAGGCCTAAATAGACAGCACACCACCAGGATGGCATGGGGGGAGAGGGGAGGGGGCAAGACAAGAGGCTGTAAGTAGACCCCCCCCCTCCCCCCCCCCACCCTCCCCTTCTAGCACCCAACCCCTAAACTCGTGACATCACACCTCGTAGGCACCATATAAGCAGGTGGACAAAGACTAGATCGTTCTGCAGGTCCACAGCTGCATCGAGGCGATTATGTTGCCGTGTCTGATCTAAAACCTCATGTACCCTCTGAATACCAAGCCATATATATGTAAATGGTACAAGCCTCGTGCTCAACCAGCCGTTCCTCCCACGCTCCACTCTTTTTGTTTCACGTTGTCGTTTCGGTTGTTGCTTCGCGCCACACACACACAGGCCAAACAAAAAAAAAAGCACTCACGAGAAGATAAAAGAATAACCGTTTAAGAAAGTAGGAAGTAAGTAGTAAATAAGTAAATACATGACACATGGTCTGCGTGTTGTGATCCCAGAGCTCCTCCTGATGCCAGTGTGTGTTTGCATACAATTAGCCTATATAAGTATGTGGCGTGCGGAGCCACTCGCAATCACATGGCCTGGGAGCGCCTGTGACGTGTGCATTGCATGTTGGAGGCATGTTTGCGTGATCCTACCATGGAAAGGCTGTGTGTGTGTGTGTGTGGGTGGGGTTATACATCCCCCAACAACAGATCAGCCTCTCTGTGATGTCACTCAGTGTGGCAGGCACAGATTAGTCACGCACATGCATATACATGCATCAATGCACTAGAAAGATACTGTGCATCCATCTATCACCATCTATGTTTCTATCTTACTATCATCTATCTACCTTTGATTATCTATATCGATCACCATCTATATTTCTATCTTTTTATCTATAATCAATCTACCTTTGATTATCCAGTCAATAACCCCATTGTCCAGTCCCGATTTATTCTGATTTAACCTTCCTTCACCATCTTTATCCATCCCTTGGGCCCACCGCCCTTCGACCCCCACTCTCCCCCTCCTCAACCCCCCCTCCCCTGCAGAACAAGAGGGTGACAGATTCCATGTCTCGCGACAGAACCCCTCCCTTCAACTTAGCGCTGGGCTCGTGACACGCGAGGCCTGTCTGGCCAGAATTCTGAGCCCCACTCAACAGCTGCTGGCTCATTCTTCTTAGCAAATTAACCGTAGGGCCGTAGCTTACACCTCGCTTTAAAATACATGCACACACAAACCCAGACCAACATTGGGGTAAGCCTTTCGGGATTGCACTTTCAAAATAAAGTGGTTCTGCCGGTGGAAGAATGGGCCAGTGTTGACAGACCCGAGACAGTGCTCCATGAATGCGTATATCCCGCATGCGTATATAAGGTAAAAAAAACCCCACATTTAAACAAGCTCCACACAGGCTTACTGTATGGCAGGACCTGCAGTCGCTCTCTCGCTCTCTCCCTCTCATACACACACAAAAACAGTCTCCTCAATCACCAGAACTATCATGCATGGAGTGGAAACCATGGCAGAGGGTAACGGCTCTAATGGAGCCCTGGACGTCCTTCTCTCAGCGCACGCCGTGTTTTTGTTTTCCCACTTACTTACGGCGGGGCTTGGAGAGGATGCGGCCTCGGGAAAGACAAACAGATGAGATGATTGATCATCTGGACGGGGGACTTCTCCTGCCAACAGGACGTCTCTCTTCAGTCGCTGGCCCCTACGCACGTCTCCCAATTTTGTTTTGCTTGTCCAGCATCAATTTAAAAAAATATCCCCACTCTCCTCTCTCATAACTGTACACTTCATAGAATGAAAACAAAGTAGGTAATGGCGAGGTGCTAATGTGCTGAGTGTGGCGGGCCAGGACATGACGATTATTGAGAAAAATAAAAGAATAACATTTGAATTGTGACAAGTACCAGGATGCCATAGTCGACGCACCCAAACGAGGTGGGGTTTCAAGAAAAAAAAAAGGTTCTGGTTGAGCTTCCAAAGAGTTAACAAAGTAGCAGACCACCAGAGCTGGAAAACAGTACTACTCATCCCGCGCAAGGAGATGTAAAAGTACTTCACCAGGTCAAAGATAAAGGGCTAAAGTGCAGCTCAACCGTAAATGTAAAAACGCATCACAACTGCAGGGATGATGACTAGTACAAGTCATTCATTATATCCACCTCTGTATGTCAACATGCAACATATAGAGACGCTCTGCTACCTGCACCCACCCACCTGACCACATACACACCCAAACACACACACACTCACACAGACAAACAGTACTTTTGTTTTGCATAAACCGTCTCTAAAGGTTTAAAGGCTGCTGTTCTGTGTTGGCGCCTCTGCATCAAAATGGCCCTCCCCGCCTTCAGCTGATAATAAATAAGCGGTCATAAATAAGCTGTAATATCCTAAACAAAGTTTGAGCTTATGTCAGTGTGTGATGTCATCTACCATTAAGATATGGATCATATTATATGATCCATTATATTATAATTTCATGATAAGCAGGTATGGGTATCAGGTGTATCTTGCACAAGGGTTCCTCCAGGTAGACTGCAGACATTGGGGTACGGTAGATAATGTTTTCCCTTAGGTAACAAAACAAAACAGTGGCAAACATCAGCAAATTAATTGCCTATTTGTTCATGTAACGTGTTTAACAATAAGTGATGTGTCAGATTCCCGCCTTGCAAGGACCCAAAGTTCCCTCAACTAAACTGTATTCTGTGCTTCCTTAATTCACACACACACACACACACACACACACACACACACACACACACACACACACACACACACACACACACACACACACACACACACACACACACACACACACACACACACACACACAACACACACACACAACTGTGCATAAGCACACACATTCATTACGTTCATTAGACATCATCATAATACTCTGCACAGTATCTGACCTCTTAAATCAAGCTTAATCCATCCGCAAAACTCAGCCCTTGCTGTTTGGGACAGTCGATCTCCAGAGGACACAACTCACACCAGTCAGCTCCCGTCTCTGTCTCCCCCCCCCGTCATCTCAGCAGTGTTGCGGCAAGTTCTTTTGGGGGGGCTTTTGCGTGCATGTGCGGGTGCATGCGCGCCATGCTTGCATGTTTGCACATGTGGTTTCCAAGGCTCTCGCACTCACAACCACTTCCTCCCACCGCTAATAGCACAGAGGTAACTAAGAGTGGCAGGAGATAAGACATACCTCTTATTATTAAAATAAAAAAAGATTAAAGGCGACTTAACAACGCAGCTCCATGTAGATGGAGCTGCATTTGGGCGAGTTGATTGGTGTCTGGGTCCTTATGAAAGTCCCAGTCATACCCACATCCATAGCGGTGGATGTGTGTGTGCACATTGTGTGTGTATGAGTAGATGAGAGCGGGGCTGTGCTACGCCGTGCAAAGCTCTCCACCCTCCTCTCCCCCTCCCCCTCCTCCTCCTGTAAGGCTTGCGTAAGGAGAAACTAACTATTTGGATGTGTGTGTGTGTGTGTGTGTGTGTGTGTGTGTGTGTGTGGGGGGGGGGGGGGGGGGGGGGGTAATGTGTGTTTGTGTGTGTGTAGAAATTTGATTGGCTTACATGCACCTACTTTGATTATTCCAGCACCCCACCCCCCAGCACCACCACCACCGTCACCACCGCACGCACTTTATCAGGAAATGCATAGCTGAGCTGTATACGTATATATGTATATATATATATATATATATGGATATACACATTATATATAAATATACATATATATGGATATGGATATCCATATATGTATGCATATATATGGATATACATACACATAGACACGGAGAGAATTCTAGAGCCACACTGTGAAAAATAGAACAAAACAGACAAAAGCTATGTACAGTCAGAGAAAGAAAAAGTGGAGAGTGGAGAGAGAGAGAGAGAGAGAAAGAGACAGAGAGAGAAAAAAGGAAAACTAGTATGAGAAACAGGGAGGGAGGGAGGGAGGGAAGGGGGGAGGCAGGGAGGGAGGGAGGGAGGGAGGCAGGGAGGGAGGGAGTGTGGGAGGGAGTATGGGCAGGTTGCCACAGAGCGAGCGCAGGGAGCTGGCTGACCAAACGCTTGTTGTCACGCGAACTCACCGTCTGTCAATCTCCCCAAGCACCCGCCCCCTCTGCTTCCTGACAGGGCCATGGCGGCCGGCCAAGGCCTTGCGTGCAAGCCGGCAAGCCACATTAGCCCATAAAGAATTTCATAATAGCAACAGCTGTTAAATATTGATGACTACTGGCAAGCGCTCAATGGTGCGCTGTGAAAGGTTAAGCCTGCAGTGTAATGGAAGCTAATACTTCATTATGCCACAGATCAAATGTCCGGATATCTTGCCCAGGGAACCCTGTAACCCTTTTCTTCTGAAGTTTCTGCCTCCATTTCTTTACTTTGCTAATGTAGCGCTTGAAGGGGGGGGGGGGGGGGGGGGGGGGGGGAAGAGGAACAGAAGAGGGTTGAATAAAAAAAGAATCTGCTGTTTTTTTCCCCCCGCCAACTCGTTTGATCAACTAGTCCTGCCAACCGCTTCAGTGGCTTTGATATAAAGTCATTACGCTGCCCTGTACACTGGGATCTCACATCGCTCTGGTTCCAATATGGAGGTTGGACGCAGCTACATACTCCGCACGACACGCATTTCTGTTTGAAATCCTGGAATACACCAGAAGTCGAATTAAGCAAATTAGTCAAAGATTTGAATGTGTGTGTGTGTGTGTGTGTGTGTGTGTGTGTGTGTGTGTGTGTGTGTGTGTGTTTGTGTGGGGGCGGGGGGTTCACCGAAAGAGAGATTCCTCATCTGGTGTTTCCAGCAGAAAAAAACTAAACTACGTTCCCTCATGGCTCCAATCAAAACAAACGTGCTGGGTCAGAGTGGAGGGGAAAGGGGAAGTGGCAGAGTGAAGTGGGATCCCAGCTCCACATGTACACTCGATTGTTTCCAGTTCTCTCTTTTGGTTGGCAGGCGGCCGCGGCGGCACTCTGCGTGCTGTACGGCGGCCCGTGTCTCAACACACCAGCCGCGTGGCGAAACCTACAAGTTCTGTGGGTCTCGACCCGGAGTGCCCCGAGCTACTGTGTGCGGCTGGTCTAACTATCACCAGCTCCCGTTCTTCTCTTCTGTTTGCCGTGACAAGTGACACAAACAGGACTTCTAATTGGCTCTTTAAATAGACACTCCAAAAACTGTTCATATATGTATATGAAAACCTTTTTGTTTTGTCTTTGTTCCAGAGAAAATAGGATGTTGGTGAAACATTTCCGAGCAGTGCTCAAAGGAAACCTCAGCATTGAGCTTATAATCATTAGGCAACTGTGACAAATACCCACAGGGACACAGTGTACCCAGGGCAAGAGAATGTCTGAGTGCAAATACATGTTGTCCTATATGGAAAATATGACGCCATCTCTCACTCCCACACACACTCCCACACACACACACACACACGCAGACACACACAAACACACACACACACACACACACACACACACACACACACACACACACACACACATACAGCAACCAGGCATCGACCTCAGTAAAAAGACTATGTTGAGAGATTAACCGCTTATGCAAGGAAGCACATTTTAACCGGCCCAAATTACAGCAGGCATGTTTCTGTCTAACCAGAATACCAACTTTTATTTTGCCTGATGCATGATAGCCTAGAGATGATGGGGAAGGGTGGGAGAAAGAAAGGAATAAAGGAAACACAAGGCCCCACTGAGACTCTCGGTCCGGTCAGATGGGGCGTGGCGTGAGGTCATCTGAGGACACACACACATTTGGGAAGTTGAAATATGACTCAGACGAGTGTTACGGGTAGAAAACCTTCGCTTGGGATGACAACCTTTCTCTGTGAATGCACGCATGCACACACAAATACGTGCGCGAGCGTCCACACACACACACACACAGACAAACTCCATTGTTCAGCCAAGGCCTTGCTCGACCGTCAAGATAGTGGGTCCCCAGCTCGCTTCCTCGCACTGCTAAATTTAAATCTCTAGAACTTCCTGTCTAGAGATTTGTTTGGAATATGGTGACATAATGAATTCACTTACTGTGAATTGTGTGTGTGTGTGTGTGTGTGTGTGTGTGTGTGTGTGTGTGTGTGTGTGGGTGTGTAGTCCCCCCAGGTAAATCCTCTAGAGAATCAATAAGCTGTTAAACACAGTTGTTGATGGTTAGACCAACATTGTGGCTACAAGTGGCTTGTAATGATCTCCTGTCTTATCTGTGTTTAGTTTAGCACCAGTTGATTATGCCCATGTTGCACTCGAGTGTTTATCAGTGTTGACTTTAGATACCCACTTGTCGACCGTGAATCGTTTGCTTGTAAATGTGGATAAGGATCTGGGCATGTTGCTGTTCTTGGTGGTCGTCCAACTCGACTGCATTTACAGAGAGTCTAGAGACGGCTACAGCGAGTGAAGGGAATTACTGAATATCTGCAGTTTGTCTGCATGTGTTTGGGTTGTGCTGTTCTGTTGGTGAGATGTATAAAAAATTAAGCAGAAGCTACTTGCATTTAAAACTGTGAGTTTATGTGCATCTGTGACTGGTACCTCACAGGTGACACTGAGATGAAGTGATATGCGCTACATCGAAATTATATCAACATGGTGTGTCGGTTGCCCATGCTGGGGTACACTGAATGGAAAGGAGGTGAATTCTGCTCTATTAAAGTGTCGTTAGCTAACAAAACAACACACAGAGTAACCTCAGCGTGCCACAGAAAAGCACCAGTGCTTGGCTGAGTGAGGCTAATTGAAGTGTTACAAGTAATTGGAATAAATGGCTTGATCTTGATGTTGTCTACATTATTCTTTTGTGATAGGATGACAGCCTCATGACTTTAATTCAGGATAAAGCTAATGTAGATAATGTTGATCCGAAGCCAAGGCGGCCTTTAGGGAAAGTCAAGCTATGGTCTTGGAGTGCTCTGTAAAGATGAGAGTAAGAATGAGCTGCCATTCACTTCCAATTAGCCAGTCCTTATTTATTCCCCCAGTCTGCATCCACTCAATCCTGTGCTTTTCAAAAAAGAAACAACAAATGCTATATTTGATTGCAAGCAAAGGCCAACGTTTTGTCCGTACTGCAGAAGGAAATACCCGTGACTCAAGTCAAACAACTCTGGGAATAATTATTAGTTCTCTACCCCTGTATTTTGGTCTCGTCGCATTCCTGCACTAGAGGGGGAAGAAAATAGAGTGACGGTTGGAGGGCAAGAGAGAGAGAGTGAGATAGAGCAAGAGAGAGAGAAAGAGAGAGAGTGAGAGAGAGAGAGAGAGCGAGAGAGAGAGTAAGAGAGAGAGATACTAAAGTAAGAAAAAAGAACAACAGACAGAGAGGAGAGGGAAGATGGACCCAGACATTGAGCTCCACTTATGAACTTCGAAACACAACATGTGTTGTCCTGTCGCTCTGCCTGCCAGCTAGTGTCCCTCAGGTTAGCTGGAAATAACGCCACCGGGGAAATGTTCTCCCCCTGGCCAGCCAGTAAAACACAAACCATTTGTTATTTCTGAGAGACCCAATCTTTCATCAAATAGTACAGCCCTACATATACATACATATACATATATATTTATATATATATGTATACAACCTCCCCACAAGTAATCAGTTACAAAGATTATGGGTCTGTTTCGGCCCATCGAGGAGAGTAACTATGGGCAGATGGTCCCTGGGGGTCAATTCACTGGGAGAGTGAACTCCCACTGCGCTAATGCTGCCGTAGCACGCGAGGCTACACACACGCTAACTTGTGATATGCAAACGCACCAACGTGGGATGCCCCGGAAATTGAAACACACAGGAAGCCCGGGACCTCTGTGACACTTGACCTGTTACTGTTTCAAATGTGGAGGTGCCAAGCCAGAGAAGTCTTAGCATAGCATGCTAGCTACAAGACATACAAACACCCACAGGTTATCATATGTATTCAAATTTCTTTCCTGAAACATTATCCTCATATTTTACAAAAAATCACTTCGGGTGGCTCCCTTTTAATGCACACACACACACACACACACACACACACACACACACACACACACACACACACACACACACACACACACACACACACACACGAGTGATACACATGCTGGCACAAAGGCTGCGTCAAGTGTAATTAAATGCGTGTGGGGTGCTTAATGTGTCGGGGGTGAGGGGGGATCAAGTGATAGCCGTGATGGACATCATGCTTTATGCATGAAAGCCTGGAGCTCGCCAGCCGAAGGCCGCCAGCGGTGTTATGTATCTTGGCGGTCACACCTTGTGCACACGTGGGCTCGCACTTCCTCCGGCCAAATTTGTGCAGTAGGTCGATGGATAAAGACCCATGCCGGCATACAATGACTCGTATCTGTCCATCTGGATGTCCCTCACTCTCTCGCTCTCTCCCCCTCTCTCTCTCACTGGCTCCATCAACATTAGGTAAGTCTAGGTAACTAGGCTACGCTAGTGCATGTTACACATCATGATATAAATAAGGTGTGCGCTTGGTACTAGCTTTTGACAGAATCAGTTCCCTCTGACCCCGGCGATCACACTGGTGCTAATGTTAGGCAACATGGTGAGCCCATCAACAGTGTTTATTCATTAAGCCGCAAGCTAAGCCTACAGTGATCTAAGCGCTGCTACGTGCTATTCAGTTGAGCAGCACGCTACCTATATGCTAGCATGTATCATTGTTTTGGGGGCTGTGAGGCTGAGGACCAACCCAGATAATCCTCATGGATGGATGGGGGATGGGGAAGGGATTAAGAAGAGCGACATCCCAAATGAGGTCCAAACCTGGGACAGATGAGGAGGGGAAAAAAGCCAAAGATTCAACTGGTTCGCTCCAGGCGTCCGTGTGTCGTGACTGTCCACTTTGCATCCTCCCATCTGCGGCCTGTCACATGTCATGACCACAAGCCCCACCCCTCTTGTTCACACCAAACTCTGCTGTCTGGCTTTCACTCTCATGGTATTTCCCCCCCTTTTCCCAGACATATTGCCTTGGATGGAGAGGGGGCTTTGGAGGATTTGTGCGTGTGTGTGTGTGTGTGTGTGTGTGTGTGTGGGTGTGTGCGTGAGTGCTTGTCGGTGTGGTTGCGTGTGAGGGGGCAGGCGGAGATGGACAGGAAGCGACCGTGGGATCACGCAAGTCGGCTAAAAACAGGAGGAAGTCAGGAGACAGAGTCACGCATGGCGGGTCTTTAACCACGGAGTGACTTGCCCCTCTGTTCCCTGGCATCTGTCGCTGCTGTGACGCCATCCTCACAGGGGTGTGTGGTGTGTGTTTGTGTGTGTGTGTTTTCACCCGGTGGATTTCCATTTTTTTTACTAAGGAGATTAGAGCCCCTTTCCCTCCTTTATTTCTGCCAATAGGAAGATCAATATTTACAGAAACTATAATATATTATAGTATCAGTTGCACGCACACACACACACACACACACACATACACACAATACAAGATATTATGTAAGTTTGTTTGAGCACTTGTGTGTTTGCGTGTGTGTGCGTGTGTGTGTACACCTCTGATCTCATTAAAGGGCACGCAAGCCTGGGGTTTGTGTGTATAAAAGTTTGTGTGTGTCTGTATGGTATGCATCACTGTTTGTACATGTTTGTTTACATATGTGTGTGTGCATATGGAACAGAGAGAGACATTGCTTTACAGGTGTGCAGTGGGATGGATACCTTGCGAGGCAGATGGATTCACAAGATACGCGAGAAGCCATCTTGCCAGGCTTCAAGTTATGCACTGATTGGTCCGAACCACAGTGGTTCGGACCAATCAGCGTCGTATGTGGAACTACGTGATCTACATGATATGTGAGCTACGTGATACGTGCTAATAATTTTTTTCAATGTGCCTGCCCTTTTCCAAACAGTTTCCAAGGACAACTTCCCAGATGGTTCTTTGTAACAAACCATCTGGTGCGTCAGGTTAGTGGGAAGGAGGTGTGTCACTGAAAAGGAAGCCCTTCCTGTTTCTCACTCCACAGGGAACAGGAAGTAGTAATAACTGTTCCTGGCTAATAAAAAAACTAAAGAAGCTTCTATTGCCATTTTTCTACTGGGTAATTTCCTAACGAGCTATGTCACAATAGAAGACAGCCCAGATCCTTCAGCACTTCAGTTGTGGTCACTTATTCGAAAAGAACGACACCGCCAGTATCATATGATTAGGTTATATTCCACCAATTCACGCATCGCTGCTATGGGGAGCAATACAAGAGGCCTCAACCATCGTCATGGTCGTTTCCTTCTATGAAATCAAAACCCAGCAGAAAGTCAGGAGGAGAATCGTCTCGCTGCACTGCCCTAATGTGCGGCACGCTTTACAAAAACTGATCCTGGCAATTATCGCCGCCGCAATAATGAACTACAGATAACCGCCATCATGGCTCAGTCGTAGCAAATACAACTCTAATCCTCCTGCTCACTCTCTTCCTGAGAGAGAGAGAGAGAGAGAGAGAGAGAGAGAGAGAGAGAGAGAGAGAGAGAGAGAGAGAGAGAGAGAGAGAGAGAGAGAGAGACGGACAGAGACAGAGACAGAGACACTATACACTATGTACTCTATAATATACTACATACTATACACTCACACTAGATACTATACACTCTTAGTATTCCATATTCTACTTTTTATATATTAAGTATTTGATATTCTACTTTTTTTAGACAAAGCGCCCTGTGGCAGGGCAACACACTGGGCCCAGGCACCATCACGGCTGGGCCTCGGCTTGGCCAGCCAAGACTACGCATCCAGCGGCCTTCGTACGACAAAGTGCTACTTTAGACTGGTCTCGCCAGTCTTCAAAAACACATTGAGGCGCAGCGGTTTGAACTACGGGGTTCCGCAGTGACGGAGGTCGGCTTGGCTAGTGCCGTCATCTCTGGAGTCAAAACGACAAGTCCAATGTGACTTTACGACTCTGATGGTTTAACCATCATATTTATTTGGCTCTGATATTCGGGCTTTGCGTGAGTTGTGTTTCTAAATCACACACTACTGGAATAAACAGCGACATGCTCTTGTTTAAGTCGGATCCAGACTATATGTGGGGGGTGGGGGTTAGAGCAGGTCACCTGGTTGCTAGTTTGATCACTTCAGGGAAAGGTTAGCAAACGTGAGCTAACCAAGACAACTAGACGCACAACTGCTGTTGTCGATGGTTGACATCACCATCGATGGATGTGTGTGGATTTTGATTGAATCTCTCTGTATTTCATCCTGTTGCACACCATGTAGCTGTTGTTGGCGCATGTAGCATGTAGATGACAACGGGGCAGAGGCCACTTGTCGTAAGATATTACACTGAGAAGAGAAGGGATGAATGAACAGTAGATGACCCTAATGAAAAGGGAATGGAGGCCTGAGTCCACTTCTTATTTTGGGGGATGTATTAGCATTTTTATGCTTTATTCATGACAGATACATTGAGAGTTAAACAGGAAGGTATGGGAGAGAGAGAGCAAATGACCGCGGGCTGGAATCAAACCCGGGTTGCTGCCTTAAGGACTAAGCGCTCTACCCGGTAAGCCCCTGAGCCCACTTCAAAGGGGAATGTCACACCCTCTTCAAAGCTCTGATCCACTCACACTAGCACACATGTGCTTGTGTATAAAACAAAAACACATACACACAGTGATGCAGGCTCCCTTTCGGGGGAAACAAAGGTTTGCGTGCACATTAAACATACCCAGATCCTGACTCATCCAGGACTGCCGCGACTATTCCTCATGTGACTTAACAGTGGTGAGCTGCTGATCTGAGGGAGAGTATGGAAGTCAGGAAAGGCAGAAGGAATAGAAGGAGAGAAGGAGAGAGCGAGCGGGGAAAGCAGAGAGTGGCAGGGATATAGCGTGCGAAGACCTAATGGAATGCTTCAACCCCAGATGGGTCACATCAGTAGCCCACAATCAACAAATTTGGCCCTGCCAAGTTTACACGCTTTTTTAGATCTCAAAAGAAAAACCTGCTCCTTTCCCCCCAGTGCCTGTAGTCTGCCATGACTAACAGTTATTAATTGCTGTGACCTGTTTTCCGTTGTGGCTGAGTGGAGAAACGAGAGAGGAGAGGAGACGAGAAGAGGAGATCTAGCACCATCTCACAGGGATTTTCTAAGAACAAAGAAAACTAACAAAAATCTCTTTTTTTTATAAACAAAGATCTGTTTATTAAAAAAAAGTATACAAACTAAAGTAATATGGCTCCCTCTCCAATATGCTCTGGGGATGACCTCCCCAGTTTCACTCTGACAGAGCTGTTTAGCAGCACCAATGATTATGACCACCATGGCAAAGCTATTCCAGCACTTTGGCTAGCTAGCAACAACTGCCTGCAGCAGTTACAGTTCGTACCGACTGGACGCTTCAGATTCACAAGGCAATGCACTCCTCTCCATTTCCTGTTTGTGGGAGTTTACAACATTGCCAATGGAATTGTCCAGGTATATGCCGAAACTCATCTTTTGTCCCGCCCCGCCGCAAGTCAACCCAAGTATTCCCATGATCCTTTGAGCAACACATTGTCCAATACAAAGTAAATGAGGTGCGTTGCCTCGCTGCATTGGTGGGATGTACGTACCGTTAGAGTTTAGATGGTGTGTGTGTGTGTGTGTGTGTGTGTGTGTGTGTGTGTTGTTTCAGCCCATAGTAAACACAACTCATCTCTGTGGGGATGGATGGAAGGAAGGAAGGAAGGAAGGAAGGAAGGAAGGAAGGAAGGAAGGAAGGAAGGAAGGAAGGAAGGAAGGAAGGAAGGAAGGAAGGAAGCACAGGTATAACATGTACATAGAAGGATTAATAATTTCAGGTTAAGTGTGGACATTACAGTGTCTAGCCTATAGGCTTGTCAGCATTTGAAACAAATAGCCATCAGAAACAGCCTTCGGGATCTATTTGGAACAAGGTCATCAAACAGGAAGGTTTTCCTTTGCTGAATATTGACTCCATAATTACTGTGTACTTTTTACCTGTGGCAACAGTACATTTTTAACATGGCCCACATTTCTTTGTTGGTTTTGTGTAGTCTTAGTGGTTTAGACACAGAGAGAGATCTCACCTGTAGTAGGAATAGGACTCAAAAAGACAAAAAACGTACCAACAAGTTGCGGAAAAGGAAAGTGAGGCCTAGGAGTAATCCACCGTCCATGTAGGGGGATTAGAGAGCTTGCTGGAGCACATCTGGAGGGATGTGCACATGGTGTAGGTGGCCAGCGGGCCACAATTTCACCTTGCTGACAGGAAAATATCTTGATGGCAAGTGTGCGTGCGTGTGTGCATGTGTGAGCGTTTGGTATACATCAGGCAACAACGTTAATGAGAAGCTGGAGGTTATTGGTCCAATACCTGACAACTGGTAGCTGAAGTAGGAATGGGAAAATAAATAAAAATAAATAAATAATAGGGAACGCATCCTGTCGCGGGTACACCACCTAGATGCGCCAGCCCGTTGCATCATGGGGCGCAAACCATGCTATAATGACTTCCCTGTTCCCACACACTTCCACAGAACAGCCTCTCCTTGGCCCACCACTGGACAGAGAGCTCTCTCTCTGTCCAATGAGAGGCTGAGAGAGAGAGAGAGAGAGAGAGAGAGAGAGAGAGAGAGAGAGAGAGAGAGAGAGAGAGAGAGAGAGAGAGAGAGAGAGAGAGAGAGAGGCAAAACCACCCAGCTGTGGAAGTACAGCATGAACAGAAGAGGAAGATTTATGAATTGATGGGAAATTACTTATCCACTTTAACCAGTCAGGAGTCAGTGACATGTGACAATGTTACAGGCCAGCAGACACATATACACTGTATATTCTGCATTTACTATAAAATATTACACATATTCAAGCATCCACACACACACACAAGCCCCTCAACCCCCTCGCACTATCTCAGAGATAGTGGGGAGGAAGTTATGCAACGTTCCAGTAGGTAGCCAAGAGACCAAAACAAAACCACCGCACGCAAACAGCATAGAGGTCAAGTCCATACACTGGAAAAACACTTACTGTATCTCTGATTTCCTCCTCATTTTTTTTCTCTATATCAACTATATCTTTATTTAATCTCTCTCTCTCTCTCCATCTCTCATTCATTCTTTTTGTCTTTACAAGGACCACATGTGGACCAGTGAGGGAATGCAGTCAGACGTTATTAACTCAGTAACATGCCACGCAGGGTTCTCCTCACTCCGTGATGGGGCCCTTGTGACTCGCGAAAGGGCCCCAGGTCTGCGGAGCATGAACACCATAACCGGACCCATGGAGGAACAGGGTGTTCTAATAGGAGCCGTGCTGGTGACAGGCCTGATTGTGTTGCAGTATGAGGGAGGTCTCTCAGTGGTGGTGGTGGGAACTAACTTAACACTTAACTGTGCTGAACTTGCATGCAAGGCATGCAAGGAGGGCCTGTATATAAAACGATAAAGCACAGTTAAAATGTGCAAACTCAATTAAATTCCATCAAGTTCGGGACTCGACAGACATGAATCGAGTCTGAAGAGCTACACTCGACTACGCTAATGGTCTTTAAACATGTTCTAGTTTTTTAATGACTTCAAACATTTTGATTGTTTTTCTAAGGTGAGACCTGGCTGGGGAAAGGTCTAATGTGGTTTCATTCCATGAACCATATTCTTTAAGGGCATCATTATACTAATGTTAGCTGATATATTATTCAAGTGGAGCTATACCTGAGTCAGAACGGCAGTGTTTAACTGAGGGAACAATTCACTTAGAGGCATCATTGTGAAATTCTATATTTCGCTTTCTTTCGTTATTTATCTTATTATAGAGATAAAAGCCGGATTTAATGGGAACAGCAGGTGTCCTAAATCAGGGGTTGGCAAAATGCATTTTACAAGAGAGTAGTCAGCAGTAATAAAGCAAAATGGAAGCAACATGTGGGGATCCTATCATTCTATTTAACTATGGCTGTGTTTGTGAGTCTGTGTGTGTGTGTGTGTGTGTGTGTGTATATATGTGTCTCAGAAAATATACCGTTTTATGAATGAATGTGTGCATTGTAGGAGCCGGTGAGGTTAGTGTACGTTCATGCTTGATCAATGTCTGTGTTTTGAGAGTATGGCAGTTGTGCTATAAGATGTATTAGGTGTGTGTCTGTCTCTGTCTGTCTGTGTGGGCATGCCATGCATGTGTGTGTGTGTGGGTGCGTATATATGTGTGCGTGTGTGTGTGCGTGCGTGCATGTGTGTGTGTGCGCGCGCATGTTTGAGCGTGTGTGTGCGTGTGTTTGCGTGTGTGTGCATGTGTGTGTGTGACGTGTGCGCTGCAGCCAGCATCCTGTATAGGAGCTAGGGGTGAATGGGGCATTTTGTTGCGTGAGTGCTGTGGACTGACACCTTCCCAGCTTCCTATATGTGGTGTCCAACACCACGACCCGAACAGACAGAACAATGGACCCTTTCCTCTTCTTCTTCCCTTGCCGTTTTGTTTTTTTCGACCAGGGTTAGGGAGTTTTTACACTGCCTTTGAAGTTCCATTCTTTGATGATACAAACCCCGGCATGTTGGAATATCTGCAACCATAGGTTGTAAATATTCAATGTGTTGCTAGTGGATCCACTTGCCACCAAGTTGTGACACAACGGGCGCCAAAGAAATAACCCAACACAAAGAAACTCATAAAAAACACTTAAGTGGTTGTTATTGTCATTACATTTCTTTTTCAGAGGCACCTGACAGAGACAGTCCTGTGTGTTTCTGCCAGAACCCCCACCCCCCACCATAAAAGAAACGCCTGCACCGTACTCTACCGTCTGTGTTTCATTGACGCTAAACCGCCCCAGCCAAATCTCTTTTTATTTTTTTATACCACTCCCTATTTTCACGGATGCCACAGTTGTGAGTAACGGTATCTACTCCAGGGACGGAGCATCGTAGTTCCCGGCGTTGCTATGGTGATGGTGGTGGTGGTGATGTGGGGCTCTTTGTGTGTACACACACACACACACACACACACACACACACACATATGGAAGGAGGGATGGATAGGCCCGGGCTGCTGCCAGTAATGCACTAATGTTTCCACGAGGTGCCCTGCACGCTCACAACAAACCATAATTGGGCCTGATCACGCTCAGCCTCAGAGACATACAGCTGAACTGACAGGCAAGAGGGAGCGCAAGGAAATCAAGGAAAGAGAGCGAGAGAGCGAGAGCAATGTGAGGAAAAGGGGGAGAACGAGGGATGGCAGGGCAGTGTGACAGAGTCAATTTTGACATAATCAGATGAACTGTAAATATTGACCCTGCAGTGCATGGCTGGCCGTTCCTGCTGCCAAACAGACGGCGACAACCGCACGCACGCACACACACACACACACGCAAACACACACATATCAAGAGATGTGTACACAAGCACAAAAACATCTCTTGATAATCTTCTCACATTCACTCCATACTCTCTCGCTCTCTCTACAGTATGACATACTCTCTCTCTCTCTCTCTCTCTCTCTCTCTCTCTCTCTCGCTCTACAGTACAACATACTCTTTCTCCCACAGACTGTACACTGACGCCCCCCCTCCCTATGTAAAGCGAGTGGAGCATGAATACAATGTGCTCCACTGTGCTCTCCGAGGGCTATCATTACAGTTCACACGCGATCCGCGCAGCGCACCGATAGGTCCCTCCGTCCCTCCGTCTCTCCGTTTGCCTCCTTTTCTCTCTCCCCCTTTCTCTCGTTCTCTCTTTATATACCATCTCTTTCTTTCTTCCTTCCTCTTTCATTTGGACTCGCTTGATCCCCTTGACATGCATCCACACACACGCGCACATGCACCACACACACATACACCTTTGACCCCCTGCGGTCACAAGGGGGTGTTTCAATGGAGATCATATGATTTGTCGTGGGACATCCCAGATCGAAACACCCGCTCTATATATCAACAACCGGTGCGGCTTTTCCTCAAAACCATCAAACTTGAACACCATGGTCTTATCGTACAGCTCCTCATGTCCTTGCATAAGCCAATATCCTATTATCACCCGACAATGGTGAAAGGTGTCCAGTGCACTGATTAAAGATTAGCCGGTTGGGCTTCTGAGATGAGGCCAGAAAAGGGCTTGCTATCTTCTCTTCATTTCCTCCACAGTCATTCTTCTTCTCTGGGTAATCGTTTCCATCTGCTCAGCCCCCAATGGTAGCGCATGGCCGCAGGAATCTCTTAATATTTCAGGCATGCTGTTCCCAGAGCGGGAATCTGATACCTGGATCTCTCTCTCTATCTCTCTCTCTCTCTGCTTTTATCAGTCTATTATATATGCCACTGAGCACGCTATCTGTTCCCTGTTCTGTGTGTGTGTGTGTGTGTGTGTATACAATATTTGTGAGCATGAAACCTTGTGAGCACACGCATGTGTGTGCCTGTTCAATAAAGTGCATGTGTATAGAAACACAGTACGGGCCGTGAGGGAGTGGAACAAATTCTCGGCACGACCACGTGTATGTGTACATACTGTACAGTAAGCGTATTAAGTGTAAGCCAAGTTCTCTCATTTCTGCAGGGCTGGTCTCCCTCGCACATCCTCCCCCCCCACCCACCCCCCCTCCCGTCTCTCTCCCTCTCCCCCCCTCTCTATTTCTCATCCTCCCTCTGTCTCTCACTCAGGCTCTACCCCTCTCTCTCTCTCGCTCACTCTGCTTGGTTGGACGGATCGTTTTCATAACCACTTTTCTGAGGTCACAGCCTCGTCTGCAGTAGTCACGCAACCCTTCGTCAACTCACACACAAGCATGCGCACATACACACACACACACACACACATACACTAGGCTCAGTCTTAAAGAGACAGAACACCCATTTCCCACAGCCACAACATGTAAAAGACTCTTCTTATAGGGTCATTGTGTCTATTTTTGGCTCAGGGGTTCCAAAGCGCAGACGTGTGCGTGTGTAGCCCAGACGTGTGCATGTGTAGCCCAGACGTGTGTGTAGCCCAGACGTGTGAGTGTATTCCAGACGTGTGCGTGTGTATTCCAGACGTGTGCGTGTGTAGCCCAGACGTGTGCGTGTGTAGCCCAGACGTGTGTGTGTGTATTCCAGACGTGTGCGTGTGTAGCCCAGACATGTGCATGTGTAGCCCAGACATGTGCGTGTGTATTCCACACGTGTACATGTGTAGGATGTGTGCGTGTGTAGCCCAGACATGTGCGTGTGTATTCCACACGTGTACATGTGTAGGATGTGTGCGTGTGTAGCCCAGACATGTGCGTGTGTATTCCACACGTGTACATGTGTAGGATGTGTGCGTGTGTAGCCCAGACATGTGCGTGTGTATTCCAGACGTGTGTGTGTGTAGCACTCACGGCAGTTGAGGGAAATGCACTACTGGCCTTGGGCAGTGTACAGTGGAACTTAATGTTCAGTGAGGTGGCAGGAAATGTAAACAAGCCCTTAAGATAATTGATCAATTATGCTATCAATAGCATTTGGTTTGAAGCATTTTTCCCTTCAAACATTTGCACATTTCTTGAAATATATTAGGATTTTGGGATCAAACATGCAGTGTGTGTAGAACATTTCCCTATGCCACTGAGCAACTACAAATATTCTGCTAGAGGGGATTCTTTGGGACCTACCTGCACCAGTTTTTGTAATGTGGTGACATGCATGTTGACTTGACGTTCCGCTTTCACCTGAATAGCCACAACCCCTGCGGGTTGCACCTGCAGTGGGCAGGTTAACACACACATACACACCGGCACAGGGTACATTTAAGTTGTTACTGGCGCATGACAAAGGCCAAATTATTGTACAGTATCCATGTTCATTAATTTATACATAAATACTTCCTATATAATTCTAAGTATTTTAAGGTTGTTTTGTCAACATGTTTGAACCACGCAAATGCTATGGAGTTTAATTTCACTCTAAAGCATTGTAAGCATTTTTGCAACTGGAAAAAACGTATTTGTAGTTGTACCTTAGCAACTACAAACGTCTCTGCAAATGAAAATTGTGTGGGTATTTATGAGTGATTCGCACGTGTAAATTGATTTAAAAATAAATACACAAACAACTGCAAACTTGCACTATACACGGTCAACAAATACAACAATATTTGTGATCGTGTCATTTTTATTTGAACAATTACAACTTCATTTTGATTAAAGGGTTTTAAATATATATAAACGAGCTGCTACGAAAGCGAATGAGAAAGCTATGAACCGGAAGTAAATGACTTAACACATTGAACATATTGAGTTGAGTCAAGATTGTTCACTAACAGACATAACTTTTTCTCAATTTAGCAATGACGAAAGCTGCAATTGATTTGCAAACCAATTGATAGATTTACACATCTACACATTTACACAACACATTTGAGTATTTCAGGATGGTTGGAGAGAGTAATGGTGATGGCGGTCTGGAGCTGTAGGAGGATAGTGTCATGCACTCGGCAGACAAAGCTTCACATTATCCGACCGTAACCCCCAGCCCCGTCCACCCCTTCGCCACGACGCTACCACACGCTCCCACTTCTCCCTCGGCCTCGCTTTCACTTCCTCTGTGTTGTCGGTTCGTCTGACTGCCCATCTTTGTCTCTCCCTCACCTCTGGCCTCCTCTCTCCGCCTGCCCTGTGGTAACGCTGCCCTGAGGAGTCCTGTAACTACTGGGGTAAAGGAGCTACGACAACAAGGCTATAATAGTGAACACAAGGGTTTTGAGGAGTAACAGATATGGAAGTAGAACATATGTAAGGAATGAACCACTTTGTACATTCTTTTCCAATAACGTGACACACCGAAGTGGTTTATTCCACTAATACAACAGTTACCGATCTCGATTAGGTATTAGTTACTTTAATCTATAACGTTATTCTTTTTTTATCTACTTAATCAGCTGAAATCAAAAGATTCTTCTGCGGCGCTTTGAGCATATTGTTTTGCGTTCTCAAGGAAACATGTGGTAGTTGTATTTCAACATTAATGTTGGACTTGTAGGGCATTGATTCATATTTAATACCTTGGTCAAGAGACAGGTAGACACAGAAAGAGTTCTGGAAAAATAAAGACAAGCAACAGGAGGATACAAAGACAACAGTGGGAAAGGAGAATGAGAAAAGGAGAGACAACAAAAGAGAGAAAAGATGAAGACATTGAGATTGAAAAAGACAGGCAGACTTAACCAGGCAATACAGAAGCAGGCGAACACACTTCACTAGACAGGACTACCTTGCACTTTTGGAATGATGTTCCCGCTCATAGGTACTGCATGTGGGAACACATGGACTTTCACACACACGCAACCACATAGAAACTCGCACACACCTCCTCCACATCTCATCAGTCTTCACTGCTCCAAGAGCACTGGACATCTGATACACAGACACAAAGAACGTGATACAGAATGACATGACCCTACTGGGTCACGGGCCCGGCAGTGACCTGAGAACAAGAACCGCATGAGAATTTTGGCCAAGGAGGAGAAACCCCCCAAAAAGATTGCATGAGAAGGAACAAGGAGGCCTTGAAGATGCTCGCGAGACCTACCAAGACAAAAGACAGCTTGGACCTCAGAACCTCTGGCAGGTGTTTATGCACTCTGCTCTCCTCCCGGCATCTGGACGGCCAACGCGAGAGGTGTTGCAGGCGACTCCAGTCTGCTGCGTAAGCAGGACAGGTGGCGCTTCGCATCTCCTGTCCTAACTGGTTCTGACTAGAAGTAGAGTCCAGTCAGAACCAGTTAGGACAGGTGGCGCTTCGCATCTCCTGTCCTAACTGGTTCTGACTAGAAGTAGAGTCCAGTCAGAACCAGTTAGGACAGGTGGCGATTCGCATCTCCTGTCCTAACTGGTTCTGACTAGAAGTAGAGTCCAGTCAGAACCAGTTAGGACAGGTGGCGCTTCGCATCTCCTGTCCTAACTGGTTCTGACTGGACTCTACTTCTTTTCAGGCTTCTATCTGCAAACGTTGAGTAGGATTTAGTGACCAAATTAATAAAAAATAAAATGATTTTTTTAAATTATTTAATTAACAAACACAGCCACAGCAATGAACCTTGGTCTAATATATTGTCATTGTGAAATTCAAATAATATATGTGTGCTTTAACCAGAAACAGAACATGATGCAATGTTACCAATATGGGTTCTGCAAATATGTAGCTATAAGCTACAAAGAGTCCAATTTACTTTAAGTAATAAACACAAGCTGTAAAAGATGTTCCAAGTAAAAGAGAAAGTCTCTCATAACCCCCAAACACATTTCTGCCTTTAACTCCCTCCCTCCCACGACCCCGCCATATCCTGAGCCTCTCCACAACACACCCTTCCCCCCCGCCCTCCCCTCTTAACATGCCATTGTGTTAAAAATCGCTCATGGCATTTACGAGTTGCGTGACACAATACATGCCAGGCCGGGCCCTCTCTCTCCCTCTCACTGTTTGACAAATGGCCATCTGCCAAACGCTCTGTGATGCTCATTTTGTGTCAACATCCAGCTGGTCTTAAACTATTGTAAAGTTCATCAGACTAATCAAAATTGAAAAACGACTATTGATAATCCCACCGAAAGATATTTCTAGGTTTCCTCTCTGGGTTGTTGTGTGTCAGTGTGTGTGTGTGTGTGTGTGTGTGTGTGTGTGCATGTGTGTGTCAGTGTGTGTGTGTGTGTGTGTGTGTGTGTGTGTGTGTGTGTGTGTGTGTGTGCGTGTGTGCATGCATGTGTGTGCGTGCATGGATGTGTTTACTGTGTGAATGTCTGTGTTTAGTGTGTGTGTGTGTGCAGAACTGCATGCTCTTCTTGCATGTGTGTGCAGGGGTGTGCATGTGACATCTGACCATGTATATATTTTCTTCCCCAACTCTTTCATTGCACGATGATGCCTAAAAGATGTGAGCGGGCGTGACTCGCCGGTCGGGAGTTGGGTTTGTCGGGGCACGTTGAGGTCACTTTCTCGGCGGTCGACACAACATTGCGTGCGAAGAGACTGGCCGTCCGGCGGATCCAATTGCCCACTGCGGAGCCTCCATGAATGTGGCCTTTGAGTGGCGAGGGGCCAGCAGACATGCAGACAGTCTGTACCGACTGTATCTAGTAAATAGGGCTGATGCTACTTCAAACAGCCACAATGATGTTATTGAGCCTACACACACACACACACACACACACACACACACACACACACACACACACACACACACACACACACCCCCTCCCTCCCTCCTCAAACTTCTTTATTCCCTTTGCAAACTTCTCACAGCCAGCCCCCCTCCCCCGTCTTTCTCTCTCTCTGTCTCTCTCCCCCCAATTCTCTTGTTCTTTCCTGATAATATTATAAAGAATGTACGCTAACCCATACACAGAACAGTGTTTAGTTCTTGCTCACACACCCCAGACTTTTCGACCCTCTCATGTTTAATGCTAATCTTATCCTATATCTTATGTACGTAGCTTAATTTTTTAACTTTTATAACTAATTATTCAAACATATGCCTGACATTTCCTTACGAGTAATACCAGCTTGAGAAGACAGACGTAAAATAAATAAATAAATAAACAGACTACTAACTATGACTGTAATGTAATGTAATGAAGTGAACTGTTCAAAAGGTAGCCAGTGTGGGCCGGTGTATGTGTAGATGATAGGATTGTAATGAGTCACTGGGCCTGTAGTCACTCCAAACCTCCAAGAGATGAGTGAGCGGGTGTAGAGTGACAAGGTCATGCTAATCCGTACAAGAAGCCAAATATGGAAAAATCATGCAAGCGGTTTTTGAGAAGTAAACATTGGGCAAAACCACTTCTAGGTAAATGCCAAAGCTTCTAAGTGGAGATGTAACACTGCAAAACAAAGGATTAAGCAGACAATTCCCAATCAGGGTCATTACTGTGCGTGCGTGTGTGTGTGCGTGTGTGCCTGGCTGTGTGTAAAATGTTTGCAAATCCGTTGATGACGAAAACAAACTCTGGCACATTAGCATGGAGAATTTCCCTGCTCTGCACGCAAGGTTTGGCCAAGGGAGTGTCCTCAGTATGTGTGTGTGTGTGTGTGTGTGTCTCGTTGTATGATGAACCAGGCAGCTGTTAAGATTCAGTCAACCAGTCAACGTGAACATGACATCCAGGGGCAAGAACGGCATCTTCCTCACCTTGTTCTATTTCCGCCGTTATCCGGATGGTTTCTGTCTATTCTGGTCAATGTGGGACAGTCTGTATGCCCACTGCTCAGGGACATTGTGAAATGATTTAAACTCTATCTCCTCACTTTGTAAAATAACACTAGAAAGGGATTCTATCAGATTAGTCACATGTTCCTACACTCTAATGTCTCATCAACCCCCTAACCCTGAAACCCCTTATTACCTAGTGCGCAGCTTTTTGTTTGAACATGCTTCACACACACACACACACACACACACACACACACACACATGCAAGCAAACACACACACCAGATCTCATGAACCCCGCCCCACGTTCACAGGCCAGGCTTCGAGAGTTCTGAAGCGATCCGGCCCTTTAAATAAGTCGTAGCTCAACGCACCGCACGCTGCCTTCAGAAGAAGGTCCATGGGCCCGCTAGCCTCGGGGGGCAGACTCTGGTTCTAATAAGGTCACTGACACAAAGAGACTCCAGTGACAGAGTGCGGAACGCTGCTCATGAGAGTGGGGACCCAGACCCCAAGAGCAGCTGTCTGTAGTTACGTTGGTTTGAAGCCGTGAGAGAGCAAGGGGGATAGAACCGTCTTTATCACTTAATGTTTCTTTCTATGTTTTAACATGGTTTTCACGTGCATGTGTGTGTCACCTGAAATCCCCTCATTGGATAGCAGATCGATTCCTTTATCTTAGTTATGTCTGTTGTCTGATCACCTGAACTCTGACAAAGATTTTAACAAATTCCAGTTTACAGTGATCCCATATGCTTGAATTAAATACAAAACTAAATAAATTGCTGACAGGAATTATCTCAGTTTTCCCTCTGGCCTGCCAGCATTTGATCACTAATCTTCTATTAACACCCATGACTCATAAAAATATAAATGACAACAATTCCTGATATAAAAATAGTATTTCTCCTCTTCTATGTACTCTCTTTGTTTTGTCTGCTTAAACTGAGGATTGGGTTTGCATCAGAGGGCTTAAGTTCACCAAGTAGGGATTTAGGTTGAGGGATGTCAATAAAAAGCAAATACCCTAAATTGGGAGTTAATGATGATGGATTTATACCCGTGCACAATGTACACATGCACACGATGCACGATTAATTCACATATGCACGCAGCGATATGCACATGTATGCAAATATACATTGAAAGACATGCAGACAGACACAATGTAAACAGCACACAGGGGAAGGGGGGTCTTTCGATCTCTCTCTCTCTCTCTCTCTCTCTCTCTCTCTCTCTCTCTCTCTCATACTTTGTTGTTCATTCTGCCTCTTTCGCTCAGATTCTTACTCTTGAGCACGTGTAGTACAAGGTGCTATAAAAAATAACGTTTACTATTATTACCCTGATCAGGTAGACAGTCATGATCACACTCACAGATATATGGTATATTAGGGCTCATTCACACTGAATCAGCCGTTGCAGCTATTATCGCCAACTGCTGTGGGAATGTCACTTCATGGCCCATTTGTGTGACGTCATGTTGTGAACTTAAACCACTCCTTCATCGCAGGGTTGTTCAGCTCTGGAAAGGACAACACGGCGGCGATCAGTCTCTCTTCCATCTTCACAGGTGCTCAGTAAACAGCGGAATGCTACAATGCTAATGTTACATGGTAAACAGGGTTATTTTTCCCTTGGGCGTCTTCTGGTCTGATCGCCGGTTTACGTGATTGGCCCCCGCAGTGTGACATCGTGTTGCGTTTTCCAGCAGTTGATTCTGCTGGAATCAACTTTTCGCAACCGCATGCGGCCCCCAGCCGCATGTGGCAGCTTAAACGCACTACCCCCATTCAAATGAATGGTTGAACTGGTTGAACTTGCCGCAACACCTGATCAAGTGTGAATGAGCCATTTACTTAGGTGAGAGGTGATAAGGAAGAGAGGTGGGGTAAGGTAAGGCGAGGTGAGGGTGATGAGGCTACCGCTGAAGGAGGAGACGCCCTCCCTCTGTCCCTCGTCAGAAGGATGCTGCCCTCTGCCTGACTCTCTTCATGTCCCTCATCCGATGATAATCGTAGAGCTAAAGAAGGATGGAGAGAGATAGAGAGCTGGGGAGGGAGAGCGAGAGCGTGAGCAGCAGTTCATCCCGAGTTCAGCTCTCTCTCTCTCTCTCTCTTTCGACTGCTTCGAAATGCACCGTGCAGCTTTGCCAAACAATTCAAAATACATGAAAAAAATGCCTTGCACCAGATTCATACGTCTACTCACATCATCCCTTAACAGATTAATTTCTTCCCGGTTCGTCGTTTACCATCTTATTTTTTATAAATTCTGTTGGCAGAAACTGCAGTTAACTATGACCTATGGTCCATTATCATCTGTTAAGGATAACAAGAGCCTTCAGCCAGTTGTAAATTATTCTGCCATGAGATGAACCACTTTATCCTTATTTTTTAAACACACCGCCCACTCCTGTTTTTGCCATATCAAATGCTGATGAAAGAGGACCTCATTTGCAAATAGTAGTTTGCCTATCGAACTGCATGGGGTCATATGCCACCTTTGGTGAGCTTCATTTCCAACCACACGGAAACATATCGATTTACATTAGTGAATAGCAGCGGGCTTTGTTCACAGATGAGCCCCAGTCCATGCTTTAATCAAGACAAATGGACCAAACCACATGGAAGAAATGCACAATATGCAGAAGAGACCAAGCACACAGTAACAATCATAGGGTGAGACATGTTGCCCCGGGGAATTGTTTTTTCTAAAGAAGAGAAAGGTCAAAAACAAGTAGTTAGCTTAGCCGACGGTGGCACTTTGTTAAACAGCATGGACACTATTGTTGTCTGTGTCTGGTTTTCACGTTAATGGCAATCTAGTAAATTGATTTCATGGTAAGACGCCACCCTGCATTGTGTCAGATCAACAGTGTCACAGAGTTCATTCATCAGCCGATGAGAATAGCCTCTCCGTCCGCTCCGTTTGGTCATCAACAGATCGCATTACTGACACCAGTGAGTCTTTTATGACGGTGGCCATTTTAAATTGGTTGCACAGTAGCTAATAGGTGTTGGGTGTTCACTGGGAGTGAACGGCTGATGCTTTAAGACAGGAGGACTGCCAGAGTTCAAGGGAGTTGAGCGTTCAAAGGAGTTGAGCTGTTGCCTGTGGTCAATTGGCCCTTTGTCATCCAATCATGTGGCTTAAGATCTGGGCAAATGACAGAGAAAGGCTCAACTCAATTAAGGCTGATTGACTATCTAAAAAGAACTGCTGGTCCACTTTTATGCATTAGTCCATTTCACACAGGAAAGCCAAAAGAGAGCATACTTTTGTTTTGCATGGAGCATCATTTGTCTTTTCTCTGCATGGCTTTCAAGATGAAATGCTGAATGGTTCAGCCAGTGTGGGGTTTTGGGCGATATGCATGACTGAAACATGTCTTTCTTCGAAAATCAACCAGTGCAACAATGATAGTAAAGACGAAATAGGATTTTTTAAGCGAGATCTGACAATAGTTATAGTTATCATGACTGCTTTTAAAATGCTTAAAATCTATTTAAACTACATATGGTTATCTGGGATCTTGTTTTCCTTGGCGCGGCATTCTCCTTAGCCCTCTTTGCTCTCTCGCTTCCCTCCTCTCCCTGCACAGAGCAGGCATACAGGCCAGGCGCACCAGTCAGTAGCCCTGATAGAAATTGCGGCAGACAGCTTCCAACAATGGTGTTGGGCCAACAAAGCTTGCTGCTCTAACTGCATGTGCTGTTGCCTGCTCAATCGGCCCCCGCACACTCAGAGCACCCCGACACCCAGCCGTACATTCACACAAACACACACACACACACACACACACACACACACACACACACACACACACACACACACACACACACACACACACACACACACACACACACACCTCGGCACACCTCTTTGCTGCCACTAGCTGTCACAGTTAGCGTCTAACATTGGACGGGACATGGGGGAGGGGGGGGGGGGGGGTTCCTTTGACACTGATTTGAGTAATTCACTTATGGCCTTTTGTGATCCCAGTGGTGGAGGGGGTTGGTTAGCCCTGTTGACCCCCCCAGGCTTTGTTGGGGATTGGGGGGAAGGGAAGTGAGGGGGGGAAAGTCCACTCAAGCATAGCGCAGTGCTTGTGGCACGAGGGGGCGAAGCGCGGACAAAAGGCGGTGTCACGCCTTTGAGTAGCGCCGCTAATGAGGATCCTAAACACACGCGTTGGCTGCTCCATTCAGGGCCCTTCACGTACACGAGGGATTAGTGTGGCTGGCCTGTCACACTGGGGAATGGCTATTGTGAGAATTTTTGGGGGTGGAGGTGGAGCAAGCGGGGGGGGGGGGGGGGGGGGGTGAGGGGGTAAACAAGACTACCCCCCCCCCCATGCAAAATTCAAGTGTGAGAGCGAGAGAGTAGTTCTAAATGCGCCGTGTACGAACCGACATGCGACCTAGCGCACGGCGTCATCTGTCGACTTGGCATCGTTTGTCAAAGCAGAAGGAATACATTAACATTTACATTACAAACTTGCTGCACATCTCTCTTCTTGTCACACAATTACGGCCTCTGAGGACATGCCTTCAGACCCCGAATGAGGCTTAAACCTCGCGCGTCGGAATCATGTTTCCCATCGCGGCGGAGAACGTGTTAATATTTACGTTGGGGATGTGCGAGGGGGCCGTACATCTACCGCTGTGTATACAGAAATGGTGCCATGAAATTACAGATGTGGCGTGCCGGGGAAAGAGGAAGGAGAGCCGCAGACAACGCTGAGCGAGCGGCACCGCACGCACTGTTGCTGCGTAGCCTCTCCTCTCCTCTTCTGAGAGAGGACGCCGATGGTTAGCGATATATACGCAATGGGACATTTTGCCCAGAGGGAGGGGTGGTGGTGGTGGGGGGAGAGACGGCTAAGAGAAAAAGAAAGTTCTGAGTAAACTAGGGAGAAAGAAGGGAAGTGTACAGGACACAAACAAACTGGTGATAAGTTGTTGATGACAGTTGATGGGTTTTATCCGTTTAGAGAAAATCAGCCGGAACTTCGTGTCCGCGCCTGTGTGCGACTCGATGACAATGGAAAACCAGGGATTCCAGGCCATCTAACGCTCCGACGCTGGCAGCCCAAGGCGTCTCGCCACCCATACCTTGTTCTGACACGTGTCGTTCAACTGATCAGATGTGCTGCCGTTGGGTCAAAACCGCGGTATGGGCTGGCGTGCCGGGGAACTAATAAAGTAACCGTTGGCACTACCTGCGTGTTGACATAAGATAATAAGCCCCTGTTCCAGGATGTTTAATCAGTGTGCAAAAAGGTATCTGGTTAATTTGCAGATCCTCTTGGAATTTGGGAGGGAAACAACGAATCTGGGTAGAATAAGAAATTGGAGTGCAACACACACACACACACACACACACACACACACACACACTAAACAAATAATAATTTGCTTCCGTTCCATCACAGCCTTTGCCCCAGTGAGGACAGATGTATGTACGAGAGAGAGTCCTGGGTCAGCCAAGGTTTAGCAGACAGAAGTCCATGCGTGAACTTGTGACCCTTTTCCACTGCACTGCAACTCTTGAACAATAAAATCTTGCACTTCCTCCTTTTGGCCAGAATTCAACAATATCAAACAGTGCTGACTAAATTTGACCACAATCACTCGTTTCTCCTAATGGGGGGAATCAAAAGCTTGACACCAGCTGGACTATACTATAACTTACTACGATATTATCAACCCAAAAGGAGGATTTCGAATCAAGTGGCTGAATGAGAAGATTTTAAATCCAGGCAATATTTCTTACCGCTCCGCTCTCGCTATAGTGTGCATGCTGGGGCTGGTTAAAACAAAAACCTCTGCTCACCCAAACACCTCCCCTCACACCCCACCACCCCAACTCCACCCGCCCGCCCCCACGTGCCTGAGGGTGGCCTTGCGTGAGCTCGTGGGCTCTGTGGCTTCTCTCTCTTCCTCTTTCCTTCCAACGACAACCGAGAGCCGGGGTAACGACAGACAAACTGCTGCCCAGACACAAAGACTCCACGCTAGTGTAGCCGCTGCTTGACTGTGTCAGATTTCTTTTTGAGATGCAATCGATAAACGAGAGCTGGAAGCCTATTCAGGTTTACCTTTCGCCGCAGGTGATGTCATGTTCGCCCGTCTGTTTGGCTGTCTGTCTGTGTGTGCCTAAGAATGCATTTGATGTATTGTGTGCATGTGTGTTCTAAGGCACTTGAGGGAGCTTCAATGAATGAATACTGCAATCTATGATCTTCAAGTGGGCATTTCAGAAAGCCGCTCCTGCACGCGCAATTTATGCACACATTTAATCCCGCTTACCAGCCCGTCAGCACATTGGTAAACTTGATTGACAGCTCAGAGCAGGTGAGGCTATGACAGTTTGGACACATAACACACACCTGGAATGTAAACACAGCACCACCTTCATCTGTAATGATGGTGAGGAAAACTGAGAACTGAAAACACGTACAGACGTACAGACAGGCTGGCAGACAGACGTGCAGGAAAAACAGGACCTGAGACGGCAGGACAAATAAGGCGGAGTGTACGGTGGGAACGGATGGCGGGCAATACAGGGATGAGGCACCTTATAGGTGCTGAGGAGAAAGAGACGTGGTAGCACGTCTAGAGGGATGCACCCAGAGGTCTAGAGGGATGTGAGCTGATGATAGGAAGAGAGAGAAGGGCGAGTCGGGGGGCATAGGGGAGTAAATATGGATCATCTCCAGTGCCATTTGTAGCCCACGGGGCGGAGAGCGGAGGAAATCTGATCGCCGAGCCACGAGGGGCGAGGCCGGAGCTGTCGACAGGCGCCATCCGAAGAGGTCCCCGCGGCACCCAATCAAAGACCTGTAGGAGGCATATTAAAAATAGCCTCCGCTACAGACACACAGTCACTAACACACACACACACAGACACACAGTCACTAACACACACACGGACACAAAGTGATCCCCTAAGAGGGGTGACTCTCCACAGTGTGTTTTTATAGGTAAAAAAATAAAAAATAAAGAAAGAATACAATCGGAAGCAAACAGGCTAACGATGCATTAGCATGATTGGCAAAATATCCTAATAAAAAATTAAACGGGCTTATTACGACCTGTGCATTAGCATCCATTTACGTTTCATAGTGCCCTTGAGGTCTGTTCTTTAACAGCTCGTTCTGTACTCATTGACCTCCATTCTCTATACTCAATGCAAACACACACACACACACACACACACACACACACACGCACACACACGCACAGGAACACACACACACAATGTAAGAGGTTGCAGTGTGTGTCCGTTACAGTTACCTGCTGTTCTGCTCGAGCTACGATGCGCCCCATTGGCTCGGTAGCGTAGGCCTGTGTTTATATCTTTAATCCCCTAATGGATTCCCCATCCCTGTACACAACCTCCTCAAGGGTGCCCTCTGACCCCGTCGCTGTTGGAGACTAATGCACAGTGGCAGCACAGATTTGAGTTTAAAGAGGGGAACTGTGTTAGAGTTAGGACTGTTGTTCTATATGGTGTAATGTTCTTCTTTTTACAGCCAGCCTCTCACCCACAACTGTGCACACTTCCTTTAATGACAGCATTTTTTCAGTGATATACAGATTAATATGTTGAATATCGGAGTGTTAATAACATGACTATACATAGCGAAGCTAAAAGTAGCCGACAGTATTCATCTACTTATGTCACAATCTATTAATTGACACAGATGATTTTTAATTAAGCTATCAGGGATCCCAAGGGAATAGGTTAAAAGGCGACATGCATACACAGCCTTACACATCGGTAAATCGTCAGAGAATACTTGGACCTGGTGGAAGGAGGAGTGGAACAAAGACAATTGGGACATGAAGACAAAGGGGCAGGCCATGGTTAATCCCGCAGGGTAAATATTTAACGAGCTCAGCGATTTCAGCAACGGCAGAAACATGGCACGGGAGGCATCTACAGCCTGCTTACTGTCAACATGCACAAAACACAAGAACATCTCGACAGGCACATCTCAAAGAACGCTCAAAAAGAGCCAGTGAATCACCCAAAAAACCAAACCCTCTAAATCAACTATATCATCAGCCTGCAACTCGTGCATTCAGGATTTATGATTGTTGGACTTTGGTTCGGTTTAAAATGGTGTCATAAGTTGTATAATGAATCTATATATCTATATATCTAGATCTATATATATATATATATATATATATATATATATATATATTAGAGACAGAAAGAGAGAGGATAAGTATTATAATTATACATATAGGGTTAGTATAATAATCATATATATATACACACTCACACTCACACACACACAACAATGGGTGTTGTTGTACCTGAGGAAATGTGATCAATAATAGAGATGGATTAGAGCTAAGGATAAAACTCCCCACCCCAACACACACACAAACACACACAGAAGCAATATTTGCATCAAGAACACAATTGACATAATGTGTGAACGGCTTGCTGTGCTCCACCCTTGGACAGTCACATCATGTCACAGGGTAGCTGGGGAACGGGACGTCCTTCATTGCGTTTCTACATCCACGTGTCATTATTCCCCCTCCCCTTACCTTTAATATTTCCTCCCTTCCCTCAAGCATCCAAACATTCTGACATGAAACAATGTTACTGTGGGTAAATACAACCACATAACTCACTAACACTTAACTATATGTTCCTGCCATTAAAACGCCCATACTGTATGTTACTATTCTACGAGTAGGATATTTCAAATCACAAAGATCAAGAACAGCACTCCTCCTGATTCAACTGCACCCACTTGTGATATTCAACCGAAAAGTTTCAAAATGATTGCCTGTTGTCCTCATATTGCCATATAAACATGAATGGTAATAATATAAACATGCATGGTAATAATATAATAATAAAAAAGAGGGAGCAGGAAAAAAAAACTACAACTAATCTAAAACACAAAACTCTACAATGCCCTTCTATTACTCATGGTGTGGTCATGTGACAGGACACAGAACCTACTGCTGTAAACAGAGAGCAGAGTAGGAGCCATAAGGGGGCCACAGTGAATGCTACTCACAAATCCCTCACGTTCCACTCTCCTCAGTCTGATTGGCTTAGCATCAGAGGACAGGAGAGCTGCGGACTACTGTTACCAATGACAACAGGACTCGCAAGGGGGGGTATCCAGAAAATAGTATCTGACATGAATTTACCTCACGAAAAAAAAAATCTTTTCAATTATAACATTATGTTTTTGTTTTTTCTTTCACTGATAAAAGTATGCAAGTGACTCATGTGTATTACTTCCCAGTTACATTTTGAATGAAAAGTAAACGACAATTTCAAATAAAGTAAAATACCCAAACAACCTGACTGACTTCCCGAAAAGTTAAACACAGAACGATGGCCCTTAACAAATTCCCCTTAACAATGCTAATGCATACAGGAAACTCTGCAAGAACGGGATTATTACCTGGTCTGCTACAATGCGTTATGCTAATGCTAATACACACTAAGCACAGTGTGTTTGTGCTTGTGAACCTACCAGCAGAGGGTGTGTGCATGCGTGCGTATGTGCATGTGTGTGTATATGTGTGTGCGTATGTGTGCGTGTGTGTGTGCGTATGTGTGCATACGTGTGGATGTGTGTGTGTTTGGCTGCTGCCTGAGTATGATATTGGATGAAAGATATAGCATTGCAACATTACACAACAGCAATCTATTCGACCAAATTTGAAAAAGCATTCTGTGCCGCCTGGGGTATCTCCCTGCCAACAGGGGCGGACGGAAGCTGGTCTCCTCTCTGACACATCAAGCCTCGCTTGCAGCCCAATGTTTTGACAGTGCAGCCTTGCAACTAGCAGCAAGTGCTCTGAAACGCCCCATGAATGTCTGAGCGCTTCACCGATTTTATAGTAATTCAGAAGCCATCCAGGGGTGTACTATCTGCACTCACAGGGTATGAACCTCGTTCACCAGACACTCAGAGTGAAACAAATGTAAGACGAAAGAACACCAAACTGAAGCAAATACATTTAGACATTGCACAGTTCATTCAGTGCTGCCTATTTTTCAGGCTGGTAGCATAATCTGCTAGTCAGTCTGTGTGTGTGTGTGTGTGTGTGTGTGTGTGTGTGTGTGTGTGTGTGTGTGTGTGTGTGTGTGTGTGTGTGTGTGTGTGTGTGTGTGTGTGTGTGTGTGTGTGTGTCATGCATGAAGGAAAAGTAAAAGCCAGCAGGCGTCTTCCGGACACAAGCCACAAGTTCATGCTACAGCCTGTCTCGCAGACTGCGGGACAGACACACAGGCTAGACTGGCAGACTGTGGGACAATAGTATCTACAAAATAGTACTCTCATACACAAACACACACTCCTACTGTGTGTGTGTCTTCAACCATCAAAAACACACATGCACACATCCCTCTCAGTGGGCAAAATGTCAACAACATTGTCAGAAATATTGACATGAACATAATCTAATATAATTGTGTTTCAACACACAAACTATAACCTGATGATGACTGCCCTCGAAAAGCAAATGGAAGGATCAAACATTTACAGTGTCTATAATAGCCAAGCAGGTCGGGCCACTTTATAGACACTTAACTTCCTTTCATAGGATCATATCTTCAAGCCTGGGAAAACACAGCGCTCAAACTGTAACCAACTGCCGTCAGAGTCTTACGCCTCGGCACATGTCACATGCTACATATGGTATGCACGGCGGGTAAGCTGTCAGGGGGGGGGGGGTCTCACCTTGGAAGAAGCTCTTGACGCGGAGGTAGGAGACGGCCAGGCGCAGCACCGAGAGCTTGTCCAGCTTTGTGATGATGTCGGGGGGGAAGGGCAGCAGGCTGGCCAGCCGGTCCAGCTCCGCGTTCAGACGGTCGCGGTGCCGCTTTGACGGGTTGGTCTTCTCGTTGGACGACGAAGGCTTCCTGGTTGCGGGAACGGACAGACGGACGGACCGGGGTTTGGGTGAAAAGGGGGAATGGCGTTAGCGGTGTGGAACATAGACACACTTAATACAGATAGTACAATACACAAGGGTATAGCCCATTCAATTTACAATATTAATAATTCACTACACTTATACAGTGCTTTTCAGGGCACCCAAAGCGCTTAAATAGTGTGTGTATGTATGAGTGGGGGGAGATGACACCTCATTCACTGAGCACATCATAAAGTTTGTAGTCATTATCACATGAGGTTCAAATATCGATGAATCGCACAATATACACGATACAAATAACCAACCATAAAGACAAAATTCTCTGGCAAAACAGGCAGTAGGTGCTGAATATCAAGACCCTCTACCTGATAATTAAATAAAAAATAACTAACCCTTATTAGTTGGTTGCCTATCGAGACAAGACTGTAATTTAAATGTCAGGGGAAATCGCTTCTAAATTAACCATCCACAGCTACATTATATGTGCATTATGCACTGAATCCCAATTAGTAAGATGAATGGACAATAAATGTTTGGTAGAAAAACAGCCACCAGAGAGGGTTTTAGTCCTCTGAGCGAAAGCCATTACAGACAAATGGGGCAGTAACTTGTTTCTAATAAAGCAAAGTGTGAAGCTGGCAATGTGAGAGAGGCTGTCAGAAGCTGTGGATATCCCAACAGTGATACAGACTAGTTATATAACCTATATAGTCCACTCCGGCTATTGCCAGGGTTAAATCGAGTTACTCGAGCTAATACGGTGTACTGCACTCCACATATCTCGCTGTAGACTTCACTTGACTTACGAGCTCGCTCACTGGTTCGCTCGCAGACAACGGGCTGTGGCGTGCAACAGCCGCCCATTATGGGTCAAAAACCTTCTACTTTTACTGTGCTAGTATAATTAGTTGAAGAGAACATTGTGGGCCATTACAAGGCCAGTTTGGCCAGTTTGGCATGCCGTGAACCAGAGTCTTTGCAGCACAACTATACGCTGTCCTCATAGGGAGTAACGTCTGCTATCACTGAGTGTGTGTGACCATGTGTGTTTGCTTGTAAATATCTACAGAGGTTTCTGAAGAGCGCTAACTTTTAAGCACATTATCATTGAGTTTAAAAAGTTCTGCAGCCTGATCAATAGCCATGTATTTGTTTTATTTATTTTTGCATCCTAGTCAAAAGTTCAAGGAGTGACAGGTTTAAAGTGAGTTGTTTGCCAATAATTTGTTTGGAAATAATTCACGAAGCACTACTTAAATAACTTTTACAGTATCTTCAAATCCTGTCAAGTACAAAAAAAAAGAGGCCCTAAATAGCTGAAGTTAACCAAGTCAAAACAATATTTAAACCAGGGATCCACATCTATACATCAGTTATGGTAGTAACAAAAACGTTTTTTATTAGCGCCAATAAAGCTATTGCAGTTAATTAAAAAAACAACTAAAATGAAAACAGACAAAAACGTTGCCTCAACTTAATGGTTTAACGCATCCATCACAAAAGTTACTCCATAAAGTTCCAAAACATATACAATAATAATAATCGGTCGGACCATGACCTTGAGTTAACTGATAATAATACCCCCAAAAAGTATCTATAGAAGTGGTTCTTAACTGTTTTTGGACGGGTTTCCTCCTCTTGCGTCCCGCGTACATGCAATCTCCCGGAGGAATCATGCTTTGGCGCTCCGTGCAGGTAACAGGTGCGCTGTCGATGGGACAACAACTTTACTCCAAAGAACAAACCAAAACCACAAAGCCTGAACACGCAGGCTGATCAAACGGGGGAGAAATTGTTGAGTAAATTAAAAACATAAAGTTTAATTATTAATATTGTTTATGCGTGCGTAAATTGTTATCGAGCCATTTACAGCACAATATTGCAATAATAATTTTAGAGGACATGCAATATATATTGAAAGTTTAAACGTCAGACGTTTGATGTGCAAGAAAGTAAACAAAAAACAACAACAAAACATTTAATCGCTTACCAAGACACGGTGTGATTATCAGTTAATTCCAGTATAGTGTTTGTTCTTGGGTCATTCAGTTAAATGGTAAAATAGCGGCAGGTGCTTCCCAATGCACTGACTCAGTATATGAACAAATGACAATTATGATAATTCCAAGGAAAATATAATAACGCCAACGTCCAGCGCGAGCTCCTAGCTGATGTTTTCATCGGCTTGCAATGCTTGGGGCAGATGTGGGTGATGCTTTATAAGCAATTGAGTCGCCTTCACTTCCTCGCGTTTCAGGTGGCGGATTCCTCTGAATGACATGTCGAGCTCTTCGCACGCAACTCTCTGCCTCGCAAACCGCCCGGGAGCTCTCACAGGAACACACACACATTCGCGCACGCACGCATGCACGCACACATCTGCGGCTCAAAGCGATCATAACCACAGCGCAGCCAGTAAGGGAGTAGGTATGCACGCGCGTCACGCGCGCACGATCGTTGCGCACGGACATTTCTGAGCTGCGCGAGGGGAGGGATCACACGCGAGGGGCAGAAAGCAGTACAAATCTCCTCTGTGGTAGTGAGTCACAGGGAGTCTCGCACTCCGCGGGGCTGACGCTTAACCCCGGTGGAGAGGATATGTCCAAGAAACGGCTCGTTGAAGGAGAATAGCCCGCTATTCCGACCCGGCTGCGTTTGGATACTGCTCTCTGTGGACTGAAGGGGAATTCTTGTTATGGTTATTTATTCATTGGATACTGCGTGCATATGAAGTTGGTGTATGTACTTGAACATTTCGAGCATTGTTTTCTTCGCTCCACAGGGTGTGGGGGACGTATTGGGCACGTAGGACATGTATGCCTTTATTTTGTGTATTTTATGTGTCTTGGGAGAATTATAGATAACTACAATTCTATGCAATTTATTGGTGACGAATAAATCCGAACACTGTTCCTGCTTGTCTCCTTTCTTAGTGGCTTCCATTCATTCGAGTCAAATGCTAATGAAACGTAATGCTTTAAGGGTTGTTTATTTACTACAATGTTGGCCTAGTCCTATGTGCTGCTTTAAGAAATATGGTTTGTGGGGCGTGCATCTTAATATATAAGCCTAGCCTAAGATATTGCATGTATTTACGTTTTTGTTGTTAGAAAAAATAAATACCTTTCTTTAATGGTATGCTTTCTAGCGTGGCGTGTCTTGTTGAACGACGAGGAAATATGAATAATTTACATTCGGCTCCGCTGCTGCTCTAACATCTGTCCGCGCTTTTGTTTTGCAATTCCTACTCCGAGGATGGGGACTCATACCAGTAGATCTGTCTGTGGTCTGTAAATAGTACACGCAGCCTTTTGACGGAAATGCACAAAACGACTTCCTTAAATATAAGGTGGCAACACAAAGCCAGGGCCCTTGGTAGCGCTCTTATAAAACACAGTAGCGCGCCTCTAGATGTTATGGTGTTATTGCGCATGCGCAGGGAACACATCAACGGATCAATCAAAACGGATAACAAGGATTTAACAATTTAACCTGGGAGAAATCTCACCAAGAAAAACGTACATTAACCAAGTTAAAAAAGCCAGCAACCACATAAAAAGTTCCAAGTCTTTAAAAGAAAACTACCTAAGCCATGGTATACACAACACCTTCATGTTTGAAACATAAGCCAACAAGTCAACCTCACCCTAGGGTGCTGGACAGGCTCATCACATCTAGCTCGAGGCACTAAAGTAATTTTGCGACACCTTGTGCCCAGGCGTAATGAACAACTCGTACCTGTTTACTACAATTGCGCTTTCTGATTGGCTGTAAAAGTCACCTGCCAAGCACGACCATCAGACATAATTAGTGCACCTGGCACTAGTTCCGCTTGGCGATGTGCTGTCCACGAGGTTGGCTTGTATTCGTTAGTGTTCGTCGCTGATTCGTTTAATTGTGGTCATCTCTCCATCCATGCTTGTGCGGTTACAATTCCTCTATAACAACAATGTTCTGAAATGAATGGACGCAGTTCCTTCAATGGTGAATTTAATAAAACAATAACAAAAACAGTTAAAGGAAAAAGGTTATCAGTGGCAAATTTATTTTAAGTAAACCAGTAGAAGACGACCATGGCCAGTGGCAATTGCTGATGAAGATGAAGACCTGATGAATTGACCCCTTTCACATAATAGAATAGTTTGGTAACAACTATTCTGTGCTTCATATAGGCGTATGCCCCCCACAGTACCCGCATAACCCACCACACAACTACCAGAGCCCAAATTGAGACAAGAAAAACTTAAAAATATATATCTGGATACAGATAATGGTAAATGACTAAAATAAGCACTCAACTATACATCAACAATTGTGTTATCCAATGAACACTAATTTCAGCAGCACACTCAAGCATGGCTCAACAGCTTGGGTTAACTCTGCTTGGACACCTCTGTGAAGAGTCCCATATCTGTATTGACTCAACCAGACCAGACAGCGCTCCTCTAGCAGGTTCATAACACTGAAGGGCCGTTGGAGCCATGGTTCTACCCACAGGCTGACTTGCGACTCATTCAAACCGCAGTTTAGTCAAACACCTTGCCATTCCTGTTCTCTGCACCCTTTGTTTAAGCACCACGTAGGACTTCATAATATTGCACCTCGAGCCATAACCAATGAGCCTCCATTATCAAAACCTTATTGATAACATCCCCAATGAAATGGAAAAAAAGTGGCAACGCTTTCCTCCTAGTTCTGTCGGTCTATATGGGATGTTTATGTTTACAAATGATTGCTGTTTAAGCTGGGAGTATTAGTATAAATCCATAGCCAACCCAATTGAAGCTGCCTTCCAGATTAGCCCTGTTTGAAATTAACCCTTGCACGCAACATGGATTCCACCTGTACTCGTGTGTGCATGCACTGGCAAAGGGCCTTTCTCTGTCTGGTGAGAGGGCGTGTCTGTGACTGTGGTTTAGTAGACATTGCTGAATAATCAGCTACCATTTGCCTGAGAAGCACATACTGAAAGCCATCTGTCAGGAGGTGCGATGTAGCTTTTATCGATGAGCGCGTCTGTTTGGCTCGCCATGAATTTCTAGTAGACATGTTTAGCCTTGTGTCTTGACAGCTTTGATTGTAATGGGGATGTATAATTGATGGGCTGGTCAAAATTGTAAATTGCCATCCACGCAGTACATCCACTGAAACAAAATGACAAAACCACCCTACTATTGTCTGTATTAGTAGATGAACTCGAACCGTTTTAACTGCTGTATCAACATGTCATCTACGTCATCTTTTGAAACTTGAAACTTATGGCTGGGTGTGTGGGTATCTGTATGATAGATCAGGTAGATGCTGAGATTGTGATCCATGTTTTGTTGATGGGGAAAAGATAATCTGATAGTCCATCTGGATGGGTCACCTAAGGCCACACATAAGCCCTACTGTAATGGTCAGACTCCAGGGCACTGACACACACACACACACACACACACACACACACACACACACACACACACACACACACACACACACACACACACACACACACACACACACACACACACACACAGGAAATGCATGTTTTTATTCTACACTTAAATATTTAATGACTTCTAAGGACAACCATTGGATTTTGCATTACAAAAAATATGGCAATCATGAATATATGCATCCCCAATCTAAAATCCAAGCAGGTTACTACAGACATAGCTTAAAATATTTGACAGGGTTAAGATGCACTCAATGAAGTCACTATTTCTTGTCTGCAGACATTGGGGATTGAACCCAGGACCTTTGGGCTACGAATCCAAACAGCCCCGCCACTCCTACTCTCTCCTATACTATCCTGTGTTTAAACATTTGTAGCTTTCTGATCCTCAGAGAAAGAAAACAAGGACGTCTCGTTATTTCAAGAGCATTACGCAGCAGAGCTATCAATTATAAAATAAACAGACTAATGACTAATATTCTGTTTTACCGTCACTCTCTAGCCTCAAGGAGCCTGCGATGGAGTCCCGTAGGCCTCTGCGAGGGTCAACTGTGTTTGGGGATTCAGTGGCAGAGATAATCTTTTGTTGACATTTGGATTACGGGTTCAGGGCTTTATTCTGGGTTTACGCGGCGGTCAGATCCGGGTCACATTCCCTCTCTGCCCGGCCTGCATCTGTCAATTCGTTGCACAGATTCAGGAAGAGGTAGATACAGGCAGATACAGATTCCCGTCGTCCATGTTTCTCCCTCTCTTAATCTGTGTGTGTGTGTGGTGTGTGTGTGAGAGTGAGAGAGAGAGAGACACAGACAGACAGACAGACAGACAGACAGACAGACAGACAGACAGACAGACAGACAGACAGACAGAGAGAGAGAGAGAGAGAGAGAGTGAGTGAGTGTGTGTTAGAGGGCTTTAGCAATGCGAGTGCCACATTGTTGTGTAACATCGCTCATGCCTGGTGACCCCATGAGCAAGTGAGTCAGAGTTGCAGTTAACTCCTGAAATGTCTGTTTGTTGCACAAACAATATGCAGCGGGAAGGGTTATCATCAGTACTTCGCTGATGTTGCTTGCTAATTATAGACCCAAGTAAAATAACAGGTAATAGGTATGTGTATTATTTGGCACGTGTTTATGTTGGTCTGCAGGCATAGGACTTACGGCATGGGCTGGGGATAGGGGGCTAGGGGGGCGTTTCGTCTGGCTTAGTGTCTAAGCACAAATGCTACAATCCGTGCTCGCCGCTAAATCAGAAGCTAGCAGGCCTGGCCTGGGATGTCGACACACACTCGCGCAGGTGTGCACATACACGCACGGTAAAGCAAATGGCCTAGGTGATGCACATCACTAAACTGCAATGGCTTCTAGAGCCAGAGGCTGACGACCACTAACTGAGTTGTACAGCCATAAGATCAACGCTTTTGATTCCCATTCCAATAAGGCAGAAGATTGTTTTCACACTATCTCTCTTTCCATTTCTCTAAACTCTCTTTAAACACACATGTGAATTGAAACATTTAAATAGATTAATAATGAAGTAAATATCAGTTCTACAATTAAAAAGACTATTTATTTAGTAGGAGCTCTATGAGGTCTATAGTGATGAAGCAGGGGAAGGGACTGCAAATAATCTTGTCTGGATCAGGAATAAGCTTAACCATATAGGAGGTGAAACTAACCATTTAGTTTCCCCTCCTGACACCCCCAGTTTATTGCATTCAGCACATCATACCCCTAGACAGGAGACCACTTTGGGGCCGGGCGGCAGACATCTTAGCTCGATGAGCTAAAGTGTTCATATAAACCCATTTATTTCTCTTCTTCGGCGTTGCTTGGTGTACACCACTGGGTGAACGACGCAGTGTTGTTCCCAACTTGACCACACCCTGCAAATGTTATTCACTCCGTCAGACGATGGCACCACTGCACAGGTCCGCAGCGTCGAAATGAACGAAATGGAGACCGAATTAAGAGTGACTCACTTGCGTTCGCTCGCAGCCACACCACAACAATCCTTAATCTGTTCCAAGTAGATCTCCCCCTCTACTCACCGATGGCTTTTGGCCTTCAAGTGAGCACCTATAAGTAGAGGAGAGGGAGAGGGACCGCCAGCCGTCTTAGGCTCTTGAATGATGCTTTTCATTAAACCATACAGGAACCCTGTCGCCGGCCTGTCAGGCCTGCCTAAATCCCGCGCATCAATAATCATTTCAACAGCCTTTTGCTATGAGGTCAATGTTTTAGTTTCTTAGGTGATGGGGAGAGCTCCTCACCTTCTTCTTTGAAAATGTAACGATGAAGAAAAATAATAAAAGCAACAAATACATAAATTCATAATATAGAAATTCATAAAATGTCACTTAAAATTTGGGCCCTCAAGTTTCTTGTGTTGCAGAACATTGAATTACAACTATTACAACGGTTCAAATTAAATTGACTTTAAATTGGAAGATATTAGGCTAGATGAGACACGTTTAGATTAGAGTAAGGGAAAACAACTACTCATGCCACTGGAATCTATCTCAATGCACACAATACAGACAATCTGGAGACCTGAAATGACTTCGTTAAACGTCAGCTCAGCCTTACAAAGATAACGGGGTTTTAGAGGGTTGCGTTGCCACGGGACACGGTTTGTTTGTTTGTTCATATTACCACGGAGCGTTCATTGAATGTCGCCATCTTGTGGAAACAACGTGGTCATGCAATACCTTGTTTTTTCCAGGGTTATGATTTTCCTGAGCTTTTTTTCTGACACAAAGATAAAATATCCTTTCCCTCTTTCTTACATTCTTGTCAACATACCAAAATGTTTTTGGGACGATGACATGGAACATAGTTTATCGTTTATTTATTTTTTAGCCAATATTAAAGAAAAACATAATTTGTGTCTTGTTTCTCCTGGAATGCCTCTTTTGTGTTATTTTAATCTCACCGACTAGTCATTAGACGATTTATATTCAAATAAACAATTTCGGATTTTTTTTGGTTTAGCTCCAACTGGACTCAGAGTTCAGATACACAAAGCAGTGTTCAGAGAACAGCACATGTATTCATCACAGATGGGCTCTGATCCCCATATCCCTCACCACCCCCCAAAAAATCCTACTTTTAATAAAGCCATCTTGAATAGATCCAAGACCAAAACCCGGGATTACAGTGTTGGATTATGCATAAGTGATATTTGAAGATGATACAGACCCTGCCTGCGTGGTCTGCATGTAATCAGGACTGTTGATAAAAAGGGTGTGCCAGCTATTATAGAGCAGTGGAAAATATTTGTCCAGTGTGTATTTGCTGAAATTAGTTAAACACGAACTAATAACTAACAGGATCATCTCATCTGTTGGATTGTATTTTCCCAGATGAGTCATAGGATAAACAAAGTAAAAACCGCGTCATGATTTGTCATATTTATTTAATAAGTTTCTCTGATCTTTAAGCAATTTGATCAAAATACCACACCCATTTTCAGTGCACATTTCTCCACTCACCATCAATTCATGTCATCAAACATGATCTAATTCTCTATTATGTATATTTGTTCCTATGCTACATTCACATTCTCTTTTTCTCTCCCAATTTCCAACAGCTGGATATAAAGTGGTCCTTACAGAAAAAAAACTAAAATAAAACTATTTTGATAAACATTCACTCATGCCTTTTCTGTGCAGTTTCCAGTTCATTCTTCACTCTTGAGATAGAGACACTCCTAAAAGGACAGGAGGACAGTGGGTGATGACCAACACTGTATTGCACGTGTGGGGGGTGGAGCTGTCTGTGGGGGTAAGATAGGAGGGGGCGTGGCTCTCAGACAGGTGAGCTAGTGGCTGGTGTTTTCAATGACTTATGTCTTCCCTTTACTACACAACAAACTGTTCCGCCATAAGAGAAGAGAGAATCCATGGCGTGTTCCCAAAGAAAGGCAGCTGCCTGCTGCCTTGCTGTTTAGCGAGGCAGTATTCTTTGGAGGAAGTGTTTTTGTATGAATTTACCTGTGAAGAAGTATGGATTGAGTCAGACTTTCAAGGCAGCAATGCATCACACTAGTGCCTGTGTTTGGTGGGTGGATGAGGGCTACTTGGTGGAAGACGTGGCGGTGGTGGAGGTGGTTGGGGAGTTGAGGGTGCTGCTACCTCTTACTGGACGAGCGAACCTGGTGTCTCGTCCAGCCAGTTGGAGCTGTGAGGAGAGAGAGAGACAGAGAGAGACAGAGAGAGAGGGGATATAGTGATGCAGAGAGAGAGAGACAGAGAAAGAGAGAGAGATCAGAACATACCTTAGATAGAAGGTATGAAAAGATGTGAACACAAGACAAAGACAGCTAGTAATATACCAATACATGACTGTTATCCTATTGCATTTATTCACTGCACTGCTGCGAGGAGCCAGCTGGGGGAGGGAGCAGACGTACGGTTGGTGGACTCACAGCGAGGGGGGGCTGCTGGCTGTCTGGAGTTACTGGCGCTGCTGCCAAAGGAGGACTGGAAGTTGTGGATGGTCTGCTGCAGGATCTGCCTCTCGCGGCCCTGGGGACCACCACATCATTATCTACTGGGTGATATACTGTAGCACTCTTGCCCACGTACAACCTCGGCTCGTACCGTGGTTTACTTTTACAATTATTAACATAACTTGGACATTGTATTATATTGTATTAAGCTGTATTTCTTTGTTGAAAACATCGTTATTAGCAATAAAAGAAAAATGTTATAAAAAATATTATACAGTACAATTGGACGTTTAAATGCAAATGGCCGTTGAGTAGCATTTAATTACTCCTTATTCTCTCTGTGCTACATCATCCTTATTAGCTTTTGTGTTCACCAGCCAAACCGTTCCAGGTGAATAAATACCAGAGAATACTCAGAGAAGCGTGAGAGACAGTCAACACTAAGCCAAAACACTACGTCAAATCAAGCGCACCTTGCCGGCGTTCAGCTCAGAGATGGCCGCAAGGATCTGGTGTCTGGGTCCGTCGGTTTTGATGCCCAGCTCCTTCAGGTCCCCGTCGGTTAGAGTCAGGAAGGCCTCCATGTCCACCTGGAGGGATAGAAGGAAGTAGAAGAAGAAAAAGTAGAAGGAAGTAGAAGAAGAAGATTAACAGAGAGTAGTAACAGTAGTAGAAGAAGAAGAAAAAGGAAATAGAAGTAACAGAAGAAGATTAAACCATAAAATACACTTACAAAACTAGGCAGGATCTGAATTTTTAGAGAGTGAAGAGGAATGCATCATTGCCTTGTTTTCATGGATAACGGTATGTATTAAATTGACAGCATAGCTTCTATTTGGATACATAGCAGATACCTCTTGTTCCTCAAATATAGGCTGGTATTTCTCCAGAGAAAGCTTCTTCAGGATACCGGACAGCTCATCTTAGGATAAAAGAAGTACAAATAATAGAAAAGGACAGGAGTTAAATCTCTGTCAGCCTTGTGCCTGTGGTCTCACACACACGCAAACACAAAGACACTCACAGACACCACACACACAGAGACACCACACACTCTCTCTCACTCTCTCTCTCGCTCTCTCTCTCTCTTTCTCTCTCTCATGGCAGTATGGCTCGCCTGCCCCTCACCCTCGTCAGTGATGGTCCCGCTGCTGGAGCCCCCACTGCTCTTGGAGCGGGGGTGCGATGAGGCGGAGGACAGGGAGTCTCCCGGCCCTGTGGGGGGCTTGGGTGTCGAGGAAGGCGACGGCGTCAGGGTGGGTGATGTGCTCTTGGAGGTGGAGGAGTTACCGGACTGGGGTCTCTTCTTTAGATCCACCTTCTACATGGAGGCGAAAATGAACATCTCAATATAAATGTTCTCTTTAAAAAGGAACCAAGCCATGTTTGTATTTTCATCATAGGATTAATATGTAGTGTTTGTATACCCGTCTAGAATGGACGTCAGATCCGACCAGACTGGGGGTGGAGTGGATGTCTGGGAGGCTGATGTCGGCCACCGTTGGACTGGGTACCGAGGCGGGCAGCTGGGGCTGGGTCTGGATCTGAGCCTGGATCTGGCTACTCTGTTTGTCAGGGGCCTGGACCTTTGGGTCCACCAGGCCCGCTGCCTTCTTCCTCTGGGCTGCGATCTGAGACAGGACGCTGTCTGCACTGCCCCCTGGTGGTGGAGAGGGCGAGGGTCATGATACAAGGGTGTATCTAAAAGGAGTCTGTGTGTGTGTGTGTGTGCGTGTGTGTGTGTGTGTGTGTGCATGTACCAGAGCGGTTGTGTGTGTGTGTGCGTGTGCATGTGTGCATGTGCATGTGCGTGTGAGTGTGTACCAGAGCGGTTGTGTGAGTCTCGGTTGAGTCCTGCCACGCCGTTGGACCCCCCCGAGGAGTGGGGGGAGTGGTAGTGTCCTGAGTTGGAGGGGGACGAGGATGAGGGGCCCTTAGGGATGCTGGGGAACTTGATGGACCTGCTCACCACACGGCTAACTGAGGTCTGGCCGGGAAAAGGGCCAGAGAGAGAGAGAGAGTTAATTGGTAATCTTTATTTCAACAGGGCAGGCCCGGCACAAGGATGAGGTGACTGAGGGGGCATTTCTTTTACACGGGGGAATTCTTTTCACAAAATAAATTTCATTTAATTTAACCATGCAATAGCCTCAGCAAGGCTAAATAACAACAACATAAGGCTACTGCTTCAAAATCCAAGAATACATGTTTGAATCAGAGCAACTACATAAGAATATGGCACTAGCAGAGTGCAAAATATATTTTGAATTTACGAACGATTTTCATTCATAAAAAACGCTGTTTGAGGCTTGTGTAAAAGCCCTGAAAAGGGAGTATTTGAGAAACAACAGCCTACGGCCCTACGCGATAGTCACATGTATGTCGGCCAAGCAAAAAATATAAGACCCCTCGTGGCGCCGAGCCCACTATAGGGACAAATACAGACACATACACGTTACATAATTTGCACTTTAGAATTAGAATTTGCGATAGCCGTCCCTAGATAGGTTTTTGTCTAACCAGAGATGGTTAGAACACACACCCACCCACACACTCACTATGTCCGAGTTCCCGCTGCTGTTCAGCTTCCTCTGGGGGGGCATGGGGAGGTGTGGCGGCTCCTTGAGGAGTCGCGAGCGGTCCGAGTTCCACGCCTCGAAGTTGGAGGGGGGCAGGAAGGGCGGGATGACGGCCTTGAGCTTGTCATTGGGCAGCCGAGTCAGCGGGGCGCCGTCTCTCAGCTACGGAAACCCGCCGGCGGACAAACAGAGCAACGATTTAAACATGTGACTTTAATCACATGGATGATTTCGGTGATTATCAGTGAAGAAAATGTTTAACGTATCTATCTCTTGTTTCTATATTGTAGCACTTAAAAGCAGTGCTTTGCGTATTTGGGGAATTTTTGTGTACTCAAATGATTCCTGCACTTTTTGTATTATATCTTCATTGTTGAATGCACTTACTTCAAGTCGCTTTGGACAAAGCTGTCTGCTAAATAAATGTAGTGTCATGTAATTTATGCAACATATAGTGTTGCTATGTTGAGGATGGTGTGTATGTGTGTGTGTATAGCTGGACTCCACAGTATCCAATTTTAAATAACCCATGTTAGCGTCACTTGCTTCTATGTGACTAGAACGCTTCTAGAGTTGGGTTGTGGTGCCACCTTGTAATGAGTTAAGTTAATAACCATAGAGAGGAATGGATATAAAAGCTTACTTAGTGAGCGCAAAGTTAGCATATTATATCATTATGTAAGTGCTTTTTTCTCTTATTATTTACCAGGCCACAAAAGAAAGGTTTAAACAATTCAACTGAAGGTAAATGACCACTTTGTACATGCAGCACTGATGGCTATAGTCTGACACAGAGGTTGCACTTTTTCACAAGAGTCACTCATCCACACTACCATTGTTGAGATCAGAGCATCCTCGTTCTCTGAGCCTGCGCTTCCGAGACCTATGAAAACAGAGCAAGTGAATCGACTGCAATCATTGCCACACTCGATTGAATATGTATTGGGTATCTTTAAATCAACGTGGCTCACTGGAATCTTTGGTTTTGATCGCCCACATGGTGCTAATGTCGCTCACGGCCACCGTGGAGGAAGTGGATGCCAGCGCCCCATTTGCTCCACTCGCTGGCTTCCTGTCCACCCTCAGGGTCGCGTCCAATGAGGCCTCGGCATCGTCGGGGAACGGAGCCAGGCGATTCGAGGAAAGGCCGTGCCTCAGGGTGTGGGTCAACTTGAGCCGGCGGAACCGATTGGACATTCTGTTCCACCACGACTGGTAGGCAGGAAGTGAATTTGTTGGTTTTAGTTCTAGGAGCATGGAGAGTGGACTGACCTGTCTGGTCATCTGGAACAAGCTCAACAGCGCAGGTTTACAACAGCGAAATACCTAAAAACTATATTTAATTATACTTTATTAATAACATGTAATTACCAATCCTTTGGATTTTCTACTGCTGGAATATTGTCTGAGTGTAATCGATAGGAACTCTGAGAAAAGCTTTACTCTGTGTGTGTGTGTGTGTGTGTGGCCAGGAGACCAGGCAGTTAATATTCAAACAGACTTTGGCTCTGAAAGGTCAACTCTTGAGGTACCATTGAAACACAGAATGTAGAAAATGTGATGGATACAGAGATCCCTAGACAGAACTGGATTTGTGGAAAAATGCTGAAGATAAAATGGCCGAAACCATCGCTGGCGATACCTTGAGACCCCCCTTATCGTCGGGCGGGACGGGGATGTTGCCTAGCAACCGGCGGTTCTTAGAGAGCAACATGGAGGCCCGGCCGCGTGGCTTCCCCTTGCCCTTGTCCACCTGCATGCACACGCCCGCCAGCAGACGCACCAGCTCTGTGTCTGAGGAGTGACACACACACAAACACACGCACACGCACGCACACACACACACACACACACACACACTCACACACACACAGGCACACACACTCACACACACACAAATATATATATATATATATATATATAGGCACAAAAGAGGGGCTATAGGTGGGTGGTTGAATGGGTAACTTGAGTGAAAAAGTGAATGGATGACTAAGTGAAGGAGGCAGGGACTAGAAACTTTGACATAAATGTTGGGATTTTCAGGATAATAAATAGAAAGAAGTTAAAGAAATGGTAGAAAGAGGGAAACGAATGACAGAAGGTGCAACACGTAAAAAGTAAAGAGTGATGGCAAATAATTTACAATTAAAAAGAATGTGTGAAAACAATTTGAATGGAAGGAGGAGGGAACTAAACATGGCAGAAAAACATCATGGAAGTAAAACAATGAATGAAGATAGATGGGTTCGAGGCAGAGGAAGGAGGTACCTGGGTCGTTCAGAAGCATCACCAAATCAAACGCTGTGTATCCGTTCTTAGCCCGCAGGTGGACGTCGGCCCCCTGACTCAGCAGGTACTTCACTACATCCTTGTTACTGTCAGAGAGACAGAAACAGAGAAATAAACAGAGAGGTGCAGTTTTTACACATATATATATATATACTCACTTTTAATTAGATAATCATCGATTCAATCAAGTGTATTTATACACAGGGAAGTGAAAATTTAAAACACAATGTTCTATTTCACCTTGCAAATATTATGCTAGTAAGAAAAACATTGGAAAAGCAGCAGGATATATTTATTTATTTATTTAATAAAGGACCCCCATTAGCTGAAAACGCTGTAGTCAGCTAGTCTTCTTGGGGTCCACACATATAGATATTTGTAAACCAGCTAAATCTACTCATTAAAATCTTGTGGTTGGTTACTCATTACAATATCAAGCTACTTTCCAGATGTCCAATATATTTTGTTTTTAATGCCGTTAAATGTATTTAATGCCATATGAACAGATGGTAGTTTTATTTTGAGCTACATAGTGGCTAGTTCAGCAAACAGCTTCAGCTCACCCGTGGTACGTGGCCTGCATCAGAGCGGTCCACCCGTGGACGCCATCTTGTTTGTCTATATCAGCGTTCTTGTCCACCATCAGCTGCACCACCTCCAGCTGCCCACTGACCGCCGCAATCATCAGGGGCGACGCTCCCTCCTGATTGGACGAGTTCACCTGGGCGGGGTCATCCTCCAAGATCTCTTTCACCAGCTGAGAATTCCCTGGGTGTTGGAAAGGTGTGAGGGGTCACCCAGATGAAAACATGTGACCTCACATTTAAATAAAGACCTAAAGTGCATGTACCCAGATTCTTACAACAGAAACGTCTTCAAGTCTCCCTGTGCTACTCAGAAACATTTTCTCTATGGTTGATCATGACATATAGTAAATGGTATGCATAGTTGACTGTATGCCAATTAGTGAAGGCTAAAGCCAAGTTTTAAAGATACTTGCTGATAAAGGTGTTGAGATTAGCCCTTTTAGCTCTTTAATACCAAAGTATTCGTAAATTATTAGTTTTAGTTTCTTTCCAACGTTTTTTTCCAACGTCGCCTTTTTGCTGGACTCACCTAACTTGAGGGCACTGAACACATCAGGCCTTCTCTTCTCGTCATCTGTGAGGGAAGGGGGAGAGATGATGACTGATTCAATGTAGTAGACCTTATAAGGAGTCAAGGGATACAGTTGGGAGTCCTAGTTGGAGAACATCCACATTGTTCATCACCACACTGGCTCAGAGTGGGGGATTAACATTACCCTGAACCCACTGTAGAAACACCCCTCAGTCCACACCCAGCAGGGATCGGCACACAAACAGAAATAAATAAATAATAACATAAATGAAAGAAAAAGAGGAAGAATGAAATGAACGCAACAATGCACAAATATGCTAAACTGTCCAATTGAAACTAACATAAAGCTTAATGTCAGACGTCATAGACAGAACAGCTCTTTACTTTTCTTTGTGTATAAAAAAGTAACACAATATAATAGGCACTGCAGGGAAAGTCCAAAGGAAATGGGAAACTAATTTGTGGAATTCCAGGCTGCGTGATGTTGAATTCAGACCTCCAAATTGCACAGATCACAAAATTAATATTTTTATTTAAGAAGGATGCAATTCCACTGAATGGTGATAGGCTCAAAAGGTCAGGTATAATTAAGTAATTAATTACATTGACATACCCCAGCCATGCATACATGTCAGAACCTTTCAAGGTCCATTCATCTGCTAAAATTAGTTATACAGGCAATCTAACCCAAGGCCTGCACAACCCATCTTCCAGAGTCATCCAACATCAAAGAGGCCTCGCATGTGGAGGTGACAAGGTCAATTTCCTTGCTTCCTCAGAATAGACACCAGTGCTACATTCCCTATTTGTACTAATAAATAATAAACCATGTAACACAAATACATACCTAAAGCAAGAAAAGAGAAACAGTACTGTTCATGTCTGACTACTGTCTGCAATCCAAAGTGCCCCTTGTGGACATTAAAGACTCTACTCTCTACTCTACTCTAACAGCACAGTGTTAATGGCTGTGCAAATGCTTGATGCGCGCACACACAGACGCATAAACGCACACACACACACACACACACACACACACACACACACACACACACACACACACACACACACACACACACAGGGGTTCCTCACCGGTCTGAGGGCGTACGGTAGTGATGGGGTCCAGGTAGGTCTTGATGTCTCTCTGTCTGAGGTCCATGGCCAGCTCGAAGGCCGTCTTGGACAACACGTTGAGCCGGTCCGGATCTGCCCCCCTCTCCACAAGCTGCTGAGCCACGCCCACCTGTGAAATATTTAACCAATCACACTCTGTGCCCAATCGATCTGCGCCGTGTGTTGTGATAAATACAAGGGAACCGTTTTCACTGCGTTAAAGTATAGTGAAAATGTTAACCTATCGGTAACACAAAATAGTGAATGTATCATTTTCCATTCAGCTTCAGATTTTGAAATCCATGTTTTAGAATAACTCCTTGCCAAATAAAATAACTGTTTATTTCAGTTAAATTCCTTTTGGATAGATCCCTTCATCCATCCATCAACCCATCCATCCACCCATCCATCCACCCACCCACCCACCCATCTATCAACCCATCAATGAACCACCCACCCACCGACTTCCCGCTGAGGGTGCTCAGCATCAGCGCCCCCCAGCCGGTGGTCTTCTGGGAGAAGTTGACGTCAGAGCCCCACTCCAGCAGCAGGCGCACCGTGGCCTCATGGCCATGCAGGGAGGCCACCAGCAGGGCCGTGATGTCCATGAACTCCCTGCCTCCTGCTCCTCCGACACCACAGCCCCCGAGTCCACCGCCCACGAAGCCCTCGCTACCGCCACCTAAACCCGACACACTGTGGAAAGGACAACACAAGGGGTGGGTTGGAGAATTTTGGAAGATTTATTTTACCTTTTGTGCTTGATTGTGTTTTCTTTGCTGGTGAATCTCATCTCTTTTCCTGACTATGCTGTTCACATTGCGGTCTCACGGCCAGCTCTGATATGTATCAGATCTAGGATCAGATCTAGATCTTAATAGTGGGCTGAACCAGATTAAATCTCATTCAATATGTGCTGTTGACACTGCTCACGAAAAACAAAAGCAGATCTGTCTCACATCTGGATGAAATAAACCATATTTGGGACCTATCATGTGAAAACAGTCAATAGACAAACACACACAAACGGGTTCAAGGCAAGCAATCATGCGGACGCACATGAGCCTACCTGCTGCTGTTGTTGTTATTGTTGCCACCGCTACTGCCGCTGCCTATAGAAACGCCCTCTGCGGCGATATCCAGGTGGTCATAATCGTCGACATAGGCCCCGCCCTCCAGGAGGAGTTTGACCACGTGGGCGTGGCCTCCTCTAGCCGCCATGGACAGGACGCTGGCACCCAGGCGGTTACGGCCGTTTATCTCCGCCCCGTTCTCCAGCAGGATGTGGGTGACATTCAGCTGCCCAAACCTTGGGAGACAGAAAAGGATGAGGGAGGTGGAACAAAACATTGACGTCAGAATGGCCAGAATAGAGTTATGCCAGTGAAGGATAGAGATGTGTATTTGAGTAGTAGGCCATACGTGTAGAACTACCACAGGGATGGAGGGCCTAATGGACACACATTCGGTATCCATCATATTTTAAGACGTGTATGAAAGTAATGAATGGATGACTGTTGAGGGAAACATGTATAGGCTACGACATTTATATAACTATTGTAGTGTTCTTATGCCATCTCTGCAATTTGTATTTGTTTAACATCTGCTCAACTACAAATCCCACCTCGCCGCTTGCATCAACGGTGTCCAGCCGTAGTTATTCCGGCTGTCCACCGAGGCCCCTTTGCGTAGAAGGAACCGAACCAAGTTTTCATGGCCACTGGCTGAAGCGAACTGCAGGGCGGTGTTACCCTCTTCGTCCGTGCCGTCCACGGGTACGAGAGACGGTCCCCGGGCGATGTCCACGACGTTGCATTCCGATCCCGCCTCGGACCGCAGCCTGCTCTGCCTCCCGGATTCCTTCGCTCCTGGCTCCAATATCCCTCGGGCCGTTTCGTAATCTCCCTCATCGCAAGCACGGAAAAGTAACAGAGAGTTAGCAGGCACTCCGAAGTTCATCTTCTCAAGAAAGTCTTACCCGGTTTCCAAACTTCATTTTCGGCGGCCTATGTTTAGAAATCATGACGCCACACCAATCAACTATGTGTTCAAAGTTGTCGTTTGCTTTTGTCCTTGGTGGTGGCATCAAAGCGTGTTGTAACAATTACAAAAACATCTTCGTGCGCCTTGGGGTTAAACGTAGTCGCAACCGGTGCTATCCCGTTACAAGTTGTGTGGGGTTTGCGTCGCTGGTCTGAGCATGCGCAAACTAAAAGTGCAGAACAGAAAATATTGGGAAAACAGGGGACGCCTTTTCCCAAATCCAGTAGATAACCAAACGACTACAGAATCAACACAATAGGAAGATTCCATATTGCACTCTCATAATGTTATGATGAGGACCAATGAAGAACATTTAGAGAAACATAGTCACCTGATCACGCATCTTTACACCGATATGGTATTAAAATAAAAAGAACGTATAGGATTGATTTTATACTTTGCATTCCTTCCAATGAATTACTGGAAATTGTTGGTGGGAAAAAACGTTCATATAAACACATTAGAAGCTTCTGAAATGTGGTGTGTGTGTGTGTGTGTGTGTGTGTGTGTTTGTGTGTGTTTGTGTGTGTTTTAGTGGGCGTGCGTATTTGTGTGTGTGTGTCTCAGGCTATTAAGTCAATTTATATAAATGTGCACGATTTAATAAAGGGGATAGGGGATGATGTTTACGTTCTACTCTGCTTCTAGTGACCAAGAATGGTATTACAAAAGTTAGGTAGACCTTTAAACCCTGGTAACAGAAAATCCAAATAAGGCTTTCATCACTAACATCGTCGGCAAAACGCAGTTTCTGACGTTTGTTTGTTCTCAAAATGCACACATTACATAGGCTACACTTTTTTTTGACTAGGTCGGTGTGAGATTACGTTTAACGAATTAAATAAACAAGGATAGGCCAGTAATATAATAACAAATTCACCAAATAAATAATATAACTTCATTGTTTGAAGAGTAGCAAAGGAGAGACCCTAAAAGCAGTTGGCACTAACGCTCAACATTACAATTTAAATCGAGCCGTGCCGTAGCCTTTTTATTAAACTTGCAAATGAAGCCTAGATCAAATGTGATTCATCGACATGTGTCCGAAAACTGACTTCCTGGGTGATGTAGATGCCCGTTGGAGCAAAAAACGGTCTATGAACCGGTGAGAAGAAAAATATATACACAACGGAGCGTTTTCTTATTAACACGCTGTTGCCGCCCCTATCAGAAGACATCGTTGAAACCGCTTCTGGCGCTCCAGAGCACGTGGCCCCCAGGGGGTCGTACCCGGGGCCACCACCCTGGAGGACATGAGTGTCTCGCGACTGTAGGATGTCTGAGCTGTGAGTTCACTCTTTTTTTTATCATCCTGTCAAACTTCATGCTGTCATGTGTAAGGCATTCCTTATTTTGACATTTTCATATTTAACTGTGATTTTAAGCAGTATTTTAATAATTTATACAGTGTGATTATAATATTGATTTTGATTGGATCGGCTTTAAATAAGCTCTAGACAATATAACTAAATGTCTAGAGATTCTTTAAAGCCGATTCAATCTTGCATCACAACTCAATAATCTTTCTTAAATTATTTATTTTACCTACCATGCAGTAACAATTAGTATCCATAAGGAGGCTTCAGATTTCATGCAATGTAGGCCTACCATTGCGCAAATGTCACAATTACACGCCCATCAATCTATCAATTATACAACCCCAAGTAGTCCCTAGGCCACAGTAAAAAGCCACAGGTGTAGAGACATCTGTAGGCCTTTGGATGGTCTACTCTCTACCTCGTTAGAGGCTCCCTCGTCTTCTGCTCCTCGTTCATCTTCGTTCATCCTCCTCGTTTTGTTAAGATTTTCCTGTTGCTTGATCCTCATTATTGTGACATCATTTAAGGCTTGGTAATGACTCAGAAAAGTGCAGTAGGCCTATAACATTCATATCACTCCCATTCTTGGACTAAGCAGATTCAACAGACTTCAGGCCTACAACTCAGACCTTTCCCAGAGAGTGATATAATTCCCAGGAGGCAAAACAGAAACAGGAAGCTTACGCTTTCCTCAAAGCAGTATTTGTTATTCCAAACAAATGTTCCATGTTTTATTTCAAGACTTTGGAATAAATAATTGTACTCAAATTAGGATAAATGAAGATACATATTAGCTATTTTCCGATTTTTCAACATGAAAAATAAAGAAAATATAAGAAGAGAAGCAGTTGACATAAATGCAAACCTCATTCTTTAAAACAATTGAAGAGCTGGATTTTAAATAAATTAAACATTTCATCCAATTGAAATACGTACATTATTGCTAACATTATTCTTTTTGATAGAACCAAGAAGGATTGATCTGGAATCCAGTGTTTATAAAGGAAACAGGTGCACCCTGTGATGTCAAAGAGGGAAGGGACTTGAGTCTTTTGAAGAAACCCAAACAGGATCTTTACTTTTCAGCCACAGATCACCCTGAATCCCGCATACAGTTAAAGTAAGTTTTAAAAGCTAGTTTAACATAAACAGTTATAGTGCAAAGTAGTAATTATAGTATACTAATAATACAAACATCATCAATCACCAGTATCCTCAATGTCATTTTATCTCTTATTCAATAGCACTATTCAAATAAATATAAAATAATTTCCGAGAAGGAGACAGTATTGGGACCATATAGAAGCGCATGTATTATGTCAGTGGGCGTACCCAAATGCTCGTGACGTAGGATGGCATTCTTCAAAGGGGCGTGGTTAGAAAGGAGAGGCTGAGTCTATTCTGATGGGCTTGTCTCCGGTTCCGCTCTTTCCTGAATAAGCTTGGGAAAACCAAGGTTTAATTTCCCCGCGATAATTCCTTCGGTTATTGAATCTTATTTAGTTAAAAAAATTGATTGTGGAGGAATAATAATAGACCGGAATGATCGGCTGAGTGATTCCACCGTGAGTTTTTCTGAGGAGAAAGTAGGACTATAAGCGCTCGGTGCCAGCGGGGCAATTGTTGCTGCCTGTGCTGCATAGCGGACCATCCCGAGGGATTCTAAAACGGGATACTACCCTCTATGTTGCGGGGGAAATAATCATATAACGCCAAGGTAATATATTATTATTTATTTAACGAATCAATTAAAATGCGTCGTTATTGTAGTAAAAAGAGTGTTAGGCAATTTCATGTTCATCTAAGTAAACAAATAGCCACTTTTAAATGGTGTAAGCGCTGTTTGTAGGCTACTGCCGTAAATCGATTTATTCTTAAAACCATAGGCCAATGTGCAGGTAAAATGTGTGGCAGGGCTACCTTTTTTTCGAGGGCGATGGTCACTCACGATCAGATGAAAAGAGCATTTTACACACAGCCTTAAAAAGGGCGATGGCCATATGATAAGCTTAAAAGTCGTGAAGACATCTCAAGAGATCTGTTTTTTAGGAACCCAGTAAACGTTTGTGATTTATAGTCCCGTGTGATCTGACGAGGCTTCTGTGGCTGCTGCTTTTTGAAAAGTTCGACCGAAGAGAGGTGTGTTTGTGTGTGTGTGTGTGTGTGTGTGTGTGTGTGTGTGTGTGTGTGTGTGTGTGTGTGTGTGTGTGTGTGTGTGAGCGATTTCATGCACATGATGGCATCACGGTTGTGTGAATGTGTCAACATTTATGTTATAAATAGATACACCCGTATACATAATGGTGTCTTTAAAAAGAAATTAAATGTAAACAGAGCAGATTTTTCTGTTGGATTTTTGTTGATAGTCCTAACATCCACTCAACAATATTGTATACAGCTCTTTCATATTTTCAGAAGCTTTATAGCTATTTCTTATTCTTTTACAATACGTGACAATGTCATTAACAGTATCTGAATCCCCTCTTTCAAGGTTTGACACAAGCTACCCTTTTCAATGCAAGCTACCATAATAGGTCTCCATATGATATGCTACATACTAAATACAGTATCTTAACGCAGTACGGTCGCCATCTTAATGTCACTGTGCTCCCTTGAAACTGTCAGGGGGATAAATGGTTGGTCTGGTTGCGCTCTCCCTTCCTTCCTTCCTGCCCTCCTACCTTCTTTCCCTCCTTCTTTCCTTCATTCCTCTCTCCTGCCACTGATTGGATCAAACATAAATGATACATTTTGTCATAGGGGGAGAGAGAGAAAGTGAGAAACTGAGACAGAAAAAGAAATGGAGAGTTATTGAGAGACAGATAGAGAGATAAAACAATTGAGAAAGAGTTACAGAGAAAGAGTGTGAGAGAGAGAAAGGGAGATATACAGAAAGAGGGAGAGAGAGAGAGAGAGAGAGGTAGGGAGGTCCTTGTAAATACAGCTGACCATGTTGACTCCTTGGCAGAGGCCTCTTTGTCTGCAGGACTCACTTTAATTAAGTTAATGGAGTCTCCTTGTTGCATCAGGTGGAGAGCTGTGTGTGTGTGTGTAGAAGCAGGTTGGGTGGTGGTGGGAGGGGGAGTAAGAAGGACAAACGAGCAAGGTGGGCTGGGGGTGGTCTGAAGGACAATAAGGATATGACTGAGGATAATGTGTGTGAGACACACACATTATTACGCGTGCGTGCGTGTGTGTGTGTGAGACAGTCTAGGCTGGAGACAGTAGCAAGGAAGGGAGGGGTCACCACCAGCTGATGGATGCCAGTGACCTCTAGCCCTGGCTAACAGCTGCTAGAACAGCCCTACACCCACCAGATTTACAACGCCCCACCCACCCACACACACACACAGACATACACCATCCCACCCACCGACGGCACACACAGAGCCACACCCTTCTGTGTGTGTGTGTGCGTGTGCATGTGTGTGCATGTGTGTTTGTGAAGTGTATGGGCAATGTCACACCCACCCGTGCACATTCCCACCCACTTATGAAAGTGGAGTTTATAAATGATGATCCTTTAAGCTGCTAGGTTAACTTGATCACACTGGCCGTTTGCTAAAGCAAACCTATTAACTAATCTGTTTTCTTAACCATTACCTGGCATTAAGTCAGACTTTGGGCGCATTCTATTTTCAAAGTGACGCAGGGAACTATTGCTGTTGCTGAAAGTTTGTTTTATTAACTTTTGTCATTTGGCTTTTAGGAAACCTCTACATTTGTTAGTAGTTGTTACAATGCAAATACAATCCGATGTGTTTCTTCATGTCATCAATGTGATGGTATTTATACCTGCTAAGGCCAATGTGAAAATGTGAAAATGTCTAATGTCTAATGTCTAATGTCATTAAATCCTAGTGTGACCAACAAGTTAATCTCAATACGCTGTCCTGAATATATACAGTATTACCGGTGGCATACCATCGCCAAACAGAAACGTTTGTGTACGTTTATTTTAATCTGATAATGTATTACAAATTATATGTCTCTTACAGAAGAAAATATATCATTTATTTTCATTGGATGGAATGCATTGAATAAAGCAGTAGCCTTTTCTATTTGTAGTAGTCGAGAATTCCTGAGTTATTGCTACTCTTTGCAAAAGTATTTTGATGGGAGACATCATACGCACGGCTGCAATTGTCGCACGCTGAGCTGTCAGAGATTTTCTCGACTTCCATAATGTTTTATCGCTGTGTGGAAATGTCCCAACCCTCCTACTCCTTCCACCCACAACCCAAAAGGCAGCATTGTGGGCTTTCTGTGGATGGTTTGGGTGGGGTAGATTCGGGTGGGCGGCAGGGGGGTACCGTAAGTGGTGGGGGTAAAGGGAGCTCCGGCTTCTAAAAAAAGCCACAGAAGCAGCCCTGTCAGGAATGAGGTGGTTAGGGGTGAGGGAGGGGGTGGGTTCACCAAGGAACAGCCATGAAAATGTGTGCCTGAACACTTGATTATTGTGTTTGTAGATAGGGGGGAACTTGTTTTTTGTTAGAACCAGATTTTTTATTTATTTTATGCAGCTCGAGATGTTTTATTATGATTAGGGTTGGTCGATTTTTAAGAGCCTCTAAGAACGGGGGAAAGGATAAAAAATAAAGAGACCACTCGGATAGCCTCAATATAAAAGGGTTTGTGGTTAGAAATGTACCTTTTTACTCACTGACACAGAGCACATTTCTATCAAGTGCTTTGGCAGCGACATGGCTGTGTCTTCTTTTAATACTTGGGAGTAATTTTTTTTTTTATCTATGATTACAGCTGTACTCTTTCGTTAATGCCCTGATCCATTTTATGCTATGCTCCTGCAATGGCTTCAATAGTTGGTAACGCTTTAGATTACAGCCCGCAACGTACAGTGTAATTACTCCAGAGTTACGGTGTAATCCTTTGTACTAACGGTGTACCAATTCCATTATTTCCAATGCTCATATAGGTACTGGGGAATAAGATGTGAGTTATGGAATAAAGGGGTAACAATTTGGGATCTTACAAAAAATTTACACTGTAGTTATTTTTTAACTACTGTGTACCTATTCTATTATTACAGTGTATCTACGACCTACTGAGCAATTATCCGGATGTTTGGGAGGAATGGGAATGGGAGGCAGTTTACTTCGGAACAAAGGTCAAGGGGACTTGACCAAGGGGAGTTTTCACACGGATACTATCGGCGTGTGAAAACTGTCTCAACTGCCGATCACGTCACCAGGAAACTTCATCACTGGGCCACTTGTTTATGGTTACACCGTAATTCCGGAGTAATTACACTGTACGTTGCGGGCTGTAATCTAAAGCGTTACCCAATAGTTATATTGGGAAACATCTTGGTCTTACCCCTTCTTCTGTTCTCTGCTCATTTACCAATAGTGAAAACGTATGGAATGTATACATTTCTTGGCATTACATTTCGCTTTAATCAGAGGAGATTATGTTTATGTTCCAAGACATTGGCATGTTATTCTATAACCATTTATATTTATTTATTTTATCCAAACCAAAGTTGACCATCAATAATTCAGTGTAGCTAAAAGATGGAGGTAAAAAATGATTCATTTTCGTTTCCTCTTCGGTCCAAAACGAATGATTAAGAGTATAGTTTATTGTAATCATGGACACGGATGTTGTAAAATAGAAAATAAACTGACAGTGAAACAGTGCCTCTGTGTTCTGTCTTTATGAATGCTAACCAATTAGATACTGGTGTGTCACCAACCGAACAAAGAGTTCACACACAAAATACCTATTCATAAATATACACACATGTTCTGTAACTGTGGCCACAAACAATTACATATTCAATGTATATCTAAAAGATTAGGTTAAAGTTAAAAAGAGGAACTTCTTACAGTGATCTTTGGATGTATTTGTACCTAGCTTCACTAATAAGAGAAAAGTTAAATGATAGTGCAATGCAGAAAATAAATCTGTAAGAAAAGATTTCCACCATTCAAATGTTAGTTTCTCCATCATCTAGTTTCTGTGTATTTATATATTTAGTTTTGAAACCCAATTTCGTGACACAGCATCTCTGCATAGCTATTGGAAACATCATTGGGAAAAAAATGGAAACAAAAATAAAAACGCCCGGTGAACGGAACATGACATTTGTGTTCGAGTACCGGGAGAGAAGCTAACATGTAACTTAAAGAAAGAGAGAGCGGTCAATGTGTAAAAAGTCCACATCATTTCTCACTCCCTCGTGGTAGCTGAAACACTAGACACCCCTCTGGTTAAATTGGCCTGTAAGTTAATGAAAGACATCTGACTACCATAAACACGGCATTTCTCCCGCATTTAGCGGCTAGGAAAAATAATAACGGAGGTGTGCGCACGGTGGGCCTCAGGTGATAACGGCTACAGAGTTTACGTCGGATCAGATTTGGAAGCCATACTTGTACAGAACTGCATAAAATAGAGGGAACAAGACGAGAATGAGGATTTAAGTCTTCTTACCCTTTTGAGGAGACATTTTGTACATTCTGGCGCTTGTGCGTGTTATCAACACTGCAGTGAGTAGCACTTTGGAAGTCTCAAATAGAACATGAGATCACATATTCATAAGTGAGTTAAAGAGTTACTTTCATGAGGATATATAAATGGTACGCTTGTTTACGTGTTCCTGTCTAATATATTATCATTATAAACCAAGTCCACTGTGCCATGCTTATGTCAATAAAAAAAAAAAATGCATTTCGAATTGTGTTTGGAGTATAATCCAAAGTTGAGACAATTCCAGGCCAGTTTCGGTCTTTGTGGAGCAGACAAGATGCAGAGACAATACACTGAGCTCTTGTTTAGGTCTTCTGCTTTTGGCATCTGCATGTCGTTGAATTCATCACTTTCCCATTCTAAATATCTAACTATGGGATATGTCAAAACACTGCTCTGTGTGTCTAAATCATTGATCCTGCTTTAACATCTGCTCATTTTTCAACTCTTCTGGAACAGTAAAGATAACTTCAAACAAGTCGTTTCCAGAAATGTTTTTTTTTCCTTTTTATTATTTGTAAAGACCTAAATTACCAGACCTGTTTACGTCTCTGCATCAGAGATCATGATTCACAAAGACAACAATATGCTGCCGTTTTGGCAGCGCACAGCGTTTTCATCACTGTCTGGTCTTCATTTCTGCCTGTCTGGCTGGCTGTATATTGCTCTCTCTATCTCTCACTCCCGCATTCTCTCTCTCTCTCTACCTCTCTCTACCTCTCTCTACCTCTCTACCTCTCTCCCTCTCTCACTCTCGGCCTACTGTTTTTTCCATTCAGCCCGTGAAATCTCATCTTCAAGCCTCAGGCTTTATGGGGTGGGGGGGTCGGGGGATTTGGTCTGTTGCCACAAAGCACGCTATGGACTTCCTGTGTGATGGGGTTGAGCTTCCTGTGTTCCAACAAAGGAAAGGCCTGACACAGCACACACGCAGGGAGACAATGCCCCCCCCCCCCCCCCCCCCCCCCCCCCCCAATCACACACACACACACACACCGAGATCTGCATGCTGACTCCTGGGCTCATGATTGGATGCCCATAGCCAGGCATGCAGTAATCTTCCTACCCGTTGCTGACATTGGTGCTGCTGAGAGATATATGGTGCTTGCTGAGGAACAGATTGATAAAGCAGAGGTAACCCTAATTGGGTTAGCCTGTAAAGTGATTGCAGAAGGCCAGGTGTAGAGGATGAGCTACAAATAGCCTGGTTGCCGCTCTGTGGCTATTTTCACCACAGATGTTTAGCCAACAAATAGCGATGTGGCTGCCGGGCTGGCCTCCAGCCGCCATGTGTTCCTCCGTAACCCTCATTGTCTGTTCAAAGATTCTGGAGGAAGGGCAAGACGCCCAACAAGATGAGAGGCAAAAGCCATTCAACGCAAATGTATTTTTTAAGGAAGGAACTACAGAGCTTGATTGTTTTTGATTTCCTTTCTGGAAAGTTCCTTTTTCAGATCTGAATTCCACCCAAAGAAATAAGTCTCGTAAGACACTCTTGCACACTGGAAGAGCCAACTGGCTTGAATGTGGTTTGGGACTTTTTGTGAAAAAGTCAGACCAACATTCTTAACACCAGTATTGGGCTGATTTTAGTATTATTACTATTAATAGTAATAGTTACGATGAGAATACTACTGATGGCTTTAGCCACAGCCTGGTCCTTTCCAGAGGAGTAGCTCCAGATGAATCATGTGAAGAAAGACATAAGTCAACCTTATAGTCAACCGTCCCGATGCCTTCAGATAAGAGAGCGCAGACACTGGCATCATTAGCAGGACTTATCGCAGGACTTATCAATGCAGAGATAAGTCCTCCCCTCTCTTCTGCTCTCAAAGAGTTTCTTGATTCATAGCTTTTGTCTGGGGGGAGGGGGTGATATAGAGATGAAACAGAGACAGACGGATCACTGTTTTAGTACTCCTCTTTAGTATAGTAGGTTGGGTACTTCCCATTTTCTGTCAGCGGTATTTAAAGGTCATGTAATGTTAAAGGCGGGAGGGGGTTGACGGTACAACTCTTCTCGACGGGAAAAGGGAGTGAAACAACAAAAGGGATTGTGTTGTTGGTGTTCCCGGGAAAAGAGTTGGGAGTGGGAATGTCACAGAAATACACCACTGACAGCTCCCATGCGATAGTATGAGTCGTTGGTCGACAGGCAGAGAGAGAGAGAGAGAAAACATTTAATGCTATTTCAGCCAAGTGTAGGAAAGTGGGTCGTTACTTCCCTCCAAACTCAAGAAAACAATCTTGCCTCCCTGAGTGAGGGAACTATATGGACCGCCCTTTCCTGTTTTTGCTTCTTTTCCATTCCTTATTTTCACAAGCTTAGTAAGAAGAACACTAATCCTGAGTTGGAAAGAAAAAGCCAGAGTGATGCCTTGGCTATTAGCTAGCTCGGTCAACGGTCGGACTCAGCCATCACTGATTCATTCATTGTCGGCCTCTCTCTCTCTCTCTCTCTCTCTCTCTCTCTCTCTCTCTCTCTCTCTACATTCTGCCACATTCATTTGAACACTGGCTGGAACAGCTGCCAGTGGAAAGTTTGGTCCCCTCGTATATAATAAGATATCTATGATGCAGTAGGACAAATAGTTAAATCAGATTATTAATGTTTTTGCCCTTCAGATCTATCAAATAAAAACCAGGTTGTTCTCTTCGAAACATAACAGATGTTGTATAGTATGGCGCCAGGAAATACCTGCGACAATATTGTCTCAAAAAACGAATCGGGTCACATGACCAGGTAGTCAGCGTGCTGCAAGCACTCGATGGATCCAAAAGAATTGTTCCCCGCTACATCATGGCTGTCACGGATAACATTTCTTTAAAGTGGTGCCATGTAGTCATGGTGTAGACATGTAGCTAGCAGGTCCCGATTAGATCACCCTGGTCCAGGAGCAGTGAGTCCCCTGTAGAATGTAAGCCAGTTCCCTTTTTAGTCATGCACCAAGGTGTCAGCCATGCATCGCCTTCCCAGCACTCACAGGGTGAGCCAGTACAAGAGCCAGGAAGCCACTGGGACTTCACTTACAGTGACACCTAAGGGTGTGATTGACAGGCGCTATATAGATGGACTGGGTTTTGGAGGGACAATGTGATCCGTCTGAGGCAAACAGGGGTCTGAAAACAGAGCGCCAGGTCCCTGTGTAGCTCTTTTTGTCGAGCCAGGGTTAAGGGTTTGATTCCCACCCATGGGGCCCACCCATGCTAAGAAATGTATGCCATGGGAATGATAAAACACGTTGGATTAGAGTGTCCATCAACTGGAATATGTTATTATTAACCTAATACTGTGTGGTTCTTCATAAATACACACAGAAGATGGTTGTCAGTTAACCTCTGAATGAGATACATGAGGTAAAAAATATGACTCAATAAGATTAGTTTGTACTGTCTGTGCTGTCTGTATATATTCCAAACCAGGCTCCTGGGACCAGGCTACAGCAAAAAAAGGTTACATCAGAACAGATATGTGTTGCTTCAGTTCAGAATCAAACATATCTCAAATGTGGCTTTGTTATTTCATGCTCTCTCGTGGGTAACTTGGGAAAGAGAGACATTCCCATCTCTCTCTTTCCCTCGCAGTGTCAACGTGATGCAGATCCATATGGTAACGTGAACTTTACAGCCCAACCATTTTACATTGTTTGCAACTGCTTCTCTTCTGGGCCAGCACTTTTCAAACAAAACAAATCTGACGATGAAATGTGTTTCTTCTTTCTTGGCATTGTTCCTTTTGCCCAGTTATGGAGTGTTAACATATTTGGACTCCCATTATGGACTCTAAGCAGTCAAACCACAGATAGATAGCATTCCCTTCTGTCCCAGATGCTACTGTCCTGCAAGCTTCTGTTTTGGGGGAAACGCTAAACAAGCACAGCCTGCTCTTTGTTTGACAGCCGTCCCTCGTCATGTTGTTGTAGCTTATTCTCCACTTCAGCCGCTAAATCTAATTTGCAAAGAAGAAGCTGTGATTGTTAACTACCCCCCCCCCCCCCCCCCCAACCCCCCATCCTCCCTCCCCCCACCCCCATTTTGACACAGTGCACGTGCAGTTCTGCACGTGCTCTGCATTTGAATTAGTCCCTGGCTCTGTGAACACATTGAGCCGAACTCTGGGTGTTTTACTTCTCTATTTTCTTTGAAATAATCTACGTGGTGGTGTTTGCAGTGTCCAGTGAAAGCGTCTGTTTATGACGTTGAAATCGGTTGAAACGTTAGCAAGCACAGCCTTCAGTCCTCACAATTGGTTGCAGCCACAGTGCAGTTTAAGCATTAGCTAACAATAGTGCTCTATGTTTAGTCCCAGGCTCCCAACGTTATGTGATACCCTTATCACATAAACTATTGGTGCATGTTTATAAATAGCAGGGAACTGTCTTAAGGTAACAGCAGAAACAGCTTAGCTATAATACATCCAGGGTGTGTTTGTGCATGTCATTTCGTTTTTGTAATTTCTTATTATTAGTGATATGGAATATCTCTTTTTGTATCTTTATCTCTCTCTCTCAGTCACACACACACACACACACACACACACACACACACACACACACACACACACACACACACACACACACACACACACACACACACACACACACACACACACACACACACACACACACACACACAAAGCTGTAGCATGAGGCTCAAAGCTGCTTATCTAATCTGGGGGTTGCAGACAGGCTGTCTGGCCTGATGCATCTGTATAAACGGAGATGCGCGCGCACACACACACACACACACACACACACACACACACACACATCCACACGCACACTCAGGAATGCTTCGTTCAACACCATGCATGCAGACCATCCGTGCTTCCTTCCATCACATTGCAGGGGAATGTCTTCAAATAGATCCTGGGACTAGCCAGGGACAGCTAATGATATGATGAAGTTCTGTGTGTTTTCCTAAGTTAATGCTGGTAGTGTTAGGGTCTTTGGAGCCATGGGATTGCCTTTAAATAGCCCAAGTGCTGCCCTCTTAACCACATTAACCACATTATGAAAGAGAGATTAGCTACTGAAAACGTATTATAATATGACTGTCGATCATCTTATTAAGCGGAATTGCAGTGAGACCAAAACAAATTGATTGTACATCATCTACATAATAATCGAATTCAACAGAACAGCTCACATAATTCTGCTTCGCCCACGGTTAATAATTTGCTTCTGGTTCCCTTATTTAGAAGCATGGCGTTGGCAACCATCTGTTTGTGATTACTGCTCATGAAGGAGCAATGAGATTCTCCAAACCCCATCAGTGCTCGCATCTGTCCATTGAGAGAGAGAGAGAGTAGTTTGCCGTTTAGCATCATCATAACGGTTACGAGATGCACCAGGCCCTTGAATATCGCTCACCACTAAATATATCCCCTATAGGTTATAAACCGTATTGATCAGAAAGCTTTTTAAGTCCAGAACTCAGGGATGGCCTTTTCCCGGCCGTCATCTTTGTTCCGAGTTACTCTTCCTGTCTCCCCCCTAATGGCCATTTTGGCCCTGGAGAGCAGCCACTTAAGTGCTGGGTCATTAGTTAGTCCTGAGCTTTAAAATAGGGAGGTGGGGGGGGGACCAGGGGACATACATACACACACAGATAGGGATCGATAGATGAGACTTGAGAGAGAGGTGACTCTAGGGAGTCCTACAGGCTATTGATGGCCCTTTTCCATTGTCACTTTTGGTCGTGCTAAGTCAAACCATGCTGTGTTGAATTGCGTTTCCATTACCACTTAAAACGCGCCGAGTTGTGCCGATTTCCTGCCAGAGATGGACCATCCCAGAGGCCAGGTCAAAGCACGCCAGACCCACCTCCAAACGGTTTGCGCTGACAGTCCTGTTTGCTGTCTCTCAAATTTTTGAATTACAGGCCTAACACTAACCCTTACAGTAAGGCCTGGCTGGGTGGGGGTTAGTGAAAGAGTAGTGGCCTAATAAGGGTCCATGCCCATTATCAGCAGATATTGCCTTATTACCTATATCTATATCATGGTATACGTTGACAATATACAAGTAAATAAATATAATAACACAGTAGGCTACATTATCCATGTAAAGATACACATTATTGAGGAAAGATGTTTCCCTAATAAAACACTACATCAATATTCGATTTATAAAAGCCATGGTTCAGTGGGTGTATTTGTTTGTGTTTGAAAACGTGAATTCAGGTGCAAGCGGTTTTATTGAATTAGCCCTGCATCCTCCTCCCCCTCCTTTCCCTGTGAGCGACGAATATGACAAACCCCAGAATAGCCAGGCGCCTGCCACACTGGCTGGTTTATGACCTGGGATTACATCTCCAAGGCTGTCTTCCAGATGCAATCACTTTTGCACCACCGAGTCATGAGGTCCAGGAAATGAATGTCTTACAGGACATAGCACACCTTTGCGAACATTGTGGACTGGCGGGAAATCATTGTTTACTTTTTAAAATGAATGAAATAATATATTTAAACACACAAACCCTTGCTTTGCTTTGTGTTTCAGATGAAGCTCAAGCTGCTTTTGATATCCACCCTGCTGGGAGTGTTTTGTTGCAGTAGTAGTCGTGCTCAGAAAGGTAAGGAGAGCCCTAACCTTGTTTCAAGCTCTAACCTGTGATTCTGTTCGCTGTGACCACACACACACACACACACACACACACACACACACACACACACACACACACACACACACACACACACACACACACACACACACACACACAATGTAAGTAGAGCAGAGCTGGCCTCGCATGGTAAACGCAGAATTTTGACTGATGACTAGTACTGCCTGTCTCCAGAGAGCCAACATATCAATGAAGCATAATGATGTCGTCATGTTATTTTCAAGAAATAATGCTCCAGGTAGAGTACAACATTGTGGAGGCTAATTCTCAAGTGGAAAATGGGTATAGGCTAAGCTAAGGAAGTTAAAGGTAAAGATACACTAGGCTAAATTAAGCTAATCTATGCTAGTGTTCCTTAGCTACACACACAGGGAGAGTGTGTGACCAATGCTTCTTAGTCTGCACGGGCAGACAGCACTGTAGCAACGCTCTGGTGTGACCTCTCTCTCTCTCTCTCTCTCTCTCTCTCTCTCTCTCTCTCTCTCTCTCTCTCTCTCTCTCTCTCTCTCTCTCTCTCTCTCTCTCTCTCTCTCTCTCTCTCTCTCTCTCTCTCTCTCTCTCTCTCTCTCTCTCTCTCTCTCTCTCTCTCTCTCTCTCTCTCTCTTTTTTGTCTCTCTCCCTCCCCTATTTCTCTCTGTCTCTGTGTGTCTCTCTCTGTCTCTCTCTCATTCTCTCTCTCTCCTTCCCCTTCTTGTCTTCTGTTCAGAGGGGAATGAGTGCATCAATGCCAATGCTAAGTATTGCGGGGAATGCATCCAGGCCGGAGCCAAATGTGGATGGTGCCGACACCCAGTAAGTGGATTCCTAGCAATCAGCTGTATATCCAGCTCAATGGTCCAGTAGAATAGAGTAGGCCTCTATCCAAGCACATTGTGCTCCACCATCAAACAGCAGGGAGCGCTGAAAAACTACTTATGCAATGGTTTCTCTGGATTCTTATTTTTCTTTTTGTGGCTGTAACACTGATAGGCATTCGGCATTCATGCCAAGTGATGTCACTTCCTCTAGTTTTGTTCGAGAACAATGTACATCACCCGACGCCGATTTCACCCATTTCAAAAGAACCATTGCGATAACCTGCATGGTGAGGTGGTGATGTCACCGAAAGTTTGACATAGTCACTCTTTAGCTTAGCCGATGACGTTGAACCCATTTTAGCATTCGGTTCCGATGGTCGGAGCGAGACGTTCGAAAAGACATTTCAATGTTTTCCTTTCCCGCCAGGAATTCTTGAAGCAGGGGGAGGCCGTGTCCAGCCGCTGCGACGAGCTGCAGTCCCTGCTTATCCGGGGCTGCAACCTCACCGATATCGAGAACCCGCGCGGCGGACAGCGCATCCTCCTGGACAAGGCGGTGACCAACCGCATCAAGGGAGCGGACAAGCTGAAGCTGGAGAACATCACCCAGATCCAGCCCCAGAAGCTCAGCCTCACCCTCAGGGCCGGTGAGAGATGCACGTGCCAACCAGCGGAGAATCAATGTTAAAACTATAATACACATTATTAAATGCTGACAGCATTGCAATCAATAACTATAGCACACAGCAGGCTTATTATCTTCCCCCAATAGTACAGCACAATATATTCTGACCACAGTCCTGTGTTTAAGTGGATGACCTGGATGTCCTTAACAAATCGTGCCTACTACATTGTTGTTGATTATTTGTCTAACATAATTTGTGTGCCCTTATCTTGGCATGAATACACTGAGAAAGGAACTCTTCGTCATAGTCTTGTGATTCGTGTTAGTTATTTGTCTTTGAGCTTTAAGTTAACATACGGGAATCACTGTGATTTCGTCTGTATATTGACTGGAAAGTACAGTGGCTGTAACACTATTGATTTGTGTGTGTGTGTGTATGTATGTGCATTTGTATGCGTGTGTGTGTGTGATGTGTGTGTGTGTGTGCGTGTCTGTGTGTGTGTATGTATGTGTGTGTGTGCAGGGGAGCCCCAGTCGTTCAACCTGAAGTTCAAGCGGGCAGAAGACTACCCCATCGACATGTACTACCTGATGGACCTGTCCTACTCCATGAAGGACGACCTGGAGAACGTCAAGAACCTGGGCACCAGCCTGATGCTGGAGATGACCAAGATCACCTCAGACTTCAGGATAGGTGAGGACCGTTGTGCATATCTTCATTCTAAATGTATGTGTGTATAGTGATAGAAAAGCCACTCGTATAAACACAACTGCTTTTGTGAAATTCATGCAAAATGAAAAGTGAAAAAAAGTAAATGAAACACCATTCTCATTACACCATTAAGGCTCTGACAGCACACAAGTACACAGAACACACGTCGTGCAGGTGAGCAGTCTGCAGACCTTTCATAGTCCAGCCGCACTCAAGGAATACATTTCCCACAATGTTTGTGCGTTGTTTCCCTTCTCTGTCGGAAGTTCCAAACTGAAATGCATCATAATGTGAACGTTTCATGCCAAGCCATGCTTTGTGTGACACCGGTGTTGAACGCTAGGTAGGTGCAGTCACTAAAAAGGAGCTTTGTTTGGACTTGCCAAGGCTGAAGTCCTCAGAGGTCCGCTATTGCGCATCCTTCCGCCATTTCTGTCTGGTACGGCTGGACTATGAATTGGCCTTTTTAGTCAGTGTGAATATCACAGAACTGGCCTCGCCGGGAGATCTAACACGACAAATACTAATTTTAAACGCACCACTGAGTGTTTCCGGATGCGCTGTCATCATTTTTCTTCCCCCACTCAAGGCTTCGGCTCCTTCGTGGAGAAGACGGTCATGCCCTACATCAGCACCACGCCGGCCAAGCTTCTCAACCCTTGCACGGGCGGCCTCAACTGCACCAGCCCCTTCAGCTACAAGAACGTGCTGAAGCTCACCAGCGACGGCAAGAGGTTCAACACGCTGGTGGGCAAGCAGCAGATCTCCGGGAACCTGGACTCCCCCGAGGGGGGCTTCGACGCCATCATGCAAGTGGCGGTGTGTGGGGTACGTAATGGGAGCGAGCGCCTGGACAGGGTGGGAAGAGATGGGAGGAAGAGGGAAAATAAAGTGTGTTAAGATTCAGGTGTGCGTTCTCACAGTTTTTTGTTTTGGCGTTAGCTTGCAGCTGTTGTTGGCAGCGACAGACAAACCGGTTTATATGGCGAAGGGTGATTATGTTGTTAGACAGGCAGTAAATGTGCATTTGAGGGGGGTTTGTTAGTAGGAAGGAACATATGCTTACACTTCTTGTTACGAGGTGGGTGTATCATTTTCTGGATTCCAGAGTAGGATTTTAACAACCCAACCATCTGTGGTTGGGTTACGTATGGATAGGTCTGGATTTTTATGAAAATGATAAGATATATGTTTTGTTATCCTTTTTTAATATCCTACTGTTTAAACATCTCATGGTAAGAATTTACCCTGAGATTATTCTAGCATCCAGAATGTGCAAGATGGTATGGCCAATTATGATCCCAAAAAGTGTGTGTAATAACTCAATCACAATGTTTTGCCCCACAAAAAAGCCCCCTAAGATTTAACTAAGTGGGATGGAATCAGCCCTTGAGGAAAAGTAGGGCGGTGAATCTTTCGGTATCTCACGATTTCGATTCGAGTTTGATTATTGATTCAGTACATAGGATTCTAATTTCCGAATCTGCTCCAGTCATTCCGAATCTACTACAGCGTTCTTAGCGCTATGTTATGTTCTTAGCGCTGTCAATCAACAATCAAAATCAAAAAAACAATCAACACAGCTAAAAACCAAACCAGACTGAAAGAGAATATCTGGTTCTCTTCTGTACACACTGGCCTGGGACATGGGACATGGGACATGGGGCCTGGGACTCGTGTTCTGTCTAGAACATGAGTGACAGAAACAAAGAAAGAAAGCCAAAGAAAAAGAAAAGCAAGAGACGGTAGGAGAGAGAGAATGAAAACACTTGTCTAAATATCAGGGTGCTGGTTCACAAAAAAGATGAAAAAAATAACTTTTGTAGATATTCAGAAGTTGTGAATCTAATTCTTACACCTGGCCCTAATGAAAAGCGCTTATTTTGGGCACCGCTGCCTTGCCCATAGGACCAGATCGGCTGGAGGAACGACGTGACCCGCCTGCTGGTGTTCTCCACCGATGCCGGCTTCCATTTTGCCGGCGATGGCAAGCTGGGAGGCATCGTGCTTCCCAACGACGGAAAGTGTCACCTGGAGAACAACATGTACACCATGAGCCACTACTACGTGAGTTCTGTGAAAAAAGCATCAGAAATACTTTACTCAAAATGCTTCACTCTAAAATGGTTCCGTATGTGGAAAGGATGTCTTGGGTTTCGATTGATGTCGGTCGTGATGACAGTTTGCAGTTCAATGTGGAGTGAATCTGGAATGTTCCATCCCTCCCATTCTTTTAGGACTATCCATCCATTGCTCATCTGGTTCAGAAGCTGAGCGACAATAATATCCAGACCATCTTCGCCGTCACGGAGGAATTTCAGCCTGTGTATAAAGTATGTTCTCATTTTTCTCTTTTTGTCTTGTTCTCATTTTCACTTTTTTGAACCTCTAATCCTGTTTAAAAATAGTCCCCCTTCGTTCACCAGTGTGGGCGGCATAGGCGAATGCGTGCATCAGAAGCCCAGTAATTTGACGCCACACCTACTGCGGGCTCGCACACATCTGCTGCTAGTTAATGGAAGCATGTTTTATGAACTTAAACCCTAACCGTCTGGGCAGCCGCTGCCCCTCTCTCGACCCAGAAGAAATTCAAAAGAATCAAACACACAGGCACACTCATGCACGCGCATGCACACGCGCACAAACACACACACACACACAGTAGCCACAACCATTTCGTGGCTTGACAATCTTGATATCTTGCATTTTAGGGTAATGAGTTCATCTTTGTTTATGTTCACTTTTGTTTATTTTCCATTGCCAGTCCAAAAAAAAAGAAACTAAATAATTTGAGCTATAGAAGCCCTAAACATAACCCTAGCTATTGGATTTCACAAATGTGTATTTTCACAAAGTCACACACATCTAATAACAACATAATAAGATGACAGAGGTCATCCTTCTTCTGGCGCTTGAGAAACCACTTGTATACCACTTGGAATGTAGAATAGACTATAAAAAAAACAATATATATATAAAAATACCATATTGTTTGTTCTACCAGTAATCACCTGTGTTTTATGTAACATTATACTTACAGATGTCCACAATTCCAAAAATTACAACTGACAAACTCCATTTACTCTTTCCCAAAATGTCTCCTATACCTAATGTCTTGCAGTCACACTCTCCTATGTCTCCAATAAATCTATTATCGATGCCTTAAAATTCTCACCAAAGGCCCAAACCACACCTCTAAAACTCTATCACTACCCAACCCACAATACACAAAATGTGGTTACTATTCACCTATAACAACCATATTAATTTATCTGGGGAGAGTAGAGACTTCTGTCTAAACCATATATTACTATCGTGTTCTCGTGTTCTCTCCCCATATTCTAATGTTCCCCACCTCAGCTCCTTTTCACCCTCATTTGTGTGGTTGGCGAGACTGATAATATATTACTCGCGCAAGAAGGAGGAATTTTCCTCAACATTCCATTTTGCGATCTTTCAAACTCATATTTCCCTCACTCTCCTGCAAAATTGTGTCAAAAAACATGTCCGGTTGAAATAGTCTAAAACCAAACTATGTATATTGACAACTGAAATGCACAATCTCTGAAAAAACCTGTTTGTTAATATTGCAGCTATTTTCTCCTCCCCTCTCTCAATATTATATATTACATTTCTCTGCCGATGTTGCACCTAAATCAATTCAACCATCACAAACACACCCACCAACCAATCAAACATACCTCTTCAACATTTTTAAATATATATACTTGTTGTAGTGTGTGTCCACTACCCCCAACCAAAATTTCCCACAAACCAAAAACAAAATCAAAAATTAAATACTCTTTAACAGATTAATTAACAGAGATTCAATTATTTGTATTACTTACAATACAAATCCACACAAATAAACAAATCCCCTAAATATAATATAGATAGAAGAGACTCTCACTTCTCACATTTTATGTTAAACCCATACTACTCTACATAAACCCTAAAAAACATAATCTTAACAAAAATATTATATATGTCACTCTAGTAGAATGACAAATCACCTACAACAAAATCGCATCAGCTATACAAAAACTATAATGACTTTTAAGATTATATACCATATTCACCTCTATCAACAAAAACATTACACATACACTAATCCAAACATTCTCAATCAAAAAAAAACAATTTAACACCTATCCAAACAACGCCTAAAACCATAATATCTCTCCAACTTAGCACTCTATTATTCCAACTTCATATAAACACCAATCTTTAACAAAACGCATTAACACCTCCTAAGCCTCATTCAATAACATTATCATCAACTTCTTTCACAGACTTCCATTACAATTATAAGAACCTTAAATAAACAATGCATCACCCCACTCATTACTACCTACACTTTTACACAAAACACATTCTCCTCATAATAAAACCATAGTGGTTCCATAGTGCAAAGTAAGACTTCTGCTGTCACTAACATAATTCTTCATGAATCTATGCTCCTATTTTCTAATACAAATAAGTAATCTATTTTTAGTATTTAACTTTAAGATGATTGTTGCCAGCTCGCACTTCAATTTTTTGATGCGTCCAGAATTACACCATGCTTCCAGATTCATTTATATAGCTTATCAAATTATAATTTTTGAATGCTGTTGATGGTTGTAGTACTGTAGATCCTAAATAAACTATTACCTCTGGTTTTTTGTGCCCCTGTCTCGTGGCACCACACACACATTCCGCCCCATTGCAACAGTCTAATTTATCATGTGATTGTGTGCATATAATGAAACAGACGAGGATTACTCATCCTCACATATACTTCTCTGAATGTCATCATTTCATTGCAACTCACGCGCTAGGGACTATAAGACAATGCACAAACTCCAAAGAGAGTAACTTTGTGATATGTACGACCGATTTGTCCCTGCCATTGTGGTGTTGTGTGTGTTGTGTCTTCCCAGATGATCTTGATTATAGCATCACTCAATAATTATGTATAATAGAAAGCTGTCTGTAACTATGAAGCACACATGTGACGGAGTTCCAAGCAGGGCAAAAGCGGACAAAATTATTCAACGCTGGAGATGGTCGTTTGCGCGTCGCCCTCTGCCCGACCCCTGTACGGGTGCCAGTGTGTGTCCGTGACTCTTTGGTGATTGTGTGTAATAGATTTAAAAATGTATCTGGCTTTTTTGATGGGGTGGGTTGTTGTCGTTGAGTCCAGAGATGCCAGGCAAGATACATTTGCATTGGCGACAGTATATGCATATGACTTCGTGGTTTTTTTGGAACTGCGAACCCCCGCACCGCCTGCCCACGTGTCCGTGGTTCCCGTAAGCGACTGGCCGAGGACATGGGACGGGTGTGCAGCACCGAACTGCCTCCGACGTGGGCACTGACCTGTGCAGCAACAACGGCGACTGCGTGTGCGGGACGTGCGAGTGCAAGAAGCGGGAGAACGCGGACGAGCGCTACAGCGGGCCCTTCTGCGAGTGCGACAACTTCAACTGCGACCGCTCCGGCAACCTGCTGTGCGGAGGTGGGTTGTGTGTGTGTGTGTGTGCGTGTGTTTGTGTTGATGTGCGTTGATATGCGTTGACATGAGTTGAAGATGCGTTGTTAAGGTTGTCTTTGGTATGATGAGGTTCAAGGGCATGGGAGGAAAAAGACAAAATACAAATTCCATGCTGTTGTAGAAGCCAACGCAGCAGCGGTTGTTGTCCTTCACTCGATGTACGGGTCACCAGGGTGGACCTTGTGCAGGGATGTGTAATCCGATCAAACATTGATTCTGCGTGCTTGAAATCGAACCGTCTCACGGAGGGAAACAACCTGCCCCTCTTCAATAGGTCATTATTAATTCCTTCGATTTTTTTCTTATTGCCTGATACCACCAGGCCACGGCCGATGCGACTGCAGAGTGTGCACCTGCGACCCCATGTGGACGGGCAGTGCCTGCGACTGCTCTCTGGACACCAGCAACTGCCTGGCGAGCAACAGGCAGATCTGCAACGGCCGCGGCACCTGCGAGTGTGGCACCTGCAAGTGCACTGACCCCAAGTTCCAGGGACCCACCTGTGAGACCTGCCCTACCTGCCCTGGAGTGTGCACTGAACACAAGTATGGAGTCTCTCTCTCTCTCTCTCTCTCTCTCTCTCTCTCTCTCTCTCTCTCTCTCTCTCTCTCTCTCTCTCTCTCTCTCTCTCTCTCTCTCTCTCTCTCTCTCTCTCTCTCTCTCTCTCTCTCTCTCTCTCTCTCTCTCTCTCTGCCGTATCTATCCATCCATCTGTCTGTCTACAGTAGAATGGATCCCATACTGTACTGTACTGTACTCTCTCATACAGTGAGACCCTTTTAACCCCTTTGACCCTCCCTCCCTCCCTCCCTCCCTCCCTCCCTCCCTCCCTCCCTCCACTGCTTTAGGGACTGCGTGCAGTGCCGGACGTTTGGCACCGGGGAGAAGGCGGAGCGCTGCGAGAAGGAGTGCAGCGAGTTCACGCTGGTCAAGGTGAAGGACCGCGACAAGCTGCCCCAGCCCAACGACGAAGCCTACCCCCTCATGCACTGCAAGGAGCGGGACGCCAACGACTGCTGGTTCTACTACACCTACGCCGTCAACAACAACACCAAGGAGGTGCACGTGGTGGAGAAGCTTGGTGGGTGGAGTCGAGTTTGGGCTCTTTTTGGAGGTGTTTGTGGGTGGTGGTGTTGTGTGAGTGTGTGTGGTGGTGATGGTGTGCAGGGGTGTTGCCGTATAGGAGGGTTGAGGCCAGAGCCACTGGCCCGATGGAGATGTTCAACCTAGGGGGGGGAGGGGCTGGAAATTAGAGAGTAGAGTGGGTTCTTTGTTTTTCTTGTGATGGTGCAGGGGTGACCGAAAATACACCCTTTGTTGTGTACAAAACGTAGTGCGGAGAGTGAAAGACCATGTTTGGTTCTGTGAAAAGAAGTGTGTTTTGTTGTTGTTGTTTGACAGAGTGCCCCACCGGTCCCGACATCATTCCCATCGTGTTGGGTGTGGTCGTAGGCATCGTGCTGATTGGCTTAGCCCTGCTGCTGATCTGGAAGCTGCTGATGGTCATCCACGATCGGAGGGAGTTTGCCAAGTTTGAGAAGGAGAAGATGAATGCCAAGTGGGACACGGTGAGTGTCTGGGGATTCATAAACCTATTCAGAAACTCTAATTCCAAGAAACTCTCTTAGTGAGGGGAGTTTGTATGTATAAGGATTATTGTTTCAGACAATTTTAGAGGAAAGGATGCATTCTTTTCAGGTGGAAAATATGTGCGGTTATATTGGACTGCTCTTTGTATCAAGGCCGCAACCAAAGTACACACTTGTTCCCTTAATATTAGCATGAACAAAGCCCCTGCCCAATAATGTAGCTTTTCTTAGACCGGAACTGCATCAAACTGGAACGAAAGCCAATCAAATTGAAGATGAGGTAGGATTTAATTTGGCTCTGTTATTAATTGCCAGATGAACACAAATCAGTCTTCAAAGTTTGACACCTCCAAAGCAGCAGCTCATTGTAAAAGGTGACTTTTGTTCAAGTGTGGACCGTTTTTATTTGCTAAATATTTTTGTTTTTCCATCATAAAAGGTCTCGACAGGCCTCAACATCTCAGAACAGCCAGTAGAACCAATTCTTGTCTTGGCTGATGAGATTACTAGACATGTCAATATTATTATTATTTGACTTTCTCCCTCTGCATTGCCATTGCAGCTACATAAATAGAAGTCATATTTAGAAGTAACATTTTCTGAATGTACTAAATAAACTTTTTTGGTAGCGTTGGGCAGCTTTAAACTTTTTATTTTATTTTTACCTTTTTTTGGGTAATGTTTAAAACACCCATTTTCGGGGAGTGGCTTCAGCTCCGCCCTTTCCTGCTTCCTCTCTCCAAAATCAGCATTAGAAATTGAGACTGTTCAGAACCATAAATTATATGTGATATTTTGGCTCCACCTAGTGGTAGGTTTATACAGTTCCGCAATATAGGGACAAATCTAGAGCGACGAAGACCTAAAGATATATAAATAAATTGTCATTTTGGTCACCAAGCACAGTCATTATTGAAATTCTGTTTCAATATTTCACTCAAATAAAAGCTATAAAAAACCTTTTTGTTTATGTCTGCGGTCGGATACAAAATAAATGAGTATCTACAATTTAGATGAAGCCTAACATAAGCCATGTTTGTTTCACCAAATTAAGTTTAGTTGAATAATACAGATATAGTTATATCCTCAGAAGACATGGTCATATTCAGAGGATAATTGGATAATACCATCAAACGTTCAACTAAAAACAGAACAGATCAAACAATGTTATCAAATTATCCAGGATGTTCACGAGGTTGTTGGCTCTCACTGTATTCAATATTTTCTTTATATATTAATTATTTAAACCAAGCAGATATAGCAATTGCACAACAGGTTATACAATTTGTATGGTGTGTTTTTAATGTGGGTAATAAGCCATTCAATATAAACAATTAAATATAAGGTGTGTAATAAGCTATTCAATATAAACGATAATTATATAAACCTTTTTCTTAAAAAGAATTTCCAAATCCATCTTTTTCCATCTCTTTACGTGCCTGTTTTTCCCCCTCATTTACCATTTATGTTCATTCTGTTCTTTGTGCTGTCAATTTATGTTGTTTTTTCTACGCTTAAACCTTTCTATGCTTCTGTCCTCATTCTGCAACTGAAGCAAGAGAACCCCATTTACAAGAGTCCTATCAATAAGTTCCAGAATCCAAACTATGGTCGTAAAGCTGCTGTCCTTTAAGTTTGTATTTCCACTTTCGCTTTCTGTTTCTCCAGTTTCCCTGCATGGGCATTTTGCTTGTGCTTTCCTTTTTTCTGTGTGGCTCAACCTTCCATTGTCAGGGTTATTTTATTTGATGATGAGGAAAATAAACTTGGTGCTAAGTCTTGAACTTTATTGAAAGGAAGACTGCATAGTCGTGGTAGTTAAAAAATCACTGCATGAGTGTGCTGTGAAAAATTAAATATGGTTTATATATTGTGAAGAATAAAATGTCAAAATATAAACCTCTGTGGTAGAAGTTGACTGGTAAGTAAAAGGCATCAAGTGGAATCCTATGTGCACTCTCTTGGTTTTTGTGTTTTTGTTTCTTAAATGGCATGTTTGACAGTGTATTGAGGACTGTATTGTACTAGTGAGTGATACTTTGACATCCTGTGTTGCACCGTCATCCCTCCACTGACATTGATTGTATTCCCTTACCTAATTCAGACGTTGCTGTGTTGTTTTTTCTAATGGACATTCCTGATACGTTTCTGTGATGTAGGTCTTTACATTACACTCATTTTTATATTTGTATATTATTGCCTTTCAGGGTGAGAATCCAATCTACAAGAGTGCAGTCACCACAGTGGTCAATCCAAAATATGAAGGAAAATGAAGGCCAACTTCTGAGTTTTCAACGAACAATTGACAGCAAACATCTGAAAGTTACAGTGTATAGATTTTGTGCCATATGTGGTTGACTGCTATTTGTATTTTATTTTCATTTGTTTGTTTCATTTTTTTAACTTTATTTTTGCTTTGTTAAGACAAAGTAAAATGTTGCCACCGCAAGTGCAATTTCACTTTTAACACTTTTAATTTCTATGCATTCATTGTATTTTTGATGTACAGTATATATGTATATACTTCAAATTTGCTTATTTGCAAAAAAGAGAACAAAAAGGAAATTAAGGTATGTGTCTGTCCCACCACAGGACTTTGTATTCGCAAAGAATTTATGTTTGTTTGTTTGCTTCTCAACACCATGTCTAGACTACACATGTATGGCTGGGTAAATATATAGAGTTTAACCTCTTAGCCGCTCCCATTTTATAGCACTCTGTTTCGTGTTCTCCATGACACACACACACACACACACACACACACACACACACACACACACACACACTTTCTTGCGGTCTTTGTCTGTAGCTTCCGTTTATGTCATCACTGTTTCTTGTTCTATCTCCCTGTTTCTCATTCTCTCTCCGTCTCTCTGTGCACTGATGTAGTTTGTGTTTTGTCTTTTTCAGAGAGGACCTGAATTAATAGTATCTTGTCAGCGATAACACATATTGTCTGGTGTGTGTCATTGTACTGTAGACAGTAGTAGGCGATGTTAACATTTCTAGTGAAGGTGACACAGAGACCTTGCAAGACCACGATGGAAAATGGAACCAGGTAGTTCTAAACAAGAGTCAGCCAGTGTTTTAAGATAGAGTTGCCCTCTTCTTTATGAGAACTGTCGATATATAGAGGTTAAACACATTTATTAGAAGTGTCAGAAGAAAGATAAGGTAATATACACATTAGCTATTTTTAGATATACAAAAAACAAGTATTATAAATAGTAAAATAGTATTGTAATCGGGTTATATACCACTGGTTTCGACGGTGAATGTGTATTGATCTTAAATATCCATCTTTACTGAATAATTCTTTTTACTAGCTATTTTGTTGTTCACTCTCAGGTCCTTTTCTGTTTTGTTTTTTTATATAAAAAATCCATATATATTGCCTTCAAATATATTGCTTTGTCAGCTTCTTGCAAATTGTACACACCTATAGGTTAACTAAATGGTTTTGTCCACGCAAAGCCCCACAAGTGCACACACACACACACACACACACACACACACACACACACACACACACACACACACACACACACACACACACACACACACACACACACACACACACACGATGTTGATTTCAAGAATATGTTTTATCTCATTGCTGATACAGTATGAATTTATTTATTAAATAAACAACATAAAAATGTGGGTGTCTTTTTGCCTCGAAAGATTAACAAATAACGAATAGATCACATTGTTGTTACTTTCACAGAAGGGAACAAGCCTATAATGAATGATAAGAGAATCATTCTGTTAGCTCTCAGATAATTAAAGTGATTGCAGAAATAGTGAATTCTATTTTCGGTGGAGGCACTGTATAGGCACTGAATAGCATTTGAACGGTGGGGGTAAATAAATTGAGAGCTATTATTTGGTAAACTGCAGTGGATGAGAATTTGTGGGGTTGGTGGGGGGGGGGGGGGGGGGGGGGGGGGGGGGGGGCGATCTGCATGGACAACCGTGGATTTGCTTGATAATCTACTACAAGCCTGGTCTATAATGGCAATTAAACCGCCTGTCTTTCCACATAACATGTACAAGAAAATGCAATAATAAACAACACATAAATGGGGATACACTTGACAATGGAAGATATTTTATCCTTAAGAGATATACATTTATAGAAAAGGGAGATAGAAAAAAAGTATATATAAATTATATATATAATTCTAATTTTAGTTTTCGCATGATGCATCTCTTCCCCGGATGTGCCGTCAGATTCTACCGGATGTGTACTCAGTGGACTGGAATCTTAGAAAAAAACTGTCAAAATATCTCTGGGCTGGAGCTCTTCACAGCATCAAACGTTGTTATATATATCGCTCCCCTGTTAGGTTTGCATCAAACCTAATATAATAACAGATATTATGGAGGAAGGCATTTTAACAACGCTGAAGATATTGATAATCGGAGAAAGTGGTGTTGGAAAGTCAAGGTAAGATAAGGTTAGCTACCTTCAAGAAGTTGACGTTGTGGCTCTTAATGTCAGCAAAAGCTGAGACTACCCAACAATCTAGTTTAACCTGAACTGCTATGAATCACATAAAAGCTGACCTAACCAATGCGTCCTTCCTAATATTTAACAGTCAGGTCGTTATAGTGATGAACCCATTTAGGAATGGTTTTGCCAACAAGCTAGCATTACATAGCTTGGTAGCAAGTCTTCCTTCATCCTTGGCATCCAGCGAGAGAAGTTATTGGAAAATGTTGCGATGGTGCGATGGCTGTGACTTGACCAGACCTTGGAGGGAGGATTGATCTGTTGCCCCATGTTATCATATTTATATTAAATGAGTACTGTCATAGCACGTTGATGTGCGTCCATGGCTACAACATCTGACCCAAAATACTTCTCTTGCAATCAAATCAAATCCACCTCAATAACCCACGTTGCTATATCGTTTTCAGCTAATTCAATCCCATAAGTCTGTCTGGTTATACAAGCCACCACGAATACGACAGCAGCTGGTTATACAACCAGTTTTTCTAGATCTGTGTATGCGGTGTTCTTGCATGCTTAGTAGTGCGCTTTCCTGTTGGTGTTTGCCAGCTTCTGAGAAAGGAGCTCTATATAACAACCACTGACCCGTCTAATGTGATACGATGTGCAGGTCTATGCTACGTCCAAGTCAGCCTTTTGTGTGTGCCACTGCCAATACATAACCTAACCCCGTTGGTTGCTCACCGTAATATCCATGGCTGTGGTTTACACGGCATGAAGGAATGCTTTTAGTCAGCCTTAGCCTTGAACCATCACATTTCAGACTATGGTAATGAGCACCCCATGCATTTGATCTGATGATGCACTCATCTGAATGCTGCGTGCAGCCCAATGCACGCACAGGCATAATTTTAATATTTAAACTGCCATGAGAGAATACATACTTGCTTAAAACAATAAAAATCGGATGATGCAACAAAATAAAATTTGAAAAGGTCACAATATTATTGATTAAAATGACGACTTTGGATTCAAAACAAAATTTACTCTTCATTATCAGGATCATTGAGAGTTTAATGTGTAAGTAGAAACAATAAACATAAATACCCCGTAACTGCAAATTGAATGTTTAACGCACCAGTCTTTCCATCTAGCTTTAGAGCTCAAATTACTACAATGCTTTACATGTTAGCTAATTTATTTTAATGATAGTTTGATTCGGATTCCCATGTTATTTCAGACACGCTCTCATGATGTTTGATCAACATGCAGCTGGGCTAGCCTTAATTTGATTTTATGTATTTTTATTTATATATATACTATTCCAATTTACTGAGGCCTTCGCATCATAGGCTTGATGATGTGTACCTGGCAATGGATCCACGGGTTCTAATTGACCTACAAAATGTACTACGATGCAGACTGCAAACGGTGACACACTGCTCTCACTAAACATCTCTCTTGATGGGCCCCGATGAAAACTATGAGCGTCACGCCGCTCAGTCGTGTCCAGGGGAAATGAGAGGGCTTTCCACGTCATCGACGGTGCAGTGATTAAGGCCTTTGCACTCTATTATTCAGAGTCAGCACGTGAACCCAGGGCCACCTGACTTAGAGCAACCAATGGTGTGTGTGTGTGTTTAATGGGGGTAGAAAGTTAATCGAAATGAGGGAGTCGGGGACATACAGGACATTCTATCTCCACTATCTCCTACTGGGCCAGGGTTGAGGCCAGGGTTGAGGCAGTGGACACGAGATAACAGAGCCATAGACTAGCTCCCTAAGAAAAATAATACCCAAGAAAGATAAGAACCGTTAAGCAGTTGTACACTGCCTTCTCAAAGATGACAAATTTTCTCCTATCTCTTTTCTTTTTACAGTCTCCTATTACGATTTACAGATGACACATTTGATCCAGATCAAACTGCAACAATCGGTGAGTATATGAGACATGTGTCAATACCAGTGCTTTAGGTGCAGCATCAATGGAAAATCTCCACTTTATGGCATATGTTTTTGCCTACAGATGAGAAAGTAGCGACCACAAGCCATATTTTGCCTCAGCCTCCAGCCTCCATAGGGTTCACAGTCTCCCAGTGACGTCATGCCAACTGTCCATCATTGTACCAAGTTAACAAGACCCTTTTATTGCATTGGCCAATCACAAACAGCCTGCACACTAGACCCATGTCGCCTCACTCATACGCTCACACTCTCAGTGCAGTGTTTCCCTTACAGATTGGAAAGGCAATGCCTCTTGTAAGTGATCATGTACTTCAATATTTTTTCTGTATAGCAGACTAACTTTAGATCACAAATTTTTTTTTGTGATCTAAAGTTGGTCTCCAAAACAAAGGATTGTGTGATATAGGTCGTCTGTGTGGTGAGAGCGCCTCTTGAATTACAGCTGTCACCTGCACAACACACTTTTCTTCGATCCAGCTGCACATTTTATTATCCCTCATGGGGAGGGATACATGGAATATAACATCAATCTGATCTGCTGAAATAGTGATCCTAACTCCCAGGTTATGTCATCCATTGTCTGTGTGTCATTGTTTTTTTGTTTTTTTGGTAGCATTGGCTGTTGGTGCGCCTTGCAAGCTGTGAAGGTTAATGTGCCCTAAATATGTCTATGTTTTTAGTAACGGTTACTGGAAGTCAGAGATAGTCCTTCTGTGGATTCTTATTCATTTTCATTGATTATGCCTTTTGTTTGTGCAGTCAGAGTAGAGCTTTTGTTCTCACTGCCTATTTGAGGAGCTGCAAAGACACTCAGGTTGCCAGAAGGCCATTTAGATCAATATTCTCCCTGTCAGTGATTGACGCTCACTGCTGTTGTCATTTGTCCACCGGGGACTCTCTACAATGTCTTCAGAACTTCTGACAAGTCCAACCCCTCATTGACTTGAGATGAAGTCTCTTCAAAAGGTCTGTAGTAGAAAGCATATCGCTAGTGAACTGGGAACACAATCAGAGCCCAATCACAACCCACAATCAGAGATCCGGTGAGGGTGCATTTTGTAATTTCGGAATACAAACCTATGGCTCTGAGAGGCACTGATTAGCCTTCGAGCTGATTACTGTAAGGTACTGTAGTGTTTTATTTATTTAATTTGTACTCCTTTTACACCCACATCCTCAAGGATAAGTATCCCTTAGCACCAGTTTTCATTTATAACTCTGAAGGCCTTTTAGTGAATTAGCAACGCTCCTTCACATGATTGGATAACTTTGCCTCAAAGAGGGACGAGGGAGGTAGCTTCCAATGTATAGCACACCACAAATGCAGTCGATGCATACACATTTTTTCTTGTGCAGTGTAACTTTGTTCAAATTGGCATGCATGTTCTACGCAGGATGGATACACAGGGTTGTTGCTCTTTGTGAGCCTGTGTCCTCTCTGTACCACGCCTGTTCTGAGTTTTGCTCTGAAAACGTCCTGTTCCGACAGAGTTGTGCCCCGACCGCATTGCATGGCCACAGTATCTTGTTGTGTGACATTTCCAACAGATGCTGCTGCGTGTTTGGGCTGGTCGCGCTCTGGCTTGTTGTCGGCTAGCAAACACAGCTGGCCGGGCCGGGCCTGGAGAGAGAGCTCCAGGGCCAGAGAAGGGCTGTATACTGTGAATACGACAACAGTGTTTGCTGCTGTAATTGTTTTTTTCGTGCACTATGCACTATGTGTGTGGGGATCTAGCGCTCCCGGCCCCCCTCTGGTTTTTGGTCTTGGACTGAAAACGACCCCGCCTTCTCCATTTCTTTTCTTTATTTTATAACCAGATGTAAGAAACAGCCCGGTCTGCCGGCGTTCGTTTCTCTGCTAAATCTGTCAGCGGTGGTCGAAGCTCAGGGGCTGCCGCGATGTGTCATCCAAACTCAATAATGCTTTGCACATCAAGCGGGGGTCACCGGAGGTCACCCGCTCGCAGGGAGCGCATGGGGGACGCCGTTGTTATTCTTGGGTAAAACATCTATATGTCTCGTGGTGAATAAGGCGTCCTTCTCTACCCCCTCTTCTGTCATGATAGGTTTTGTTATTTATGGATTTCCGATTTTCATTCGGAGAGACCTGGCTGATTAGCATATTATAACCGGCCCGTCCATCCAGTCCTATCTGGGTTGAATTAACGCTAATCTGAATACAAGACGCGGGCTGGGCTCAGTGCCCCGTCTGAGTACCACGGATGGGGGGCTCAGCAGGAGTTCAGGGACATTTGTGTGTGTGGCATTTGTGTTTGGGCCATCCATCACGGATAATTATGGTCTGTCGTCATGACTGGGATATTCTTGGCTGGTTTGTCAACGGACGACCTGGGAGAGTCGTACAATGAGGTAACCGTAACGCATATGATGAATTGACCTGTGTGTGTGTTGCTTTCTTTTTTTGTGTCTAGGTGTCGACTTCAAGGTGAAGACCATCAGTGTCGACGGCAACAAAGCCAAGTTGGCAATATGGGTGAGTTTTGAATGGATCTCGCCCGCCTGGTGCTCTGAATGTATTCAAGCACGCGTGTGTGTTTGTATTGTTTATCAATCAAAACAAAGGGTGGTATCCCCTGAATCTGTCCCATGCCTCTCAAGAGCATTCATCTTTTACTTTCGTAGTTCACTCAAACACCCACTAGATGGCGCTCAAGTAACATCATTCTACTCTGCAATAGACTATCCAGGACAAATAGAGAAATGTCATTTCTTTCTTTTATGCTCTGATTTCTCTCTGCTTACTTTTTTTTCTTCTGCTCCTTCTCCTTCAGCTTTTTCCTCTGCTCTTTCTGCTTCTTCTCCTTAGTCTGCTTCTTCTGCTCCTTTTTGTTCTTCTTCTCCTTCCTCTCCTCCCATCTTGAGTGTGGATCCAGCAGGACTGAGCTGCTTGTGTTTTTCAGGACACCGCGGGCCAGGAACGCTTCCGAACCCTGACGCCCAGCTACTACAGGGGAGCCCAGGGAGTCATCCTGGGTAATCACACAGCTAACCGCTAACCATTTCATCAGTCGGTCAGGAAAGTGTGTGTGTGTGTGTGTGTGTGTGTGTGTGTGTGTGTGTGTGTGTGTGTGTGTGTGTGTGTGTGTGTGTGTGTGTGTGTGTGTGTGTGTGTGTGTGTGTGTGTGTGTGTGTGTGTGTGTGTGTGTGTGTGTGTGTGTGTGTGTGTGTGTGTGTGTGTGTGTACAATCACTGCAATCTGAATTGAACACGTTCCCCCCCCCCCCCCCCCCCCCCCGTTCAATTGTTAAGAGGATGATGGCTTTTCATCCTGTGGCCCCTCACATTCCCTTTCTCTTGTTTTATACATCTCATAATTTTTGTATCCGTTTTGTACTCCAGTCCCCGTTAAATGGACATGCATATTTATGTGCACGCGGGGAGCCAAGTGGAAGCGGATACAGCCTAGGCAGACATCCTCCGCTGACCTCTGTTATTAGCACCCAGCGTAGCAGTAGTACGCGCTCGGACCGGGCCCTGCAGATAGAGCTAGGGACTAGGGAGCTCCCGGTAGTGTATACAAAGTGTTTAAATAATAAAATAATTCAGTCTTCTGTTGTTGTTGGGGGGGGGGGGGTTTCCACTCGGTGTGGTTTGTTATTTGATACAGCTTTAGGATGTCGTGTTATAGACATTTATAGCGAGCTCTTTCTTTTGTTGGTTTTCAATTGGTAACAGACTGAAGTCATTGACGGCATTGTGCTATGGAAATGGGCACGGTCGATATTTCCTAATAGAAATAACGTCCGTAATGTGACTTAAACGATTTGGAATTCAACTTTTTCTTCTTAGAAACACTGCTAATGATATCTTTTTCATTTGTTTATGATAGCCTTGAAAATACAAAACCGCAGAACGGCATGACGGCAATCAAACACGCCTGGGACACCCGCGCACGTCAATAAGCCGTTTACATTCCTCGGTGACCCCGTGTTTCGAATGCCAAAACAGCAGGATTCCCTCACTACAATGGCCATGTGTGTCCCTCGGGACTAGTCAGCCTTGCCCTCATTACTGGGAGATAAAGTGTGTGTGTGTGTGTGTGTTCCCCCAGTGTATGACGTTACGCGGCGCGACACCTTCGCCAAGCTGGACAACTGGCTGAACGAGCTGGAGACGTACTGTACGAGGAACGACCTTGTTAAGATGCTGGTTGGCAACAAGATAGATAAGGTGCGTCGCTTTTCCTGCGTGTTTGGGAAGCGGTGTGCGGTTTGGTTTGCTCCTAGTTCCGTCAAGCAAAGAGATGAGTGGATTAGTCGAGCAAGGGGGGTGGGTGGGGTGAGGATTCTGGTGTCATGTTTTTACCTTCAGCAAAAACAGCACTACGCAATGAAATGTTCCCGGCCATGGCCTATTTGGACCGCATTTTGCACTACCAACTGTTCCAGACATAGAAAGAATTGATAACGAAAACAAAAGGTTTAGCTGGAAGGCCCTGCTGAGTTATTATATAGATAAAACAGTGACACACATTGGGTTGTCTACACAGTATCCATAGCAACCTTCGGGAGAGTTTAAGTTCAGTTCAAGTTTAATCTTGTGTTTTCTGTATTACAGAGTGGGAATTAACTTGGTTTATGTTTGTATTTATTATTTATAAATTGGTGTTCTATGCACAAGTAAATGTGTCTCTGCAGGAACACTGGGTGACTGAATATGAGTTTTAATACAAGATTAACCAGGGTGTCATGTAAAGGTGTTATTACTTTGTTAGTTTTTTTGGTTGGTGTGATTATTTGTAGTGATCATTGATCATATGATTGAGGTGTACTCTTTTCCTAGTTAAACTTCATCAGACGTCATCATAATCACGTCACACCTTTATTTGAAGTGCCTAGATCCTATTTCATAGCGTCTATGAATGTTAACGCACTGGTCAAGACTAAATACCAAACATGTGTCTAGATACAGTGCTTCTTTCTCTGTTCTTCCCTTCTTCTAGCTGTGTGCTCTGTGAGCAGGCCACCTCCTAGACAGAGCTCCTAACCAGCCACTACCTCTTGCTTTTGTTTTAGGAAAACCACGAGCTAGACAGGAACGAGGGGCTGAAGTTTGCGCGAAAACATTCCATGCTTTTTATAGGTAAGTCGGATTTCCCTCGCTCAAAAGACCAGGACTTATGGCGGGCTTTTCTGATCGGGGGGGGGGGGGGGGGGGGGGGGGGGGGCTTCCTCTGAAATAACTATCATACCTTGACGCAGGACGGCACGCAAGTCTGGGTTCTCTTTAGAAAAAGCTGAAATTTTGAAGAGCCATCTTCTGTGAATTCTCTTCTGCGTCTGATCACTGTGTGTTTGAATTTGGAAGATTTGCCAGGAAAAAAGATTTCAAAGGAAGCCCTTTAAGGATTGTGTTGCAATAACAGCATGTTCTTTATCAGCCCCAAGTGTTCCATCTTCCTTCTTTATTAAAAGGGGGGAGTTTATTGGAAATCACGCACTGATCTTTCTAATATATCTGGGGCGGTTTAACAAAGTGATCACATTTATGATGATGATATTTTTCAGCATGATTGATACGGTCACGCGCAGGTTGTAGTGTTGAGTCATATTGTTCCTGGACCACACCATCTAGAGGAAGGGGAGTTGCCAATGTCCTTCGACCCAGCTCCTCCTAAGGCCTGTGATTGGTGTCAGAGCTCGACAGTTATTGTTGAGATGTTTTCCACTGCTGGCTTCCCCGGCTGGCGGAGCATGACCACACCGTAGTGCAGACGCTCACTCTTGTTGTGTCTCTCTGCTCTCTCACTATATTGTTCCCTTTCCCTCTCCTCTTTCTTCTTGTCTCTTGGCTTTCACTCACGTCGTGCGTTTCCAGCTTGTCAGTTTTTGTTCCCTTCTCCTCTTCCTTCCCTCTTTCCTTTTATTTTTCTCTGCCTCATCTCTTCCCATCTTCTCTGCACTTCTCAATCTCCCAACCACATGTAATGTTTTTTGTTTTCCTTTAGATTAATTTTTTATATTGAATCCCATTTGGCATTGACCTTCTGCTCGTGTGTTTGTCCTCCCCTTGCCTTGTCGTGACCCAGAGGCCAGCGCCAAGACCCGGGACGGAGTGCAGTGTGCCTTCGAGGAGCTGGTGGAGAAGATCATCCAGAGCCCCGGGCTGTGGCAGAGCGAGGGCCACGGCCGCGTCCACCTGACCGATGAGGACGCCGGCGGAGGTAGCTGTGGTGGCTACTGCTCCCTGGTCTAGACACCACACAGAGAAACACCCACACAGATGACTACACTCATACACACACACACACACACACACACACACACACGCACAAACAGATTCTGACGCTACACGGGTGCACAGACACGGACGCTAACAAACACTTGATGAAAACAGAAAAAGGAAAGGAATTCCCTGCAGCCCCGGTGTGTGTGTGTGTGAGTGTGTGTGTTGTCCTAAGCAGAAGTCCATCCATAGACATTAAAGGCTCAGACTGTGTCACTTTTCCTCAGACTCCCAAGATGGGTCCTGCCTCTTAACATTCACCAGCCGTGCTCATACACAGTGTTCTTTTTTTTCTTTTCTTTTTTTTCTTCACACTGCCTGATATCAGGCCATGCTACAAACTCCTGAGGTTCTGCATTCCCCTTCCTGGCATGTGCCCCAATTAATCAGGAAGATTTTGTTTCAGAGATTCCTGTGTTTGTTTTGTATGTTCATTTTTTTATTTTATTTTGAAAGGCTACGTAAAAAAAAAGGGAATTCATTTAATGTTCATTCTTGCCAATCTCACTGCAATTTTTATTTGGGTTTGTTGTGATGGTCGGACTAAATGAGAACGTTTTTGACCAAACCCTTCCATAATGTCTCCAGCATGTCTTAAATGTCCTATACACACCCTTCCCCAGGTTTGCATGCTAGTGGGCTGTTCTCTGGTCACTGCCCAATCGCATGCCTGATGATAATGCAACCCCCCCCCACCCACCCATGCTCATAGTCGGGTCCTTAACGTTTCTTGGAAGGACGGTTTACAATAAAACAATGCAGATTCCAAAGCTTCATTACCCATCTTGGAAAGGGCGCTTGTAACCGGAGGGACTAGCACTATTGCGCTCTCCGTCATGTCGGGGGAATAAGAGAAGCTCAATAAATGGCACACCTTTTCTCTAAGAAAGATGTTGCTTTCATGTGGGGGATCTCATGCTGGTCTTCGCTTTTGTCGTCCGCCCGCCTGCTCTAGTAGATAGCGTTGGTAAAATATTGGTAACTCTCCAATGGCCTTCTTCATATTGGGGCCTTTTTTCATGACTGGACTTAGACAAAGGAAAAAGTGTCCAATATTAAACAGGATAGTGAGTCATAGGGGTGTTTCCATTGAAATAGGAAAAGAAAATCAAACGAATCCCGCTAATGGGTTTACCAGTGCGCCTGTCGTCGTACTGGTCTTGGGGAGGCAGATACAAATGTACCATGGCCCTGACCCATGACTGTGTTTGTAGTGTTTGAGTGATTGGCGCGCGTTTGCGGCTTCCATGAAATGTAGAATTGCGAGGCCTCCTCCCCAGGACAGGGATGTGGATGATGGCATGGATGCCTTTATGTCTAGTGAAAATTGAAACATTTTATCGGCTTTTAAACTGCATGGAAATACTTTTCCTTTTTGTTTTGCTGTATGTTTCATTACAGTGGCTCATAACCTTTTAACACTAGAGTAATTGATACATTAAAACATTAAAAACCAACATGTTTAGATTCTTATGTTGATTCCTGTTAAAAGTAGAACTACATTTAACTTTCGGCTATTCGGTAGACTTCTCTTGATCTTGTCTATAATCCATGTGTAAAAAAAATATGCAGACTTTGTAAAATGATGTGAATTGAGGAATCTTTCTGAACTAAGTCCTGTATAATTTGTAAAGCTGTGCGTATAAATATTAAACCATAAAATCGCCCTATGTATTAAACTCAATAAAGTGCTTTTTCAAAACGTTTTCTCTTCTGTTCATTCATATTCCCAACTGTATTGTGGCGCCCACAATGGCTGGTTCGATCCCCACAAGCCAAAGCTTATAATGAGCAGGAGCAAATCTTCCTAAGTGATTGTTTTTAAAACCTCTTGTCCAAGCGGTTACCGAAGATGGCCCATAACTCTGCTTCCATGGTTACCGTGTTGGAAATGTTGCTGCTAGGTGAGGGCTTCTTCACCCAGCTCCCCTCACATTTCTCGCTCCTTCAGAAGAGACACATGTTTAAACAGTGTCCGAGGAATCCTCAGACCCCCAGACCTGTGACTTGTCTAAATCATCCTCTTTGGCAGTCTCTCGGGGAAATGCCACCACAGCCATAACTCTCTAGCTCTCTCACTCTCTGTTCTCTCTCTCTCTGCATCTCTCTCCCAGCACTTCAGCCAGGATGTACATAATGCCTGTGTGATTATGAAAGGGTCCTGCGCTGGCAGGCCAAAGCGAAGACTCTGGCCCTCATTGCGTATTCCTCCTCTCCTGCCACAGTCCAGGCAGTCATCTGGAAATATGTCTCGGTCAAACAACAACGGAGGCATAGAGCACTAATGCCTTCAATGTGTTCCAACAATGTGCTACCGCCGTTTCCTCAAGTCTACACTGAAAAACATCAGCAGCGCTTCGAGCCGCTTCATCTGAAATATCTCATGTTCTTTTGAACATATTTGAGAAAGGATTGAGAATTTCGAAGGGGGGAAAAAAGTGATGACTTGTCCAAATGTGACGGGTCACACTGACCCCTCCCCCCCCCCCCCCCCCCCCCCCGCCCCACACACACACACACACCCTTTTTTAAGACAATTTGTTAATTTCAAACAAGTTGGAACGTATTAGTCCCATGTGCTTTTCCCAGTCGTCAATCACCCATGACTCTTATGTGATTCCTAGTAAACTACAATGACGTGTTGGAGCTGGTGGGAAAGTGATTTACAACATGCCAATCTCTCAGCACTACCCCCACCTGCCTGCTCTCAGAGGCCATAAAGGTTCCTAAAAGAAAATCCCCCCGATTGACTGCTGTCTTGTCTGCACAGCCATTCCTGTGTATTCCAGCAATGCTAGCAGCAGTTCTGGTTCCAATTAACACCAATGTCTCTTGGTCTCCTCTTTAGCATCAGGCGCAGGGCGTAAGGATTCTGGCTTGGCGCTCTGACGAGCCCTTCAGGAGAGCGCCCATGCTGTCATGTGTAAAAACGTTACGAGACGTCGGACATCGATGCATGAGGTGTCGGGTTCCCCGGACGTCACTCAATTTGTCACTCTTTGTCAGTCGCTATCGGCTAATTGTTTTGCCACGCTGAGTGACTGGAAGTAAGGAGGACAACAATGGAAAGATCTTGTTCTGTTGCAGCCACTTAATGTTTGGTTTTGGATAGTGTAGTGAGCCTAGTAGGGTATTAACATGCTAGCGTTATGAAGAGAAGTACAGCTGGCTGCATCTGAGATCACAGTGTTTGGACTTGGGTTCAAGGTCTCTGGGCCTTGTGGTCTTATTTAAATAAAAAAGGAAATCCAGGGTTCCTCGAGGTGGGCTCAAAACCTTATGAGGGTGGGGGGGCACCTGTGGGTCTTCTGACTGCTCTCCATTCACTTCCAGAAGTGAGGTAGAATGAAATGCCTTTGATGCTTGCTCCTTCCTTTCCTTCCAGCCAAAACTGAGCAACTCTCTTAGGTTACCCTTGTAGCACCAGAGGACTATGAGGTAAGGGCCTGTCTGCCCAGAACTGATGGCTCTGTCAGCACAGGTTGAAGCCCTTTGATTATGCAGAACCTTGTGTTTACACTGTCTCACCCGCTTGCACTTAACAAGTTGGCCTTTTCCAAAGGAAAAGGCACAGCATCCCATTTCAGTTCTGATCTTGTAGTGCAGATTTGTGACCTGCGCTTGTCCTTGTTGAACTTTGGGTTGACCTTTTAGGGCCCCAACATTGACCTTAACTCACCTGCTCTTTTCTGGTCTTGTGCACCTTGTGTGGGCTGAGTGTTTATGTTCTAAGGCCAACAGAATGTCATATGAAGCCAGGAACATCTTGGGAATGTCATATCATAAACCGATATGGACACAGGTGTCACCAGAGACATCGGCTTACAATTTCAGAGGCAGACGACCTACATCCCTGTCTGTCAATCAAGCCAAGACCCCCCCCCCCCCCCCCCCCCCCCCCCCTAATTTAATAACTGTCGGACTTGGCAAAGGAAGGAAACCTCCACCCTTGTTTAGTGTGAACCTCTGGCCTACTGATCCATGTAATTCAGCTCAACATGTAATATGGCTGTAATTGAGTTTCCTCGTATTTGAAACTCTGTCAATCTAATTTATACCTAAATGATTGCGTAGTAAGTCACACTTGTTATTCTGGAAAACACGGAGCCCTGTGTAAAGGCCCCAAGGAAAGCAGTAGGCTATGGTCTCCACGCCCTGAAAGAGAACCTCTTCTAGCCATGGGGGTTGCTTTTCATCCAGGCCTCATGTTACTGTGGCAATAAGCACATTGGGACAGCAGGGGTACCCCCCCACCACCACCACCACCATCCTATGGAAACAGAATGCAAGGATGAGTGGCTCCATTCATAATCCCACAACCACCACCCGTGCTCCCGTGTGGCAGGTTTCTGGCCACAGGCCGCCACCCCCGCCTCAACACTTCTTGGATTCGATGGACGGCGTGACATTCACTGGTTTTCACAAGAATGCCTTCCGGATCGCTCACTCATGGTGCTTCTGCAACATGGAAGCAAATAGCCGTGCATGGAGGCCATCGCCTTCTATAATAAACTAATCACTCTGTGTCAACATGGCCTGGGTGTACGCTTTCCACATGCCTCAAACACTTTCATGGAAAAGACGCACGTTTTCACTGCTGTGCTTTGAAGAAAAATCTATATTATTAAACCCCCCCTTTGGGTGAAATGATTGGCATGTATAGAAACAAATTCATTATTTTGTATAAATAATCTGTCCCTCAGTGTTTTAATTGCGCTGCTTATTTCTCTTTGCCAGGCTGATCTGGCTTTTGGGGTTGGACCAGGGAATTTAATGTAAACTGAACAGCTCCATAATTTCACACACTTTGAAGGGTACCCGGTGATCAGCTAGGCCTAACAATATCCCCTGTTACATGTTAAAAAATTACATTTGCACTCCTACCAAAGGGGCTCAGATACATTTTCCAGTATAATGTTTATACCACTTTTAGGTGTTCGTACATTGTCTTACTGCTCGAGGCCTCACCTTATTACAGATGACTCCAGGCTCTCTCTCCAGCTTGACCGTAAGCAGTGGTCCCGCATGCAGACAATTGAATCTGAAAACACAAAGCCAAGGCTATGCCTCTCCCACCAGGACAAGCCCAATCCCAATGAAACTCTCGCCATGGAAACTGTAGCCGGGTCACACAAACACAGAGCACTTAAAACATATGTGGATTTTGGTTAATCCAGACCGTCTGTATCCACTATCCCCTCTGTCCCGGGATTGTTTTTCAGTCAGATTAGGAGGAATAACAAAGGTGTGATGGGTGTTGTGGAGTTCACCTCGTGAGAGTCTTTTGGGTGGGCGTCGGAAATTGTTACTGCTACCGTCAGGCTAATTGTTTGAGAGAAGGCGCCTTTTCATCTCTGGTTTCCCCAAATGGCAAGTAAGTGGGTTTGTGAGCCAAGATTGTAGTCCAATGACCCCTGGGAATCAACTAGATGGTCATTTGACAGACTTGGTCAGATGAAAAGAGAAACGCATGCAGGACACATGCATATTTTTGACAGTAGTTTTTGAGAATGATCTATTTGTATAAAGGATGCAAAAACAAAAGAAACAAAACTATGTTTTTCTTTTATTACATTACTTGTTTTTCTTAACATATGAATGTGAAGTGTTTAAATACAGAAGTCCAACAGTGTAAAAATCGTAATTTTACATTTTGTTTACCATATAGACTCAGTATTTTGTTTGTTGTAATAATCATATTATGTATTGTGTTAAATGCTATAGTCTACCAGCACATTTTAAGAAATTCGGTAGATTTTAACAGGCAAGTGTTCACACCATTGAAACTCATGCATAGGTCTTTCCATACACTTTGTTTGCAAAACAAGGATACGGAACAGACTTGGTTTAAAATCGAGAGACCCGCATCTATTTAGGCAATAGTGGTGTGTCTGGTATCTATCAACAGCTACTTCAACTTCCCTTCCCAACATTATAATTGGCTTGTGGTCTGAAGGAAGGAAAATCTCACTGATACAACCTATAATGTTCTGCACTCCAAAATGCTTAGACAGTGCTCTGCGGTAGTAGTCAGTGCTTCTCCCATGTTACAATGTTGTTGCTGGAGCTTTCTACCGATGTTTAACCCTGTACCCAGGGGCTTGACTTGCAAAACCAGATGTAAGTGCGACGAGAGTTTGTTGCCGGGTTCTGCGTGGGAGCGTTCCTATCGTTTCTGTGCGCGTGTGTAATATAATGATAGCGTCACACTGCGTAAGGCGATGGGGCGCAACGGCTTTGAGGCCCCCCTGTTTTGTCTAAACTTCACCACCTTGAGCCGGAGTGGGGGGCACACGTTACTGCCCTGCTGGGCCCTGCCGCTGCTTAATGCAAAGTGGCACCGGCGCTGGAACACTCCTCGTGCTTGCTAACTTTACATCAGCCTCTACAAACACAGCGGCCCAAGAGGCTTCGTAGTAAATGCTAGAGCCCCTAGCGCCGTCCTCCTGGGGCGGTCGGGAGATACAGTAACAGCGGTGTGTGGGTGTAGCGGGGGTCAGCTTACTCTGAGGGGCCCTCGATCTTGGCTCCTCACTCTTGAGGGCCCCGGGGAAGCTACCAAATATTCATTTATGGCACTGGATATGGCCCGTCCGAGCAGCGGGCAACCTTGCTGCTGTCAAACATTTACGTTCATCCAGATTCCAGCGGTAGGCAGCAGCTCTTAATGGAGCTGTATGACATCATACACTGCCCAGAAGAAGTCTGATTCAGCGTTTGTCTCTGGCATGGAATGAATAACAGCAACAGCTGTATGTGTGTATTCTCTCTCTCTCTCTCTCTCTCTCCCTCCCTCTCCCTCTCTCTCTCTACCTCTACCTCTACCTCTACCTCTACCTAAAGCTTATAGTCCAGCAGACAAATTTCCACACATGGTTTAACGTGTCTTCATTTTAGCTTTGAAACCTTTCCCACAACACCAGGCATCTGAAATATTGGCAAATGTCATTTTTGGGCCTGATTTTTGTCCCCAAAACTTGGTTTCGGGCACCAAAAGGTTATGGTGGTAGCCATCGATGCACACCGTCCATACAGCGTTTCACTCTGCCATGTCGCGAGACGATCGTACCGTTGTCCTCTTACCAAAGAAAATCAGTTTTTCTAGAACAGAAGTGAAGACAGAAGGAGGAACGGGGACCTGGCTCTCATTAAATGGCCATCAATCCACCCCCATACTCTCCAGAAAAGGTTTTCTTGGTATAACTCTTGTCACTTTCCGTTACAGTTCCATTTGATGTGTGTCCGACAAACAAAACACCACACCTATACAACCAATAAATTTGCATTATTTGACTAGCAGTTTTCCCTTGCCACACGCCTCCTACGTTGCTTTACTGGACTGCTCTGACGACCAGGACACAGGTAGTTGTTAAAAACTGGTTTATTGCAGCGTTTGGAAGTTTGCTACATGCAGAGCAGGTGATACATGCTACCATGTCAGAGATATCCTTGTGTGTGTGTGTGTGTGTGTGTGTGTGTGTGTGTGTGTGTGTGTGTGTGTGTGTGTGTGTGTGTGTGTGTGTGTGTGTGTGTGTGTGTGTGTGTGTGTGTGTGTGTGTGTGTGTGTGTGTGTGTGTGTGTGTGTGTGTGTGTGTGTGTGTGTGTGTGTGTGTGTGTGTAGATGGCTTGTTTAACCTTTGTGCCTTGATTGGCCAATGCACCACAGGTGTGCAACCTGACCCAGCTCCAGAGTCTAATCAGTCTGACTCGGGCCAGGTGAGGCTGCTTAGACAAGCCAACAACACACGCTCCACTTTAGTTTTTCGTTGTCGAATTGTCTACCACATGACCTGGACCATAAACAAAACAAGTACACCGTGTACTTTCGGGTACACTTACTAATCTCACTTTTTAATATTATCTTTAGAGGCTACATGAATAATGTTATTATGAATATATAGTTATCCTAATGTTATATATCGATCTGATGACTTACCGACTTGATACATCTAATGTTTAATTGACTGCTTTGGCTCCATTAAACACCAACATAACTACACTTATAACACTTGCATCTGAACGAGGAGAATAATTGGAGTTTGGCATATATTCTTATGTCTCAGTCTTTCAATCTGATATGGACAGACACCATATACTCAGGAAATAACTGAATCAAACCAGAGGTTGAAATATGTTTGGGGTATTCTAATGACCAATTTAAAATGCATAACAATGAGGCATCCGTAACAAATCACTGCAGACCCAAACGCACGAGTCGACCCACTCAATGCTTGTGTGTAGAGAACTATTTTGTTCATCTGTCTGTAAATATTTGGATCAAATACTATGATCACTGTGTTGTAGCTGCATGTTCATAATAAAACTAACAATACACCTGTGACTGCTTATCGCCGCCGTAAACCCACTTCATCAACATGTGAATCTCCCATGGTGAGCTCATGATGCAAGACGTCTCCACTAGGATATTGGTTTTTATTTTGGACATTGAACATGTGTATGTATTTATCAGAGAGATGAGAGGGGAAAATATAATCAATAAAAGTTCCATAACTAACATCTGGAGAAATGGGCTCCGTTCTGCTGGTGCTGGACAGTGCCCGTTTGATTCCGGATTTATGGTAACGTTACAGCGTTGGCCAAGCCTGCAGCCTACGGCAAATGTGTGGTGTATTTATCTGCCGGCCACGAAAAACTGGCTGCCATAGTGGTGCCATGCCGCCTGCCAGGACTGAATGGTCTCTCTTGCTTTCTCTATTTCTCTCTCTAGCTATTAGTCCATATCTTTGTTTCTTTCTCTCTCTGTCTCTCTTATTCTTTCTCTATCACTCGGGCTGTTTCTCTATCGCTCTCTGTTTCTCTAGCTGTCTGTGTCTGTCTCTCGCTTTCTCTTTCGCCGTCTGTCTCTGTCACTTTCACTCTGTTTTTCTGTCTCATCCCTCTGTCTCCTTCGCTCTGTTTCTCTTTCACTCTCTCAGACATCACTACCCTTTGTTTATAGTGTCCATATTTGTAATGGAGGGGAAGTGTGTGTGTGTGTGTGTGTGTGTGTGTGTGTGTGTGTGTGTGTGTGTGTGTGTGTGTGTGTGTGTGTGTGTGTGTGTGTGTGTGTGTGTGTGTTTTACCACCACTGCTACAGCTCTCCAACACAAGCTGTTTACAGTATGGACTTGCTGGAGTGTTTGGGTACATGTTGACACATGAGAGCAACGCTTTGGTTTGGATTCTTCCACGCGGACCCCCCCGCCCCCGCCCCAACATAAGGACAGACCTTGGGATTGAAGCACCGCCCCTGTCGGTCAACAATGTATCGTTTGGTGTGTGCCAAACTCAAAGTGTTAACGTGAAAGGGGCCCTTACCATACCCCCTCCCCCCGCCCCCAATCCTCTGCCAAACCACATTCCTCTTGCAGCTGCCATTTCTGACATCTGTTGCGTTGACGCGGTTTCACTTGTCTGTAGTGTGGAATTTATTTAGTTTTTCTATGATTAAATATTACACAGAGGCACGCTGAGCCCTTCGCTCTCTTCTCAATGCGTCATATTTTGCGATTGAACCCCCCCCCCCCCCCCCCCCCCCCCCCCTCCCCCGGCCCTAATTACGTTACGAGCGGATGTTGCTTCTGTTCAGCTCTCCCCTCATGCCCTGCGATGTCCGTCCTCCGCCGTACGCCTCCAGCCCTCAACCACTGCAACTCTCCGAAAGTAGTCATGTTCCAAGGCATTGTTCTAATTTGAGTGTTGTTTTTTTACAGTGTCCAATGTAGGAAACAGCCAGGTTGTAGTGGGCGCTACAAGTCGATGAGGAAAAGAGGGGCACCTCATCACCTTGAGGTTCTTTATTATAGTGCTGGGGATGGCAAAAACGGATGCAAAATCCAAAGGACATTTTTGATTACATACAAGTTAGTATTTGACACGTGTGTAGGGTAAAGTCCAAAGCACACGGTTTCTCGGGACAGACGCAAAATGTTGAATTCATTTTCGCATACAATAGACTTGAATCCTATTTGAAGCGGGGGGAAAAGGACATAAATGATTCGCACTCCGTGTGCTTCGCTCCATTCAAATGATACGATTATATTGTTTGTGATACACTACATATGAGGTGATTTCACATTCTTGGCGAAAAAGCATTGTGCGTCAACTACTTAAGTTAGTTAACATTGGGAACTGGGAACTAACTTAACGTCGCCTCCGATTGCAACTACTAACGTCACTGAAGTAAGTAGTTCGACGAGACATGTTGTTGATGTCTCTCCGCAGCGCCACCGAGACACTCACCGTGGTCTGGTCGGAGGGTATGTTTGACGTTAGAATGGACACGACATCGTTAAGTTTCCAAAATTACATTAGGTTTTTCCTGGTGACTGCTCTCAGAGGGACTCAAGCTTCGGGGTTGACAGCCAGCAGCTCTCTCCGCTGCACCACAGAGACGCCCTATCTGATGTGGTCGGAGGTTACATTTGAGTCACGCAACATTGTTACGATTCCTAAACAACATCATTACGAAGCAAAGGACACGTTACCTTGATATTCCTAGAAGTAAAAAAAAAATTAAAAAAAATAACTGCGTGTATCCCTGTCTATTTTCGTCCTGTCTGTCAACGGTCCATCAAACAATATCTTTTGTCAAGAAGAACTCAAGATGGTCTCGAAGGTCCGAACACATGATCAACAGGATTCATACCATGATTGATTGTATAAAATAATCTTTGCGAACTTGTGACGACAAGTGTTGTGAAGGAAAATTAGGCAGGGTTGCCCTGGGTTAATCAATGCCTGATTATCATAATAGTGGTTTGGAAGACTCCCAACTAGAAGACTAGTTGTTTAAAAGCGCAGACAAGGGTACCCTGGAGGTAAAGTCTCACCGTTGAGATAAGTCATGAACGGTGGCGGAGGGAGTCTTCTATGTTTCAGTTGAAGAAGGGAAAATGTGTTGTGCAGTGTAAGACGTGGGAATTGCAAACCTTACAACATCACATAGCACTTTGCAAAGCCATGCCTCTCTGGCTGAAGCCACTGTTAAGTGCTTGATTAAGGGCACCATGGACCCAACATAGAATGAAGTGTTCTATCAGTTTGGGAAGAGGGCAACGTGGTTGTGCTGGGGATGCCGCAGAATCTGAAAAACAATAATTATGGAATGAAGGCTTGTGGATCTCCCATGACTGTTATTTTTGAATTTCGCCATTTTAGCCGCTTGCACCCCCTGCTACGTTGATTCATTCTAGTATAGATAGAACTGAAGGCCATTTCAAATGAGAGGCTTGTCTCAAACCTTCCCCTCGTTCTGGTAACTACGACTGTCTCCGTTCCACCTTTGGATTGACCTGAAGTGGCTCCAGAACACACGCCTGTTGGAGTTTAGTCTTGTAGTTTGTACAATCCATTTTGTCCAGCCTGTGCTGGAGGTGAGCCAAAAAGGCTGAACATAGACTAGGCCCCATAGAAAGCATATTTTTTTCGGTGGTTCTGTTTATTTGTGTGACGGTGCGAGAGACACGGTTAACTGAACTGAAAGGTGGGTGTCGGGATGTGAGGTGTGGGACATGAACCCCCACCAAAAAATGACTAACCCAAGTTAATAAAAACAAACTACATCGTAATATGCGAGTTCTTTCTGACTGTGGCAGAGGCGCAAAGCACGTCGACTAGCAAATGTGGTTGATGGATGTAGCAATACGCATGCTACATGCCACCTAGGTGGCTGCCACACTCCACCTAAGTGACTTTAACTGGACTCCTCCAGACAAGGACGCTGGGTGGTGATGTTGGAAATTCGGTCGGCCTGGTGCTCCATGTTGCCATGTAGGAGAACTCTTCCAGAGTGTGTGCAGTGATGGCTGGTTTAACCTGTCCACATTGATTGCTCAATGTGCAACTGGTGTGAAGCCCCACCCAGCCCCAGAGTTCAATCAGTCTGACTCGGGCCAGGTGAGGCTGCTCAAACATGCCATCATCTACACACACTCCCGCAATGGATTTTTGTGAACCAGGTATCTAAGCACAGATTTCCGTTTTCTGCATATTTTCACCCCCGCCCAGCCTCTCTAGTTTCGTTACATGGAAATTGGTTCTCCCATGTATCGACTGAGAAGAGTTTACTCTGGCAACCTGTCCAAGCTGCGCGTCGGCTGTTCCTGAATAATCCGGATGTATCCGCTTCCCACTTCTATCAAGCAAGGACAATGTGAACTCTCCTTTTTGTTAAATGTTGGCACAGGTCAGACTTCCCAACTGTTTTCAGATAGAACCTAACCCCCTTGTGCAAAAAATGTAATGGAGAACGTGTCCATCTGTAGTAATACCCAGCATAATCTTCATTATCGTCATCTTCATCATATTCTTGCTTCAGGGGAAACATTTTCCAGTGAGCAGGGAACCTGGAACCACCAGCACTCTCTTTACTTTATGGTCTTTATCAGAAAAAAATGAAGCTGTTGACCTAATTTTCACCTGTTCCTGGATAGTCTAGTAACATGTGCTCAGACACATGCAAAAAGACGAAAAGTTAATTAACTGTTCATCATCATTTTGCAACATGGCTAACGATTCCAGAATGATTCTCATGTTGAGGTTAGAATACCTTTTGGAAAGAAATGATACATCAAATGTGCTACGACGGACTCCAACGATACATTGTCCAGAGTGATAAGGCTAAATTAAAACCTAATTTGGACGGAAACTATGTTCATCAAGTTCTCTCTTCTCTTAATACACTCCCAGGTCAGATAACTCAAAAGAAAGTTTGGCTGTTAAATACAAGTCGGAGAAAAGCTCCTGTTACACATGACATAACGATTTGGTTAAAATCACTCGCAGAAGACGAAACGAGGACTCTGGTTATGTGTGGCCTGATTTTCCCTTCTCTCAGTGTGAGCCAAGGTTTTGTGATCCCTTTCAATGTATACAGCACTGTCTCTGTGAACGTGATTGTTGGACGAATATGTTCATTTTGCACGGAGGGATAATTTGTCCTGGGCTTTCGTTCCTTGACCCCTATGTGATTAGCTCTGCTCCGTGGCAGTGTGGGCGACGTGAGAGGGTCACTCTTCGGCTTTAGAGAACACTCTTGAGGGTTCGGTCTGATTGAAAACATCCCCGCAAGGTATAGAAGGAAAGCATCGCGAAAGCTGTACTGAGTACTAATCAGTCAATTGTTTCAGGAATTTAACAATTAGGTTTCTGGTTGGTCGTTTTCTTTCCTTTTATTTCATTATTCCAATGGCAGGAAAGAACAGGGGAAAAAAGCAGAACAAAGTCATGGTTCTAATGAACCAGGCTCTTCTGAGCATCCTTCACAGCAAGGTAACTAATTACTTCAGCATGCCCCGGGAGTCATATTTCCTCATCAAATGGGAAATGATTTTCAGTGCATCTGCGTTCTTAGATTTCATGCCGTGCGGCTCCGTCCGCTGACACTAAAGTGGAGTTCCTGGCCCACTAAATAGCCAAGGTGAAGTCTGGTCTCTGTCAAGCGGCGGGCCGTGCCAAACGAGAATCTCCTTGTGTCCTTCTTCCTCACCGAGATAACCGTGCAGTTTCAAGACCCCTTTCAGAGCTTTCAGCGAAATCGAGGGAGAGGGAGAGCACGGTCAAAGAAGAAGAAGAAGAAGAAGAAGGAGGAGAAGAAAAAAACAGACTGGAGCTAGAAAAACCCCAACAGCATGGAATATCACTTAAGTTTCTCAATGGAAAATGTGGCTCAGCAAAGGTAGGGGCAGCGCCAGCTCTGTGCTAGGACGGATGAGAGAGCAGGAGAGTCGGGGTCAAACCACCTGATAGGATTATTTTGGGGAAGTATCCGAGTGAGTGATCACAGCGAGCGGTGGTCACTGAGGTCTTGCTGGCTTCAGAACCAGCAAATCTGCAGGGGAACAAAAAACTACCTCAGTGTAGCTACCTGGGTTCCTGGCCGCTGCTGAGTGATTCTCTGTGTTGATTGGTTGTGACTTGATACTGACTGATTCTGACACACAACCGCAGTTGTTCCCAGGGCCCTTCTGTTGCTGGGCAGCTTTTGCACTGTTCACTGGAAGCTGCCTGCCTCTCCACGGCTTCTCACTTTATCTTTCTTTAAATTATTTCCTAGCTCTTTTCGTCTGTCCTCTTTTGGTGTGAGAGTGGCCCTGGGCTCGTGGCAGCGTTTGGAAGCAGGGGCCAGGGCATGGTAGAGCCATTAATAGAGGAGAAGGGGATGTGGGCCCAGGCTGATGGGGCAGGGCCTCTGAGAGACAAGGGCCCGTCTAGAGAGTGTGAACTATAAATTCACTCTCTGCACAGAGGAACCGGGTGCTTCAGACAAGCCCCAGACACCCTCCGGCTCAATGGCTCCATTGTGTTTAGGCAGCGTCACGCATCCGGACTCACAGCACCATAACTGTTCATCCTACCGGTATGGCGTGTCCATATACGTATATATCTGTGCCCATGTCAGCCAGTGGATATAGAACAGGAGGAAGATTTACATTTTCTAATCTTTATTTTTATTTTTTTACACACACCAGTGTGTACCTAAGACTGCTATCCTCGCGGACAAGGCCTCTTTTGAGCGCGAATCAAATACAAGAATACCATCGCGATTCAGGTCAAACAAAGTAAAATTCCTGACATCCGTTCGAAGGTAGCACAAATACACAGGAGATAGCAAACAGTGGGGCCCCAAACCACTAATGTGTGTAACGTGGCACATGCAGCTCAGCTGATGTGCACCACTGTATACACTGGGCCGCTCCAAGGGTTTGCCCTGATTAGTTTGTTTAGCTCTTAGAAACCACCCTGCCCTCTGTGCTGTAAATAAACATCCCTTGCATTAACATCAATGTCAATGGATGGCCCATGGTTACAACGGAGACCACAGTATGGGGACATGTGCTTCTTCCCAGAGTGCAAAGCAGGAACATTTTCTTTTCTAGATTTCGCTAGAGAGAGAGAGAGAGAGAGAGAGAGAGAGAGAGAGAGAGAGAGAGAGAGAGAGAGAGAGAGAGAGAGAGAGAGAGAGAGAGAGAGAGAGAGAGAGAGAGAGAGAGAGAGAGAGAGAGAGAGAGAGAGAGAGAGAGAGAATTATGTACATTTGGCTAACAGTCAGATCAATTGATCAGAGTGTAGAAATAACCATAGCCATGAGATGAACTTAAATTAAACATATGCGAGGTAAGTATAACTCTTACGGTTAATCAGAGTTATGAATCATCCCAAGAGTTTGGTTACAGAGCAAGCTCTTTGATATATTTGAGATAAACGTTCAAACGACACTGTGCGTATGCATATATATTTACGTGTTAGCAGACAAAAGAAGACAGAGTATTTCATTAAAAGGTTTATTCATTGTTTTGAGAGGATAACAATGTTTAAAAAAAGGAAATTTTACATTAGAGCAATTTGGACAATTCAACAAGATATGTATTTGGTCATTGGATAAACATCCAGTCTCTCTCAAAAGAAAAGAAAACAACACAATTCATATAACTTAGCAATTTGTTTTATAAACAAAAACTATTGTGACCACTTTCTTCGTTGTCGTATTTTCTTTACAGTTCCTAAATAATTTATAAACTTTTTAAAACATATCACGTCAGAGTAAACCTTATTTTTTTTCTTTCATGTATCGCAAGAGAGTAGTTGTAGGAGCTGTCAAATGTAAAAGTACAGTACAGTTGGCTGTAAAACCGTTGCGCTGAGTCTTGTGTTAGGCGATAGCAGACCTCTCTCTGGACAAGTGTGTTGGAATAGGAAACGTGTGTGTGTGTGTGTGTGTGTGTGTGTGTGTGTGTGTGTGTGTGTGTGTGTGTGTGTGTGTGTGTGTGTGTGTGTGTGTGTGTGTGTGTGTGTGTGTGTGTGTGTGTGTGTGGTGTAGGTGTGGTGGGGATGGATGGAGTGGGCTTAAAGCCACCTTCACCCCCTTGTCTTGTTTCTCGCCCCGAGAATGGCCGGGTTTTTCGTGTGACGGTCCGCGAGCTCTTCTGAGGATTCGGAGAGCTGCTGGATACACAATAAGCAGAGGAGGTTTGACGAAACCCTGCGGCTGCCACCACCCAGATCAGGTGTATACAAAACACATGTGGAGACAGCGCCCCCCCCCCCCCCCCCCCCCCCCCCCCCCCCCCCCCCCCCCACCTCCTCCTCCTACCCAGCAAAAAGAGCCTCAGGATCAGCTGTCGTGATTGTGTTTTGTTATGCTTCCATAGGCACGCTAACAGGAATATTATATAGGCTTTTCCCCCAGTCGGTTTTGTCTGTCATTCACCAGCATGTAAAGTAAACGCATCGCTGTTGTCGTCCTGAATGCCCTGCCACAACCCTCACACAAGTTGAGGTTTCTACTGTAAGTGCAGCTTTTAATTTCTTTTTGTTGAATATACCTTTTGCGCATTCCAGAGAGAAAATAATAAGAAAAGGTTGGAAATGAAACACGTTGTGCAGCTTCTCTTCTTTTAAGTCCTCAATCACGAGTCCAGGCTGGGGTTGTCGAAAAAAAAGTTACAAAAAAGGCCAAAACTGCAAGTGGGCATTTTATCACACAAACAGTACCGTGAAGTTACGCATAAACTTCTAAGAGTGGGCAGACTGAGAGCCAATTTCACTTAGTCGCGACGGTTCCGACCTTAATTTCTCTTAGGTTTGCACTTGGCGTGGTTTTGCTGCAATGTAAATAACATGTGCGCTTGTACATACTTTAGAAGCATTCAAAGGAGATTCTTTCCATCGGATCACGTTAGAAGCATCTTAATGTGCTAGGGCTAAAGTGAAAACCAAGTGAAAAAATAAAGGAGGGGGGGGGGCGGAGTGGCTAGAAACAAAACAACCACATATATACAAACTCAATCAAACAAGCACTCTGAACACTTGCTGGCTGACAAAGAGATAATACTGAAATACAAAAAAAGGAGACGAAACAAATCGGACACGTGTGGAAAAAAAAGTACAACTTTCAAGTCTGTCCCTCTTTCTTCTTGTAAACAGCAATTTGAATGTAATTCTCCACAGCTGAGAGGGCTGAGGATCAAACGGCTGGATCAGAGAGAGGGGGGGGGGACTGGGATGGTGGTGGGGTTATGAGGGGGATTCATCACGATCTACCTTTTTCAGAGCAGAAACATGTGAGCAAAGGCACCCCTGCCCACACGAGTGATAACGTAAAAATAAATACAAAAATATGTCCCTTTTTGGGTGATGACCTCTCTGTTTAAAATGTATAAGTAAGATTTGTGTGTGTGTCTGCATAGATGATTGTGCGAAAAAACAAACATGACTTCACCCTCCCCTGTCCCAGCTCAGGATGCTGGGGGTGTTTGCTTGCTTATCAACACACTGCAGGGCGAAACTATCTGAAAGTCTCCACAGTTATTGTTGGCCGGCCAGCACCCAGTGTCCGACAGAGACAAAACAGAGAGCTCAGTATCCAGTCAAGATGAGGCGTTTAGACAAAACAAGCACAATGCCACTGGGGAGAAAAACGCTCCTGGGCATTTTTCGGACCGTCTGTTTCCTTGTATGTGTGTGTGTACAGCGTGCTATTTGAGTTCATGAGTTCTCTCGAAAAGGCAGAGTTCATTCACTTACTAAGGCACAAACCATTTTGCATGGGTTCATTCATAGAAAAACGAAACAATCCTGAATAATGTCCATGTCTCTTTACATCTGTATATATTTATATCAAGATAAATTGAAGTAAAAAATATCCTTCACCGTTTTCCATAAGAGGCACCTTAGAATCAGCTCTTTGATGCTGCTTCAAAAAGAAAAGGCACTTTGGCGAAATACAACTTTCATAGTATAAAAAAAAAAAGGAAACCAAAGAAAGAAAATCATATGCAATCAAAATAAGTTAACATTACAAAAGTGTCTCGTTTAGGAAATACTGACGTCATACTTGTCCATCATGTCCACCCGAAAACGCACACACAGCCCACCAGGTAAAAAACACAAATAAAAAGGATCAGGTCAACGCCCCGTTTGCGCATCATATAAACATGTCCCACCAGCAGAGGAGTCTTCAACATCCCGGTCGCCTGACTCACCTTAAGCCTCTCCAACATGTCTCATGTGTCACACGTAAACTCACAGGAAGCCTTTTCTTGTCCTTCCTTCCTTCCTCTCCACTTTTTTACAAACCTTTTCTTCTTTCTAGGTTCTGAGTTACACTCTGAGGAATGTTTTCTTTCCCTCCCAAAGAGGGTGAGGTGGTTGGGTGGGTGGTGTGCGAGGGTTAGGCAGCAAGATCCAATGCGTCGCCCGATGCTAATACTTCTGCACCAGCGGTACTTTGACAGTCTTGATCTCGGCTATGTGGGATGACTTCTGGATGATGCAACTGGTGGTGCCGGCCGCGGCGTCCACCTGCGCCAAGTTGGTCAGCGCCATGGCGGCGTTGATCTCCCGCCAGTACCGTTCGTCTTTGCCCTTCGCCCTCGGCTTCTGCACGCCTCCGACCACCACGCCAATGGACCTACACACGCACGCACACAGCCACACACACAAGAAAGACACGTACATTAGTGTGTGCCTACATGCAGTGAAAAACAGAACTGGGAGCTCAGAAAGCACCAGAGGAGTGATGAAAGTGAGCCGCACTTGCAGTGGCAGTGGGCAGAAGGGTCACTGAACACTCACCCGTCACATTTACTTGATCCATGCTCCATGGTTTCTGTAGAGAAGAAAAAGAAACGAGAGGAAAAGGAGAGGTTCATTTTCAGACGGGGCCAATGGGAACTGATTGAGATCCAGTTTAACTTAAAAGAGCTCAGGGAGTAATTGTGTATGCGTGTGCCTGCGTGTGTGCGCCTGCGTGTTCCTCATACGTACAGTTGTGTACTCCTAAATACTGGTGTGAGGTCTGCGTCTGCAGAAACACGTGTTGCTCTGCTTTCTGTCTTCATTGCGATGGTGGAACATACGAGACATTTTGCATGGAGCCATCAAGAAACAAGGTGACTAATAGGATAAAACCGAAGAAGGGGAAATGGTCGTTCATGACTCATAAGCTCCATTCGCTAATATTGAGTTCAAAAACAAATGGGCCGAGGCCAACATAATTGTGATGTCTGAGGCAAGGAGATTGAACACGAGCGAGCGTAAAAGGAGTGACTGTGGGGGAGAGAGGGAGAGATCGATGACTGCCTTTTTTTTACTGGTCGAATGGGAGCAATCTCTCTCATATGTAAAACATTAGGGAGGGAAAAGCAAAGTCATTAAACAATGAAATGCAACTTTGTTGCAGCCCAGCCAGCGTGTTTACTTTTCAGAGGACAAAAGGGTGAAAGAGATGGAGCTAGCGTGCATGTGTGTGTGTGTGTGCGCATGCGTGCATGTATGCGTGCGTGTGCGAGTGTGTGTGTGCATGCACGCACTCTTAAACACATTATATACTGTATGTCCTATCTTAGCTACATCTTTAGGTGACTTTTTAAACAACAGTGAGAACATTGACAAAAGTTTGGCTGCACATCGGTCATCAAAAAGGAACAGAATGTCGGCATTTTCTAGTCATGCAACCTTCAGGCAAACTTTTTAAATTAGCACAGAGTTTATACTCTCTGAGTTTATGAGAAGGTTCTTCTAAATCCCGGAGAGACATTGCCTGAAAGAATTAAAAGCATTGCCGACTCTCAAAAGAGATTTCTGTAGAGAAAAATGACGGTTACACTTATGGACCGGAGGCTCATTCCCCTGAAATGTACAGTTCCCTGTCAGTGAATGTGGCTGTGTGTAGTGGACAGACAGTTCTGAGTGAGGTGGAGCACTTTATACTAGACACACCATTACAGAAAACTGGCCTTCTGCACACCCACAACATGACATCACCCACAACACAACACCACCTACAACACGACACCACCCACTACAAAACCCTATGTAATTTTAACAAGAACCTGCCTGACGGTTGTGTAATGTTCTCCGTGCTAATGAAAATCTAGTTTCTAACTGTGGTTCTCATAGAGCATGGTGCTGGCTTCAGCACTAATAAAAGCACCAGTAAAGACTGGGATGAGTGTAATACCTCCCTCACCACGAGCTACAAATGACCCCTCAATCTCCCAAATATTAAGTTGTCCCTGAAAGCTATAGATCTGCAGCCGCAGGCTAATAACAAAGCGCTACAAGCGCTTAATCAACCCCCGATGAATATGCTAGGCTACCATGTAAGGCGACCCGCATGGACCTTCCCCGGCCCGGGCTAAAAGGCCCCAATTATTAAATGTCCGGCCGTTTCCCGGTCCATTTGGTAATGGTGGTCTCTCTCTCTCTCTCTCTCTCTCTCTCTCTAAGAAATACCAGAGCAGATTAGAGTGTGTGTGCATGTGTTTGCTCTTGCACGCACAGTCAAGAGAGCTTGGGATACGATAACCAAGAAGGACAGCCTGCCGTTTGAGGAGATTTCCCTTTGCCAAACCATTCCATCGCAATCCACGCATTTTCTGTTGTCTGGCCGTAACTCCCTCACGCCCTATCTTTTTGGGGTTTTACTTTTTTCCGCCAGCCATTATCTTGCTTTGGTTGTGAGATCCTTTTTCCCCTTTCTTTTTTCCGTTCCCCCTCCTTCAACTTTATCACTTCGCTCATCTTCGCTTCCCTCCCATGTGCTGAACTACAGTCTCGGTTCAGGGGCTCTCCATCCCCTCTCTGAGGTTAAGGTGAGGTTGAGGTAAGGTTTAGTCAGAGCAAACAAGGCTTCAAAAAAAAACAAAAAAAGAATATGCAGCTCTTGGATACTAGTGATATTTTCCCTCTAATTATGAATTGTACTTTGTCCTTCTGTCTGTACGCCTATGTAGCAAACTCCACTGCTACACGCCACCTAGGTGGCTGCCATACTCCACCTAGGTGACTTTCCTCAGGCTCCTCCAAACCAATGGACACAGGGTGGTGATGTTGAAAGACCGGTTTATTGTAAAGGTTGAGTAGGATGACACCGACAGCTGGTGTTCCATGCTGCCATGTGGGAGATCTCTCCTTGAGTGTGTGCGGTGATGGCTGGTTTAACCTGTGCACATTGATTGCTCAATGTGCAACAGGTGTGCAGCCTCACCCAGCTCCAGACTCCAATCAGTCTGACTCGAGCCAGGTGAGATTGCTTAAACCAGCCATCATCCACCCACACACTCCCACAGCCTAGTATAATGGCATGACATCTTAAGGTTTAACTCAGTTGACTGTACAATATTCAGCCACCTTACATGGTGCTACATGACAATAAGGCCATATAGAGATTCTAGTGTAACCTCAGAGTAGGATTCTAGATCCAGAGCACGTAGAAGCAACGCAGAGTCTCTCCACACATCTTCATCTTGTTGAGATCCTTGAGTAATACCAGTCCTGAAGCGCAGATTGGTCAATTTAGCAAAATAACGGCACTGTAATTGCAGGACAATTTACTTTTGTTTTTCATGTGTTGGGAAAGGGGCTAGTTGATATTCTGCACAAGATAGATTGCTGTAAGCCCAGCGTTTACAGACCACTGTCAACACTCGTGCTTGCAACAGCTCAGCGCTAACGCAGCTGGTGACTGGAGTGTCGTCACCACTGATTCAGTCACTGCTGGTGGTGGTGTCCACAAGTTGAACAGCTAAAGTACAGCTCCGTGCTTACTGCTTACCCAGATGTTGCTAGCCTGTGTCTATGGCCTGTTTGTGAAGGGAGCAACTGCTCCAGATACTATAAAAACCTGTTTTAGTGTGAGACATGGAGCCCCACCTGCAGGTGGACGGATGCTCCTAGAAAGCGTTCCTCAAGTGGCGTATCCAATCCCTGGTTGGTTCTGACCAGACCCATCTCCAATTCCCCCCACCTCCTGACCCAAGCCTCCCCCCTAATGCCTCTGGCAGGGAGCAACTAGTTGTAATAAAAAAAAAAACTATTTCCAGAGCCCGGTGCCTAAAACATCTAAAAGTCAGATTTTTTTAAACAAAGGCTTTGCCAAAGACACTACGAAGCCTCAATAAATCCCAGCGCCTTTTTTCTTCCTCTTCTTCATTATTTTCTCCCACTTTTTTCCCTCCTGACACACAAATATTTTTTTTCGTACTAAATGTTTTTCACGAGGTCGCTACTGAAAGTGGGTCCACTCTGCCGCTGCCGTTCGGACTACTCTGACAGTAGAGCTTCATGGGCCGCCAAGGGGGAAGCGAAGAAGTCTGATGGTTTCTGGCACCGCCGCTCCAAGTCCAAAAATACTAGCTCACTTAACATTACCACAGGGTAATGAAGGGAGAGGACAGAGAGATGTAGAAGAAGTGGGAAGGTGAAAAGCCAACAGAATAACAAGCCAAACAAACAGAAGGGGAAGGAGGGGGGATGAGGCCAGGGTGGGAGCAGAGGCTTGGAGTGGAGGGGGGTGGGGCACCTGCTCCGAGCAAGCAGTGGTGGTGGTTGTGGTGGATGAGGAGAAGAAGAAGAAAAAGAAGAAGAAGAAGAGCGGTCCAGTGTCATCATTACCATCTGGCGTTGTTGTTAGCAACATACAACAATAAACAGAGCGGGCTCTGCTGCACAAACCCAGGGCTGAAGTGAATTAGACAGGCCAACAGACAAATAAACACATGTACAAACAGACGGAGAAAGATAAACGGACAGACACAGAGACACACACACACGCATACACTAATGGGGGGAGGGGGGGTTATGGAAATAAGATAGTTGCTAACTTGCGCTGCTTTGCACCTGGAGGGGAACGGAGAGTGGGCGCTAATCCGCTAAGCGCTGACCCTCGGCGACCGCAACGGAGCAATGCTAACCGGCAAGCGGAGCGCCGTGGCTTTGATCACGTGACACACACTCACTCACGCGTGCAGACCAATCGGTAGCTGATGAGGAGGAGGTGGATGATGATGACTCATAGCCCTAGTGAGTCATAGTGCTGAAGGTCAATTTTTTTTAGTTCGCCCTGCAAAAATGTGTCCTTCGGCATCAACCTGAAATCGTGACACATCCAGGCCCTTGCCGGGAAGAGCATCCCAGCACGGCAGGCAGCTGAATGACCAGGCGCTGAGTGCTGCTGAGACAGGTGGGTTGAGTGACTAATGCTTCCAGCGAAACAACACTATGCCTGCCTAGCAGTGATCTTATCTCCCTTTTAAAAACGAGACCAAACCTCAACACTTTGTGAATGGTGTGTGTTCTGGCTGGCGCTACAGCGACTAAACTACATATGCTTGGCTTGGCCTTCCATCTCATCCATTTTTATATCCGTATGTATATGTATGCAGATAGATACATTTGAACTGTCTGCAGTGTTCACAGCGGTAAGGGGAGCCTGCAAAAGATTTTTTGCAATGCCTTGGCAGTCGTCTGGCCCGTGTCTTGCCAAGTCTGCTTCAGACTGCCTCTCCCAGTTAATAGTCTCCCTCTCCCCCTCCCTCCCTCTCTGTGTCCCTCTCTCCCCCCTCCCTCCCTCCCTCTCTGTCCCATTCTCCCTCCCTCTCTGTCCCTCTCTCCCCCCTCATACCCACCCTCCCTCCCTCTCTCTCCCTCCCTCCCCCCTCCCTCTCTCTCTCCCTCCCCCCTTGCTCTCTCTGTCCCTCTCTCCCCCCCTCCCTCCCTCCCTCCCTCCCTACCTCTCTCTCTAGGATAGGATAGGATATGGGTTGTCCAAGCTGTCCGCTTCTCGTGGACATGAATTTGAACACCCTTCTCTGTGTGTGTATGCACATGCTTTCTTCACCCACCTACACACAACTCTGAAGGGCAACAATTAAATACGACCCTGTGGGAGAACAGCGCAAGCGCACACACGCGTGCGGGCAAAACTGCTTTATCTGCGCTACATATTCTTTTCCATGGCTGCCGAACAGATGACATGGGTTTTTTGATGGACTGCACCGTAGGCAGGAGGAAAGATAGCAGGGATCCAAAAAATAAGTATGGCAACTCCAGTGGTGCTGGGTGAGGACGATGAAGATATAATAAGTGCCACGCAGACGTTCCCGGCCTTGCCGCCTGGTGCCAGTAAACAGCAGCTAATCAGACGTCCCGGTGCATCAGCCCAGAAAGAGGCAAGAATTAAATAGCCCTGTCAAGGAAAACTGCATCATCTCTCTCTCTCTCTCTCTCTCTCTCTCTCTCTCTCTGGGGTTGTCATGATGACGTCGGCCGCTCGAAAACCGCAAAATAAGGACCATCGCGTTCCGACGGGAGGAGATGATGTCTTGAAAATTGGACCTTCGCTTTAAGAGTGGCGTGACACCATCCCACCACAGATGGTAAACATGGAAACCGTTGTCAGAGGACAACAGACAGAGAAAGAGAGATAGAGAGCCAGAGAGAGAGACAGGGAGAGCGAGAGAGAGCGAGAGAGAGCGAGAGAGAGCGAGAGAGAGCGAGAGAGAGCGAGAGAGAGAGCAAGAGAGCGAGAGAGATAGGAACAGAACCAACACATTAGCGAGGCCATAAATTGACCTCAAGGCAACGGGGAGTATACACCACAATTGCCCAGGGCCGATGCCTCACCACGGTAACGGCGCCCCGCCCACCACCTCATTGACCTAGAAGGCCAGTGGGCTTCGGTGAGCAGCAAAGCTTAACAAGGCTTAATTATTCAGACGGATGCCTTATCATGTCCTGCATGAGTGGAATGGATACATACAAAGAATAAACAAGACCCGGCACTCTCTCTCTGCTCTCCTGTGAGAGGAAGGAGCGCACAACAGGGGGAGGGGGGATGTGAGTGGAAACCTGCGGCCATCTGAGAGACATTGGACGATTTTTTCATGTTCTCGAAAAAAACTAAATACCCTGTTGTTCAGCAAATGACATGTTTTTTGACGGTGCTCACGACATCGTTAGGTGGCCGCTCTTTACAGTGGTTGGCTGCATGGCCACAATTTGCACTTTGTGTTTGTTTGAAGCCTCTACACCGCATGCGCTTGATCACACCTCTGCTCCCTCATTAAACCTTGCTGTCTTTCTCTCTTTCTCTGCCTTTCTCCCTCTCTCTCTCTCTCTCTCTCTCCCACGCCCCCCCCCCCCCCACCCCACCCCTCCTCCCTCCTCTCTTTTCTCCCGTGGGAACACAATGTCGGTCTATTGTTTCAGACGCAACTCTAAAAATGGAAGCAATTTGGGTGTTTTATACGGAACAGTGCTGAGTGCTTTGGTTTCCCTGACTGTAGCCAGCCGGGTGTGTGCTTGAAACCACCCAGTGCACCGATGTGTGTGAGTTAGTGTGTGTGTGTGTGTGTGTGTGTGTGTGTGTGTCTAAGTGCTGACCATTCCTAAATGATCAGGTTGAGGGATTGGCCATGCTCATTATTTCATACTCTTCCAGCCCTGCCATCATGGGAGCCGCGCGTAAAACACTAAAACAAAACAAAACAAAACAAAACAATGCAACAAAATAGCTGTTGTGTCTGTTAACAGCTCAGCCCTGGCCTGGTGGCTAGGATGAATCAGTGTCTGGTTCTAAAAGCTGTGTCGTGCCCAGGCTATAGTGGTCAGAAAGCCTACATCCTCCCTTAACGACCAAAGAGGCTCACTTTCCCTATTTTCCCTATCCTTCCCTCCCTCGCTCTCATTTACCTTTCCATGCTAATGAAAGGGCATGGCCGTGTAATTGCTCAGATTATGCTTAGCCACCTATGCTCGCTTTCGTTGGACAAACCACAGTCGGGTAGACAGGCACAAATACACAACCTTGTAAAATGTCTTAAGTAAAACCTCTTTGTCTTGCCGTCAAACATGAGCTTTGAATTACACTGTGGCCAAAATGTGTGTTTGTGTGTGCGTGTGTGCGAGTGTGTCTGAGGGACACAAGGCTGCTTAAGTACTTCAGGGCCAGATCTGGAAAAACATAACAGGGCTTGAGTTAATATAGTCCAACGGCTTCAATCAGCGGCCCTCTTGCCTGTATTGAAAGTGAGGCAGCCCTTCAACGTTGGCCTGGACGAGGTCTCCCCTCCCAGTCCGGCTCATCTCCCCATTAAAAGACTCTTAAGCCCAGACTGAGCCGAGCAAGCCTTGGCCAGCACCGGTCCCACGGAACAACTTGCCTCTTGTCTCCCTGCTTCCTCTTTCTGACTAAAACTGTGGAAAGAGGACCGAAGCCAGTCTATCCAGCTCTCTAGATTCCTAAGGTGAGCGGTCCTCATCCATCACTGTCCAACAAGTGGCAGGCATTGTTACTATGCCAACTCCCGCTCCTACCACTGTCTTCTGCTCCCTCTTCTTCACTATTCTCTACCGGTCGGTCAGCCGCATTCATTCACACGGTCCACTCACCGTTCAGACATATTCATGTTGTGCTGCCTTTCACGCACTGGATCTTTCTTTCGCCCCTCACAACACTGCTGCATTTGTCTTTTAAAGAACAAAAACGAAAACACATTAAGCATTGAGGAAATCCTGCGTTGGTTTCAAAAATATATACGAAGACTCGCTTTGGATGGTTATCGCCAAATCGTAACCGATCGTTATAAATTTCCACCTGCCCTCCGAGCCCCGTTCCAACCTACATAAGAGGAAAGCCAGAGAGCGGTGGAAAACCCAAAACCCAATCTTTCCGTATTAGAGTTACTATTCTGTGCTACAAAGCCTCCTCCTTTTATCGGGGAAGACGGCCACGATCCCTTTCAAGTGGTACAAACTGGGATTCAAATAATTGTCTGGCCGCTTGCTGAGACCTAATTTCAGAGGCCCTCGCGGACCGCAGAGGCCCCTGTCAAAAAAATAAAATAACGATAGTTTTCATTTAAAATATTTCCGACCCAGCTGTTCGCTAACTGCCGCCTGCTGCTGGGACAATTAAGCAGCGCCCATGTCGCTAAGCGCAGGGTGACGTGTCGTGGCCGGAGAACTGTGTGTGCAGTGAAACCGGCAGATATCCCCCTTTGACAAGAAAGCATTCCAAACACCAGTAGATTACATATCACGCTCTTTAACGTGCCAGACATTTTTATTTTGGTATTAAATAATGTAATTACGGCATAATTAACTTAAATACCAAAAAGAACATAAGTATCCGTAAAATGGCTATATCTACATCAGTGAAAGTTTCCTGTGGTTATATGACTCATTTTAAGGTGAAACACTTTGAGGTATTTATTATTCTTGTGACGTGTTACGTTACGCTAGTTATGACCACTATGGACAGATGCAAAATGTCTCCCGTTTCCTCAGCACAGCTATTAACAGTGATCTATAAAACAGAGCTTCAACCAATGACAAGCCGGCCTGTAAGGTCTAACCAACACATTGCAGTCCATAAAGAGAGTCAGGGAATTAGTTGGCCAAATAATGATCTCTATCACATCAGACAGGGTGAAATCTGGTACCAGCCGAGAAGAAAAACATTCAGCCAGATTCCTGCCATTTAATATCCCATTAAAGGGTCATTTGGCATGTGCATAGGAATTCTACTGTTTCTTGTCTTCAATGAAAACTCCCCATAGGGGTGTGTGTGTGTTTTGTATGGCTTGGTTTTGTGATTGTGAACTTTTTGTACACTGTGTGTGTGTGTATGTGCGTGCTTTCTAAATGTATATTCATTTTGTATAAATCTTTTGTATGGTTTGTAATGATTGTAGATTTGTGTGTGTGTGTGTGTGTGTGTGTGTGTGTGTTTGTGTGCGTGCATGTGTATGCGTGTGAGCACACTGTGTTTCAGGGCCAGCAGCAGTCTGGTTTTCCATCGAGTGGACAGAGTAAATCTACACCCACCATCTCTTCACCACGTCTGACTGCCCTCTGTAGTCATAGATAACACCGGGCTCAGGCAGCTCAAAGCCAACCATCCATTCATGGACCCTCCTGGCCAATGGGCCGACGGCTGCCAAGCACGCCACTGTTGCTTAGGCCAATCACAATTGTGTTAGGTTGGGTTAAGGAAAGATGAAGAATATAGGAAAGAAATATCCGAAATCTAAACAGAAGCAGCGTGTTGCATCTTGCTTCAATTTCTCCCCTTCCGTCGTCTCCCCTCTCTTTCTTTCTCGCCTCACGAACACACAAACATACACTCACGTTCACTCACTCACGTCTCTTAATTGTTCTCTTGCATTCTCATTGTTTACGGTCTCTAAATCACTCGCTAGCTTTCTCACTTTAGTGTGCTTGCTCTGAAAAACAATATATACACTACTGAAATTCAGGCAATCTGTTCTTGTGGAAGACAAAAATATCAGGAATGTGCAGACACAGGAGGTGAAAGAAGGCTCAGGCTCCAAACTGATATTCTGTCCCACGACCATCTTTAACAAACTTAAAGATGTATTTCAAATTGTATTATGTAGTCTTTGGACTTTTTGGACTGGAATTAACCACTAAGGGAGTGGATTTATGTGAGACTTATGAACAGTAATAAAAAACAGTAAAAAAATGTTTTTAAATAATAACACATATGTGTCTGAACGCAAATCAAATGTATTGAAGGTTTAGAGGAGGGCACAATTAGAAATTCTACCTCATGATTAAAAAAAGAGTAAACCACTAAATTCTCTTATGTGCCATTTGGAGCCAAACAGGTGCCTCTGCTGCTTCTACTGATACAACGGATGGAAGATTCTGTACAGAACACACTGACCCATGCACGCACACACACTGACCCATGCACGCACACACACACACACACACACACACACACACACACACACACACACACACACACACACACACACACACACACACACACACACACACACACACACACACTTCCTCCATGTAAGACGTGATTCCTGAAATTACTCCGTTGTTTTTTCTGGGTAATTTGAAACACATTACTCTTAGGTTTAAACAAAACAACACAAAGAAAAAAACTTGCTGCTCCCTTAAACCCTGAAAACTGTGCTCCCGAACAAAGAGATCTCAGTGTTCCTCCAACAAACAGCCAGGAACTGGCTCTCGCCAAAGCTTGGAGGACCGTGATTGGCCCACAGCACCTGTGTGGAAAGCTGGGGAAGAGCTGAAGTGTAAGGCTTGGTGGACTAGCTTTGTGCAAGGCCAGGCCTGAAGGCGCCGAGACACGCTGAGTTCAAAGTGACAGCTCGAGTATAATGTGCTTTCATAAACCCTCCCACCTTTTTATGGAGTCACAGCCGAGAGATTCCGTCACCTTACTCTGACCTTTCACAATGATGATACGCCTTTGTTTTTATCCGATAAAAACACATTTTTGACGTGGGTGTGCAGAGGACATATATACAAATATAGGCATGTGTTTGTTTATTTTTAAGAATGCCCCATGTGCGCATATGCAAGCGCCCCCCGACACACACACACAAATTCCCACACATACATACACACACACGCTCAGTTTGGCTTGCCCCGGTGTTCCGCATAGGACCTCAGTGCAGGATCAAAGACATGCCAAACAGTAGTATGAAAGAGAGGGAGCCGCGCAACACATGGCCTTGTTGTGTCTGGCTGTCTGCAGAACCCAGTTCGCAAGGAGAGGGAACACGCCGGGGGAAAATTCCCCTGTATACTCAGACGCAGAGGTCGGGACCAGGGGCTACGCAGGGCCGTCGGAGTGTGTGATCTGACGTGGAGGAGTGATTGGGTTGCGAGATCCCTGCAGTGCGTGTGTGCGCACCGCCCTGCGTGTTTGCATGTGTTTGTGGAGAATGTTGCGGGTTTCTCGCTTGCGTCTAATAATAGCCGAGTTATAAGATCTGGGGAATCTTTTTTTGGGGGTGTTCTGCATCTTTGAAGTGCGGGGGTACAGGAGTGTAGTCTTAAGCGGGAGCAGAAGTAGTGGAGCGTGGTGTAAGCGGAGACAGCGGTGGAAAGACACAATATGGGGAGACGCACAGAGGCAGGAAATTAAACCAGAATCTACTGGTGCTGGGTAGACCAAAACAACAAAAAACTACAGCAGTGTGAGACTCGTGTTTTAGTGTTTCATGTTTATCAAGAGTGATGAAAAACGCACAAAAAAATGTGGGTGTTTTGTCATATCTCTCGGGACGGCTGTGATGCAGGGCGGGGATGTGGGCCTGATTTCCCTCCTCTGTGAGTCCGTTTTTTGTTCATCCACATCCCTGTGACATAGTTTTGAAACTCGAAAACCTCAAACTAAATACATGATCACAAACAGACAAAAAGCCATCGGCGGCCAACGGCAGTGGGCGTCTCCTTACCTGCCCGGTAGACGAAGTTGGCCTCAGCCTCGGAGGACGAGGGCGACAGAAGCTCGTCGTCGTACTCATTGGAGCTGAACGAGCCGGAGTGGTTCCGCCGCCGCGCGTCCATCACGGCGTTGGCCACCATCACGTGGCGCAGCGAGTCGTTCAGGTAGCGGTGCAGCAGGCTGCTCTTGTACTTGGGCGGAGACACATAGTCATCGGGTTCCGCCGCCGACCGTAGCCCCGCCCCCATGTCCATGGCCACGCCCACCACGGAGGAGGAGCCCTCCTTCTTGATGACGCTCTGGTACATGGGCTGGCCAAGCTCGCCCACGGCCACGCCGTTCGCTGTCCGCTGAGGGTTGTCGCCGTCTGAGCCGGGGGGGGGGGGGGGGGGGGGGGGGGGGGCAGGGAGATTAAAAAAAGGAGACAAAATGCGGCGGGTTATTCCAGGGACAGTTAACTGTAAAAAAAAAAAAAAGACAAAGTTAAAAAAAGAATTGGGGGGGATTTTAAGTTGCAGTGCAGAGATGTTAAGTCTTAAACAAACAGGAGTTTCCAAAAATGAAAAGATTTTGGTAATATTTTTAACTTGGAACCTAGTATTAAGACTTCAATCCTACTCTACTCCACATCAGGGACTAGCTGTTAGGACTGCCTTAAAGGGGGGGGGGGGGGTATAGGATGGGATGGGGGGGCGGGGGTCATTACCGGTGTCTATCTGAGACCGGTTACGAAACTGTAGCGGATGACCCACTGCAATTCCTGGGCAGAAACGAATCGTTTCTACGCCACCTGATGAAAGAATACCAG